>CAUPSG010000132.1:0-322000 GCA_963513935.1 Aphrophora alni
GTTCTAAATGACCTCTAAGTACGTGGTTCTAAATGACCTATAAGTACGTGGTTCTAAATGACCTCTAAGTAAGTAGTTCTAAATGACCCCTAAGTACGTAGTTCTAAATGACCTCTAAGTACGTGAATCTAAATGACCTCTAAGTTCTTGGTTCTAAATGACCTCTAAGTAAGTAGTTCTAAATGACCCCTAAGTACGTAGTACTAAATGACCTCTAAGTACGTAGTTCTAAATGACCTCTAAGTACGTAGTTCTAAATGACCTCTAAGTACGTGAGTTCTAAATTACCTCTAAGTACGTGGGTTCTAAATGACCTCTAAGAAGTTGGTTCTAAATAACCTCTAAGAACGTGGTTTCTAAATGACCTCTAAGTACGTGGGTTCTAAATGACCTCTAAGTACGTAGTTCTAAACGACCTCTAAGTACGTAGTTCTAAATGACGTCTAAGTACGTAGTTCTAAATACCTCTAGATACGTAGTTCCAAATGACCTCTAAGTAAGTGGTTCTAAATGACCTCTAAGTACGTGGTCCTAAATGGCCTCTAGGTACGTAGTTCTAAATGACCTCTAAGTAAGTAGTTCTAAATGACCTCTAAGTATGTGGTTCTAAATGACCTCTAAGTACGTAGTTCTAAATGACCTCTAAGTACGAAGTCCTAAATGACCTCTAAGAACGTAGTTCTATATTACCTCTAAGTACGTAGTTCTAAATGACCTCTAAGTACGTAGTTCTAATTGACCTCTAGGTACGTAGTTCTAAATGACCTCAAAGTAAGTAGTTCTAAATGACCTCTAAGTATGTGGTTCTAAATGACCTCTAAGTAAGTGGTTCTAAATGACCTCTAAGTACGTGTTTCTATATGATCTCTTAGTGCGTGGTTCTAAATGACCTCTAAGTACGTGGGTTCTTCTAAATGACTTCTAAGTACGTGGTTCAAAATGTCCTCTAAGTACGTGGTTCTAAATGACCTTATATACGTAGTGCTAAATAACCTCTAAGTACGTGGTTCTAAATGACCTCTTAGTACGTGGTTATAAATGACCTCTAAGTACGTGCTTCTAAATGACCTCTAAGTAAGTAGTTCTAAATGACCCCTAAGTACGTAGTTCTAAATGACCTCTAGGTACGTACTTCCAAATGACATCTAAGTAAGTGGTTCTAAATGACCTCTAGGTACGTGGTCCTAAATGACCTCTAGGTACGTAGTTCTAAATGACCTCTAAGTAAGTAGTTCTTAATGACCTCTAAGTATGTGGTTCTAAATGACCTCTATGTACCTAGTTCTAAATGACCTCTAAAAAGTTGGTTCTAAATGACCTCTAAGTACGTGGTTCTAAATATCTTCTAAGTACGTAGTTCTAAATGACCTCTAAGTACTTGGTTCTAAATGACCTCTAAGTACTTGGTTCTAAATGACCTCTAAGTACGTGGTTCTAAATGACCTCTAAGTACTTGGTTCTAAATGACCTCTAAGTACGTAGTTCTAAATGACCTCTAAGTTGTTGGTTCTAAATGACCTCTAAGTACGTGGTTCTAAATGACCTCTAACTACGTGGTTCTAAATGACCTCTAAGTACGTGCTTCTAAATGACCTCTAAGTAAGTAGTTCTAAATAACCCTTAAGTACGTAGTTCTAAATGACCTCTAGGTACGTACTTCCAAATGACTTCTAAGTAAGTGGTTCTAAATGACCTCTAAGTACGTGGTTCTAAATGTCCTCTAAGTACGTGGTTCTAAAAGACCTCATATACGTGGTTCTAAATGACCTCTAAGTACGTGGGTTCTAAATGACCCCTATGTTCGTAGTTCTAAATGACCTATAAATACGTAGCTCTAAATGACCTCTAAGTACGTAGTTCTAAATGACCTCTATGTACGTGGTTCTATATGACCTCTAAGTACGTGGTTCTAAATGACATCTGAGTACGTGGTTCTAAATGACCTCTAAGTACGTAGTTCTAAATGACCGCTAAGTTGTTGGTTCGAATTGACCTCTAAGTACGTGGTTCTAAATGACATCTAAGTACGTAGTTATTATTGACCTCTAAATAGTTGGTTCTAAATGACCTCTAAGTACGTGGTTCTAAATATCTTCTAAGTACGTAGTTCTAAATGACGTCTAAGTACGTAGTTCTCAATACCTCTAGATACGTAGTTCCAAATGACCTCAAAGTAAGTGGTTCTAAATGACCTCTAAGTACGTGGTCCTAAATGACCTCTAGGTACGTAGTTCTAAATGACCTCTAAGTAAGTAGTTCTAAATGACCTTTAAGTATGTGGTTCTAAATGACCTCTAAGTTCTAGGTTCTAAATGACCTCAAGGTACGTAGTTCCAAATGACCTCCAAGTAAGTGGTTCTAAATGACGTCTAAGTACGTAGTTCTAAATGACCTATAAGTACGTAGTTCTAAATGACCTCTAAGTACGTGGTTCTAATTGACCTCTAGGTACGTAGTTCTAAATGACCTCAAAGTAAGTAGTTCTAAATGACCTCTAAGTATGTGGTTCTAAATGACCTCTAAGTAAGTGGTTCTAAATGACCTCTAAGTACGTGGTTCTATATGATCTCTTAGTACGTGGTTCTAAATGACCTCTAAGTACGTGGGTTCTTCTAAATGACTTCTAAGTACGTGGTTCAAAATGTCCTCTAAGTACGTGGTTCTAAATGACCTTATATACGTAGTGCTAAATAACCTCTAAGTACGTGGTTCTAAATGACCTCTAAGTACGTGGTTCTAAATGACCTCTAAGTACGTGCTTCTAAATGACCTCTAAGTAAGTAGTTCTAAATGATGACCCCTAAGTACGTAGTTCTAAATGACCTCTAGGTACGTACTTCCAAATGACATCTAAGTAAGTGGTTCTAAGAGACCTCTCAGTACGAGGTTCTATATGACCTCTAAGTACGTGGGTACTAAATGACCTCTAAGTACGTGAGTTCTAAATGACCTCTAAGTACTTGGTTCTAAATGACCTCTAAGTACGTAGTTCTAAATGACCTCTAAGTTGTTGGTTCTAAATGACCTCTAAGTACGTGGTTCTAAATGACTTCTAAGTACGTGCTTCTAAATGACCTCTAAGAACGTGGTTTCTAAATGACCTCTAAGTACGTGGGTTCTAAATGACCTCTAAGTACGTAGTTCTAAACGACCTCTAAGTACGTAGTTCTAAATGACGTCTAAGTACGTAGTTCTAAATACCTCTAGATACGTAGTTCCAAATGACCTCTAAGTAAGTGGTTCTTAATGACCTCTAAGTACGTGGTCCTAAATGACCTCTAGGTACGTAGTTCTAAATGACCTCTAAGTAAGTAGTTCTAAATGACCTCTAAGTACGTAGTTCTAAATGACCTCTATGTACGTGGTTCTATATGACCTCTAAGTACGTAGGTTCTAAATGACATCTGAGTACGTGGTTCTAAATGACCTCTAAGTACGTAGTTCTAAATGACCGCTAAGTTGTTGGTTCGAATTGACCTCTAAGTACGTGGTTCTAAATGACATCTAAGTACGTAGTTCTAATTGACCTCTAAATAGTTGGTTCTAAATGACCTCTAAGTACGTGGTTCTAAATATCTTCTAAGTACATAGTTCTAAATGACGTCTAAGTACGTAGTTCTCAATACCTCTAGAAACGTAGTTCCAAATGACCTCAAAGTGGTTCTATATGACCTCTAAGTACGTGGTCCTAAATGACCTCTAGGTACGTAGTTATAAATGACCTCTAAGTAAGTAGTTCTAAATGACCTTTAAGTATGTGGTTCTAAATGACCTCTAAGTACGAGGTTCTAAATGACCTCAAGGTACGTAGTTCCAAATGACCTCCAAGTAAGTGGTTCTAAATGACGTCTAAGTACGTGGTTCTAAATGACCTATAAGTACGTAGTTCTAAATGACCTCTAAGTACGTAGTTCTAATTGACCTCTAGGTACGTAGTTCTAAATGACCTCAAAGTAAGTAGTTCTAAATGACCTCTAAGTATGTGGTTCTAAATGACCTCTAAGTAAGTGGTTCTAAATGACCTCTAAGTACGTGGTTCTATATGATCTCTTAGTACGTGGTTCTAAATGACCTCTAAGTACTTGGGTTCTTCTAAATGACTTCTAAGTACGTGGTTCAAAATGTCCTCTAAGTACGTGGTTCTAAATGACCTTATATACGTAGTGCTAAATAACCTCTAAGTACGTGGTTCTAAATGACCTCTAAGTACGTGGTTCTAAATGACCTCTAAGTACGTGCTTCTAAATGACCTCTAAGTAAGTAGTTCTAAATGATGACCCCTAAGTACGTAGTTCTAAATGACCTCTAGGTACGTACTTCCAAATGACATCTAAGTAAGTGGTTCTAAATGACCTCTAAGTACGAGGTTCTATATGACCTCTAAGTACGTAGGTACTAAATGACCTCTAAGTACGTGGGTTCTAAATGACCCCTAAGTTCGTAGTTCTAAATGACCTCTAAGTACGTGGTTCAAATTACCTCTAAGTAAGTAGTTCTAAATGACTCCTAAGTACGTAGGTTCTAAATGACCTCTAAGTACGTGGTTCTATATGACCTCTTAGTACGTGGTTCTAAATGACCTCTAAGTACGTGGGTTCTAAATTACCTCTAAGTACGTGGGTTCTAAATGACCTCTAAGAAGTTGGTTCTAAATAACCTCTAAGAACGTGGTTTCTAAATGACCTCTAAGTACGTGGGTTCTAAATGACCTCTAAGTACGTAGTTCTAAACGACCTCTAAGTACGTAGTTCTAAATTACGTCTAAGTACGTAGTTCCAAATGACCTCTAAGTAAGTGGTTCTAAATGACCTCTAAGTACGTGGTCCTAAATGACCTCTAGGTACGTAGTTCTAAATGACCTCTAAGTAAGTAGTTCTAAATGACCTCTAAGTATGTGGTTCTAAATGACCTCTAAGTACGTAGTTCTAAATGACCTCTAAGTACGAAGTCCTATCTGACCTCTAAGAACGTAGTTCTATATTACCTCTAAGTACGTAGTTCTAAATGACCTCTAAGTACGTAGTTCTAATTGACCTCTAGGTACGTAGTTCTAAATGACCTCAAAGTAAGTAGTTCTAAATGACCTCTAAGTATGTGGTTCTAAATGACCTCTAAGTAAGTGGTTCTAAATGACCTCTAAGTACGTGTTTCTATATGATCTCTTAGTACGTGGTTCTAAATGACCTCTAAGTACGTGGGTTCTTCTAAATGACTTCTAAGTACGTGGTTCAAAATGTCCTCTAAGTACGTGGTTCTAAATGACCTTATATACGTAGTGCTAAATAACCTCTAAGTACGTGGTTCTAAATGACCTCTTAGTACGTGGTTATAAATGACCTCTAAGTACGTGCTTCTAAATGACCTCTAAGTAAGTAGTTTTAAATGACCCCTAAGTACGTAGTTCTAAATGACCTCTAGGTACGTACTTCCAAATGACATCTAAGTAAGTGGTTCTAAATGACCTCTAAGTACGTGGTCCTAAATGACCTCTAGGTACGTAGTTCTAAATGACCTCTAAGTAAGTAGTTCTTAATGACCTCTAAGTATGTGGTTCTAAATGACCTCTATGAACGTAGTTCTAAATGACCTCTTAAAAGTTGGTTCTAAATGACCTCTAAGTACGTGGTTCTAAATATCTTCTAAGTACGTAGTTCTAAATGACCTCTAAGTACTTGGTTCTAAATGACCTCTAAGTACTTGGTTCTAAATGACCTCTAAGTACTTGGTTCTAAATGACCTCTAAGTACGTAGTTCTAAATGACCTCTAAGTTGTTGGTTCTAAATGACCTTATATACGTAGTGCTAAATAACCTCTAAGTACGTGGTTCTAAATGACCTCTAACTACGTGGTTCTAAATGACCTCTAAGTACGTGCTTCTAAATGACCTCTAAGTAAGTAGTTCTAAATGACCTCTAAGTACGTGGTTCTAAATGTCCTCTAAGTACGTGGTTCTAAAAGACCTCATATACGTGGTTCTAAATGACCTCTAAGTACGTGGGTTCTAAATGACCCCTAAGTTCGTAGTTCTAAATGACCTATAAATACGTAGCTCTACATGACCTCTAAGTACGTAGTTCTAAATGACCTCTATGTACGTGGTTCTATATGACCTCTAAGTACGTGGGTTCTAAATGACATCTGAGTACGTGGTTCTAAATGACCTCTAAGTACGTAGTTCTAAATGACCGCTAAGTTGTTGGTTCGAATTGACCTCTAAGTACGTGGTTCGAAATGACATCTAAGTACGTAGTTATTATTGACCTCTAAATAGTTGGTTCTAAATGACCTCTAAGTACGTGGTTCTAAATATCTTCTAAGTACGTAGTTCTAAATGACGTCTAAGTACGTAGTTCTCAATACCTCTAGATACGTAGTTCCAAATGACCTCAAAGTAAGTGGTTCTAAATGACCTCTAAGTACGTGGTCCTAAATGACCTCTAGGTACGTAGTTCTAAATGACCTCTAAGTAAGTAGTTCTAAATGACCTCTAAGTATGTGGTTCTAAATGACCTCTAAGTAAGTGGTTCTAAATGACCTCTAAGTACGTGGTTCTATATGATCTCTTAGTACGTGGTTCTAAATGACCTCTAAGTACGTGGGTTCTTCTAAATGACTTCTAAGTACGTGGTTTAAAATGTCCTCTAAGTGTTTGGTTCTAAATGACCTCTAAGTACGTGGTTCTAATTGACCTCTAGGTACGTAGTTCTAAATGACCTCAAAGTAAGTAGTTCTAAATGACCTCTAAGTATGTGGTTCTAAATGACCTCTAAGTAAGTGGTTCTAAATGACCTCTAAGTACGTGGTTCTATATGATCTCTTAGTACGTGGTTCTAAATGACCTCTAAGTACGTGGGTTCTTCTAAATGACTTCTAAGTACGTGGTTCAAAATGTCCTCTAAGTACGTGGTTCTAAATGACCTTATATACGTAGTGCTAAATAACCTCTAAGTACGTGGTTCTAAATGACCTCTAAGTACGTGGTTCTAAATGACCTCTAAGTACGTGCTTCTAAATGACCTCTAAGTAAGTAGTTCTAAATGATGACCCCTAAGTACGTAGTTCTAAATGACCTCTAGGTACGTACTTCCAAATGACATCTAAGTAAGTGGTTCTAAGAGACCTCTCAGTACGAGGTTCTATATGACCTCTAAGTACGTGGGTACTAAATGACCTCTAAGTACGTGGGTTCTAAATGACCCCTAAGTTCGTAGTTCTAAATGACCTCTAAGTACGTGGTTCAAATGACCTCTAAGTAAGTAGTTCTAAATGACTCCTAAGTACGTAGTTCTAAATGACCTCTAAGTACGTGGTTCTATATGACCTCTTAGTACGTGGTTCTAAATGACCTCTAAGTACGTGGGTTCTTCTAATGACTTCTAAGTACGTGGTTCTAAATGTACTCTAAGTACGTGGTTCTAAATGACGTCTAAGTACGTAGTTCTAAATACCTCTAGATACGTAGTTCCAAATGACCTCTAAGTAAGTGGTTCTAAATGACCTCTAAGTACGTGGTCCTAAATGACCTCTAGGTACGTAGTTCTAAATGACCTCTAAGTAAGTAGTTCTAAATGACCTCTAAGTATGTGGTTCTAAATGACCTCTAAGTACGTAGTTCTAAATGACCTCTAAGTACGAAGTCCTAAATGACCTCTAAGAACGTAGTTCTATATTACCTCTAAGTACGTAGTTCTAAATGACCTCTAAGTACGTAGTTCTAATTGACCTCTAGGTACGTAGTTCTAAATGAACTCAAAGTAAGTAGTTCTAAATGACCTCTAAGTATGTGGTTCTAAATGACCTCTAAGTAAGTGGTTCTAAATGACCTCTAAGTACGTGTTTCTATATGATCTCTTAGTACGTGGTTCTAAATGACCTCTAAGTACGTGGGTTCTTCTAAATGACTTCTAAGTACGTGGTTCAAAATGTCCTCTAAGTACGTGGTTCTAAATGACCTTATATACGTAGTGCTAAATAACCTCTAAGTACGTGGTTCTAAATGACCTCTTAGTACGTGGTTATAAATGACCTCTAAGTACGTGCTTCTAAATGACCTCTAAGTAAGTAGTTCTAAATGACCCCTAAGTACGTAGTTCTAAATGACCTATAGGTACGTACTTCCAAATGACATCTAAGTAAGTGGTTCTAAATGACCTCTAAGTACGTGGTCCTAAATGACCTCTAGGTACGTAGTTCTAAATGACCTCTAAGTAAGTAGTTCTTAATGACCTCTAAGTATGTGGTTCTAAATGACCTCTATGTACGTAGTTCTAAATAACCTCTAAAAAGTTGGTTCTAATTGACCTCTAAGTACGTGGTTCTAAATATCTTCTAAGTACGTAGTTCTAAATGACCTCTAAGTACTTGGTTCTAAATGACCTCTAAGTACGTGGGTTCTAAATGACCTCTAAGTACGTAGTTCTAAACGACCTCTAAGTACGTAGTTCTAAATGACGTCTAAGTACGTAGTTCTAAATACCTCTAGATACGTAGTTCCAAATGACCTCTAAGTAAGTGGTTCTAAATGACCTCTAAGTACGTGGTCCTAAATGACCTCTAGGTACGTAGTTCTAAATGACCTCTAAGTAAGTAGTTCTAAATGACCTCTAAGTATGTGGTTCTAAATGACCTCTAAGTACGTAGTTCTAAATGACCTCTAAGTACGAAGTCCTAAATGACCTCTAAGAACGTAGTTCTATATTACCTCTAAGTACGTAGTTCTAAATGACCTCTAAGTACGTAGTTCTAATTGACCTCTAGGTACGTAGTTCTAAATGACCTCAAAGTAAGTAGTTCTAAATGACCTCTAAGTATGTGGTTCTAAATGACCTCTAAGTAAGTGGTTCTAAATGACCTCTAAGTACGTGTTTCTATATGATCTCTTAGTACGTGGTTCTAAATGACCTCTAAGTACGTGGGTTCTTCTAAATGACTTCTAAGTACGTGGTTCAAAATGTCCTCTAAGTACGTGGTTCTAAATGACCTTATATACGTAGTGCTAAATAACCTCTAAGTACGTGGTTCTAAATGACCTATTAGTACGTGGTTATAAATGACCTCTAAGTACGTGCTTCTAAATGACCTCTAAGTAAGTAGTTCTAAATGACCCCTAAGTACGTAGTTCTAAATGACCTCTAGGTACGTACTTTAAAATGACATCTAAGTAAGTGGTTCTAAATGACCTCTAGGTACGTGGTCCTAAATGACCTCTAGGTACGTAGTTCTAAATGACCTCTAAGTAAGTAGTTCTTAATGACCTCTAAGTATGTGGTTCTAAATGACCTCTATGTACGTAGTTCTAAATGACCTCTAAAAAGTTGGTTCTAAATGACCTCTAAGTACGTGGTTCTAAATATCTTCTAAGTACGTAGTTCTAAATGACCTCTAAGTACTTGGTTCTAAATGACCTCTAAGTACTTGGTTCTAAATGACCTCTAAGTACGTGGTTCTAAATGACCTCTAAGTACTTGGTTCTAAATGACCTCTAAGTACGTAGTTCTAAATGACCTCTAAGTTGTTGGTTCTAAATGACCTCTAAGTACGTGGTTCTAAATGACTTCTAACTACGTGGTTCTAAATGACCTCTAAGTACGTGCTTCTAAATGACCTCTAAGAACGTGGTTTCTAAATGACCTCTAAGTACGTGGGTTCTAAATGACCTCTAAGTACGTAGTTCTAAACGACCTCTAAGTACGTAGTTCTAAATGACGTCTAAGTACGTAGTTCTAAATACCTCTAGATACGTAGTTCCAAATGACCTCTAAGTAAGTGGTTCTTAATGACCTCTAAGTACGTGGTCCTAAATGACCTCTAGGTACGTAGTTCTAAATGACCTCTAAGTAAGTAGTTCTAAATGACCTCTAAGTACGTAGTTCTAAATGACCTCTATGTACGTGGTTCTATATGACCTCTAAGTACGTAGGTTCTAAATGACATCTGAGTACGTGGTTCTAAATGACCTCTAAGTACGTAGTTCTAAATGACCGCTAAGTTGTTGGTTCGAATTGACCTCTAAGTACGTGGTTCTAAATGACATCTAAGTACGTAGTTCTAATTGACCTCTAAATAGTTGGTTCTAAATGACCTCTAAGTACGTGGTTCTAAATATCTTCTAAGTACATAGTTCTAAATGACGTCTAAGTACGTAGTTCTCAATACCTCTAGAAACGTAGTTCCAAATGACCTCAAAGTGGTTCTATATGACCTCTAAGTACGTGGTCCTAAATGACCTCTAGGTACGTAGTTATAAATGACCTCTAAGTAAGTAGTTCTAAATGACCTTTAAGTATGTGGTTCTAAATGACCTCTAAGTACGAGGTTCTAAATGACCTCAAGGTACGTAGTTCCAAATGACCTCCAAGTAAGTGGTTCTAAATGACGTCTAAGTACGTGGTTCTAAATGACCTATAAGTACGTAGTTCTAAATGACCTCTAAGTACGTAGTTCTAATTGACCTCTAGGTACGTAGTTCTAAATGACCTCAAAGTAAGTAGTTCTAAATGACCTCTAAGTATGTGGTTCTAAATGACCTCTAAGTAAGTGGTTCTAAATGACCTCTAAGTACGTGGTTCTATATGATCTCTTAGTACGTGGTTCTAAATGACCTCTAAGTACTTGGGTTCTTCTAAATGACTTCCAAGTACGTGGTTCAAAATGTCCTCTAAGTACGTGGTTCTAAATGACCTTATATACGTAGTGCTAAATAACCTCTAAGTACGTGGTTCTAAATGACCTCTAAGTACGTGGTTCTAAATGACCTCTAAGTACGTGCTTCTAAATGACCTCTAAGTAAGTAGTTCTAAATGATGACCCCTAAGTACGTAGTTCTAAATGACCTCTAGGTACGTACTTCCAAATGACATCTAAGTAAGTGGTTCTAAATGACCTCTAAGTACGAGGTTCTATATGACCTCTAAGTACGTAGGTACTAAATGACCTCTAAGTACGTGGGTTCTAAATGACCCCTAAGTTCGTAGTTCTAAATGACCTCTAAGTACGTGGTTCAAATGACCTCTAAGTAAGTAGTTCTAAATGACTCCTAAGTACGTAGGTTCTAAATGACCTCTAAGTACGTGGTTCTATATGACCTCTTAGTACGTGGTTCTAAATGACCTCTAAGTACGTGGGTTCTAAATTACCTCTAAGTACGTGGGTTCTAAATGACCTCTAAGAAGTTGGTTCTAAATAACCTCTAAGAACGTGGTTTCTAAATGACCTCTAAGTACGTGGGTTCTAAATGACCTCTAAGTACGTAGTTCTAAACGACCTCTAAGTACGTAGTTCTAAATGACGTCTAAGTACGTAGTTCTAAATACCTCTAGATACGTAGTTCCAAATGACCTCTAAGTAAGTGGTTCTAAATGACCTCTAAGTACGTGGTCCTAAATGACCTCTAGGTACGTAGTTCTAAATGACCTCTAAGTAAGTAGTTCTAAATGACCTCTAAGTATGTGGTTCTAAATGACCTCTAAGTACGTAGTTCTAAATGACCTCTAAGTACGAAGTCCTATCTGACCTCTAAGAACGTAGTTCTATATTACCTCTAAGTACGTAGTTCTAAATGACCTCTAAGTACGTAGTTCTAATTGACCTCTAGGTACGTAGTTCTAAATGACCTCAAAGTAAGTAGTTCTAAATGACCTCTAAGTATGTGGTTCTAAATGACCTCTAAGTAAGTGGTTCTAAATGACCTCTAAGTACGTGTTTCTATATGATCTCTTAGTACGTGGTTCTAAATGACCTCTAAGTACGTGGGTTCTTCTAAATGACTTCTAAGTACGTGGTTCAAAATGTCCTCTAAGTACGTGGTTCTAAATGACCTTATATACGTAGTGCTAAATAACCTCTAAGTACGTGGTTCTAAATGACCTCTTAGTACGTGGTTATAAATGACCTCTAAGTACGTGCTTCTAAATGACCTCTAAGTAAGTAGTTCTAAATGACCCCTAAGTACGTAGTTCTAAATGACCTCTAGGTACGTACTTCCAAATGACATCTAAGTAAGTGGTTCTAAATGACCTCTAAGTAAGTAGTTCTTAATGACCTCTAAGTATGTGGTTCTAAATGACCTCTATGAACGTAGTTCTAAATGACTTCTTAAAAGTTGGTTCTAAATGACCTCTAAGTACGTGGTTCTAAATATCTTCTAAGTACGTAGTTCTAAATGACCTCTAAGTACTTGGTTCTAAATGACCTCTAAGTACTTGGTTCTAAATGACCTCTAAGTACGTGGTTCTAAATGACCTCTAAGTACTTGGTTCTAAATGACCTCTAAGTACGTAGTTCTAAATGACCTCTAAGTTGTTGGTTCTAAATGACCTTATATACGTAGTGCTAAATAACCTCTAAGTACGTGGTTCTAAATGACCTCTAACTACGTGGTTCTAAATGACCTCTAAGTACGTGCTTCTAAATGACCTCTAAGTAAGTAGTTCTAAATGACCCCTAAGTACGTAGTTCTAAATGACCTCTAGGTACGTACTTCCAAATGACTTCTAAGTAAGTGGTTCTAAATGACCTCTAAGTACGTGGTTCTAAATGTCCTCTAAGTACGTGGTTCTAAAAGACCTCATATACGTGGTTCTAAATGACCTCTAAGTACGTGGGTTCTAAATGACCCCTAAGTTCGTAGTTCTAAATGACCTATAAATACGTAGCTCTACATGACCTCTAAGTACGTAGTTCTAAATGACCTCTATGTACGTGGTTCTATATGACCTCTAAGTACGTGGGTTCTAAATGACATCTGAGTACGTGGTTCTAAATGACCTCTAAGTACGTAGTTCTAAATGACCGCTAAGTTGTTGGTTCGAATTGACCTCTAAGTACGTGGTTCGAAATGACATCTAAGTACGTAGTTATTATTGACCTCTAAATAGTTGGTTCTAAATGACCTCTAAGTACGTGGTTCTAAATATCTTCTAAGTACGTAGTTCTAAATGACGTCTAAGTACGTAGTTCTCAATACCTCTAGATACGTAGTTCCAAATGACCTCAAAGTAAGTGGTTCTAAATGACCTCTAAGTACGTGGTCCTAAATGACCTCTAGGTACGTAGTTCTAAATGACCTCTAAGTAAGTAGTTCTAAATGACCTCTAAGTATGTGGTTCTAAATGACCTCTAAGTAAGTGGTTCTAAATGACCTCTAAGTACGTGGTTCTATATGATCTCTTAGTACGTGGTTCTAAATGACCTCTAAGTACGTGGGTTCTTCTAAATGACTTCTAAGTACGTGGTTCAAAATGTCCTCTAAGTACGTGGTTCTAAATGACCTTATATACGTAGTGCTAAATAACCTCTAAGTACGTGGTTCTAAATGACCTCTAAGTACGTGGTTCTAAATGACCTCTAAGTACGTGGGTTCTAAATGACCCCTAAGTTCGTAGTTCTAAATGACCTCTAAGTACGTGGTTCAAATGACCTCTAAGTAAGTAGTTCTAAATGACTCCTAAGTACGTAGTTCTAAATGACCTCTAAGTACGTGGTTCTATATGACCTCTTAGTACGTGGTTCTAAATGACCTCTAAGTACGTGGGTTCTTCTAATGACTTCTAAGTACGTGGTTCTAAATGTCCTCTAAGTACGTAGTTCTAAATGACGTCTAAGTACGTAGTTCTAAATACCTCTAGATACGTAGTTCCAAATGACCTCTAAGTAAGTGGTTCTAAATGACCTCTAAGTACGAGGTTCTATATGACCTCTAAGTACGTGGGTACTAAATGACCTCTAAGTACGTGGGTTCTAAATGACCCCTAAGTTCGTAGTTCTAAATGACCTCTAAGTACGTTGTTCAAATGACCTCTAAGTAAGTAGTTCTAAATGACTCCTAAGTACGTAGTTCTAAATGACCTCTAAGTACGTGGTTCTATATGACCTCTTAGTACGTGGTTCTAAATGACCTCTAAGTACGTGGGTTCTTCTAATGACTTCTAAGTACGTGGTTCTAAATGTCCTCTAAGTACGTAGTTCTAAATGACGTCTAAGTACGTAGTTCTAAATACCTCTAGATACGTAGTTCCAAATGACCTCTAAGTAAGTGGTTCTAAATGACCTCTAAGTACGTGGTCCTAAATGACCTCTAGGTACGTAGTTCTAAATGACCTCTAAGTAAGTAGTTCTAAATGACCTCTAAGTATGTGGTTCTAAATGACCTCTAAGTACGTAGTTCTAAATGACCTCTAAGTACGAAGTCCTAAATGACCTCTAAGAACGTAGTTCTATATTACCTCTAAGTACGTAGTTCTAAATGACCTCTAAGTACGTAGTTCTAATTGACCTCTAGGTACGTAGTTCTAAATGACCTCAAAGTAAGTAGTTCTAAATGACCTCTAAGTATGTGGTTCTAAATGACCTCTAAGTAAGTGGTTCTAAATGACCTCTAAGTACGTGGTTCTATATGATCTCTTAGTACGTGGTTCTAAATGAACTCTAAGTACGTGGGTTCTTCTAAATGACTTCTAAGTACGTGGTTCAAAATGTCCTCTAAGTACGTGGTTCTAAATGACCTTATATACGTAGTGCTAAATAACCTCTAAGTACGTGGTTCTAAATGACCTCTAAGTACGTGGTTCTAAATGACCTCTAAGTACGTGCTTCTAAATGACCTCTAAGTAAGTAGTTCTAAATGATGACCCCTAAGTACGTAGTTCTAAATGACCTCTAGGTACGTACTTCCAAATGACATCTAAGTAAGTGGTTCTAAATGACCTCTAAGTACGAGGTTCTATATGACCTCTAAGTACGTGGGTACTAAATGACCTCTAAGTACGTGGGTTCTAAATGACCCCTAAGTTCGTAGTTCTAAATGACCTCTAAGTACGTGGTTCAAATGACCTCTAAGTAAGTAGTTCTAAATGACTCCTAAGTACGTAGTTCTAAATGACCTCTAAGTACGTGGTTCTATATGACCTCTTAGTACGTGGTTCTAAATGACCTCTAAGTACGTGGGTTCTTCTAATGACTTCTAAGTACGTGGTTCTAAATGTCCTCTAAGTACGTAGTTCTAAATGACGTCTAAGTACGTAGTTCTAAATACCTCTAGATACGTAGTTCCAAATGACCTCTAAGTAAGTGGTTCTAAATGACCTCTAAGTACGTGGTCCTAAATGACCTCTAGGTACGTAGTTCTAAATGACCTCTAAGTAAGTAGTTCTAAATGACCTCTAAGTATGTGGTTCTAAATGACCTCTAAGTACGTAGTTCTAAATGACCTCTAAGTACGAAGTCCTAAATGACCTCTAAGAACGTAGTTCTATATTACCTCTAAGTACGTAGTTCTAAATGACCTCTAAGTACGTAGTTCTAATTGACCTCTAGGTACGTACTTCTAAATGACCTCAAAGTAAGTAGTTCTAAATGACCTCTAAGTATGTGGTTCTAAATGACCTCTAAGTAAGTGGTTCTAAATGACCTCTAAGTACGTGTTTCTATATGATCTCTTAGTACGTGGTTCTAAATGACCTCTAAGTACGTGGGTTCTTCTAATTGACTTCTAAGTACGTGGTTCAAAATGTCCTCTAAGTACGTGGTTCTAAATGACCTTATATACGTAGTGCTAAATAACCTCTAAGTACGTGGTTCTAAATGACCTCTTAGTACGTGGTTATAAATGACCTCTAAGTACGTGCTTCTAAATGACCTCTAAGTAAGTAGTTCTAAATGACCCCTAAGTACGTAGTTCTAAATGACCTCTAGGTACGTACTTCCAAATGACATCTAAGTAAGTGGTTTTAAATGACCTCTAAGTACGTGGTCCTAAATGACCTCTAGGTACGTAGTTCTAAATGACCTCTAAGTAAGTAGTTCTTAATGACCTCTAAGTATGTGGTTCTAAATGACCTCTATGTACGTAGTTCTAAATGACCTCTAAAAAGTTGGTTCTAAATGACCTCTAAGTACGTGGTTCTAAATATCTTCTAAGTACGTA
Organism: Aphrophora alni; assembly: GCA_963513935.1. Taxonomy (NCBI): domain Eukaryota; kingdom Metazoa; phylum Arthropoda; class Insecta; order Hemiptera; family Aphrophoridae; genus Aphrophora; species Aphrophora alni. Next base: position 15,924 of record CAUPSG010000132.1, read on the forward strand.
GTTCTAAATGACCTCTAAGTACTTGGTTCTAAATGACCTCTAAGTACGTGGTTCAAAATGACCTCTAAGTACTTGGTTCTAAATGACCTCTAAGTACGTAGTTCTAAATGACCTCTAAGTTGTTGGTTCTAAATGACCTCTAAGTACGTGGTTCTAAATGACCTCTAACTACGTGGTTCTAAATGACCTCTAAGTACGTGCTTCTAAATGACCTCTAAGTAAGTAGTTCCAAATGACCCCTAAGTACGTGGTTCTAAATGACCTCTAGGTACGTACTTCCAAATGACTTCTAAGTAAGTGGTTCTAAATGACCTCTAAGTACGTGGTTCTAAATGTCCTCTAAGTACGTGGTTCTAAAAGACCTCATATACGTGGTTCTAAATGACCTCTAAGTACGTGGGTTCTAAATGACCCCTAAGTTCGTAGTTCTAAATGACCTCTAAATACGTAGCTCTAAATGACCTCTAAGTACGTAGTTCTAAATGACCTCTATGTACGTGGTTCTATATGACCTCTAAGTACGTGGGTTCTAAATGACATCTGAGTACCTGGTTCTAAATGACCTCTAAGTACGTAGTTCTAAATGACCGCTAAGTTGTTGGTTCGAATTGACCTCTAAGTACGTGGTTCTAAATGACATCTAAGTACGTAGTTCTAATTGACCTCTAAATGGTTGGTTCTAAATGACCTCTAAGTACGTGGTTCTAAATATCTTCTATGTACGTAGTTCTAAATGACGTCTAAGTACGTAGTTCTCAATACCTCTAGATACGTAGTTCCAAATGACCTCTAAGTAAGTGGTTCTAAATGACCTCTAAGTACGTGGTCCTAAATGACCTCTAGGTACGTAGTTCTAAATGACCTCTAAGTAAGTAGTTCTAAATGACCTTTAAGTATGTGGTTCTAAATGACCTCTAAGTACGAGGTTCTAAATGACCTCAAGGTACGTAGTTCCAAATGACCTCCAAGTAAGTGGTTCTAAATGACGTCTAAGTACGTGGTTCTAAATGACCTATAAGTACGTAGTTCTAAATGACCTCTAAGTACGAAGTCCTAAATGACCTCTAAGAACGTAGTTCTATATTACCTCTAAGTACGTAGTTCTAAATGACCTCTAAGTACGTAGTTCTAATTGACCTCTAGGTACGTAGTTCTAAATGACCTCAAAGTAAGTAGTTCTAAATGACCTCTAAGTATGTGGTTCTAAATGACCTCTAAGTAAGTGGTTCTAAATGACCTCTAAGTACGTGGTTCTATATGATCTCTTAGTACGTGGTTCTAAATGACCTCTAAGTACGTGGGTTCTTCTAAATGACCTCTAGGTACGTACTTCCAAATGACATCTAAGTAAGTGGTTCTAAATGACCTCTAAGTACGTGGTCCTAAATGACCTCTAGGTACGTAGTTCTAAATGACCTCTAAGTAAGTAGTTCTTAATGACCTCTAAGTATGTGGTTCTAAATGACCTCTATGTACGTAGTTCTAAATGACCTCTAAAAAGTTGGTTCTAAATGACCTCTAAGTACGTGGTTCTAAATGACCTCTAAGAACGTAGTTCTATATTACCTCTAAGTACGTAGTTCTAAATGACCTCTAAGTACGTAGTTCTAATTGACCTCTAGGTACGTAGTTCTAAATGACCTCTAGGTACGTAGTTCTAAATGACCTCAAAGTAAGTAGTTCTAAATGACCTCTAAGTATGTGGTTCTAAATGACCTCTAAGTAAGTGGTTCTAAATGACCTCTAAGTACGTGGTTCTATATGATCTCTTAGTACGTGGTTCTAAATGACCTCTAAGTACGTGGGTTCTTCTAAATGACTTCTAAGTACGTGGTTCAAAATGTCCTCTAAGTACGTGGTTCTAAATGACCTTATATACGTAGTGCTAAATAACCTCTAAGTACGTGATTCTAAATGACCTCTTAGTACGTGGTTATAAATGACCACTAAGTACGTGCTTCTAAATGACCTCTAAGTAAGTAGTTCTAAATGACCCCTAAGTACGTAGTTCTAAATGACCTCTAGGTACGTACTTCCAAATGACATCTAAGTAAGTGGTTCTAAATGACCTCTAAGTACGTGGTCCTAAATGACCTCTAGGTACGTAGTTCTAAATGACCTCTAAGTAAGTAGTTCTTAATGACCTCTAAGTATGTGGTTCTAAATGACCTCTATGTACGTAGTTCTAAATGACCTCTAAAAAGTTGGTTCTAAATGACCTCTAAGTACGTGGTTCTAAATATCTTCTAAGTACGTAGTTCTAAATGACCTCTAAGTACTTGGTTCTAAATGACCTCTAAGTACTTGGTTCTAAATGACCTCTAAGTACGTGGTTCTAAATGACCTCTAAGTACGTAGTTCTAAATGACCTCTAAGTTGTTGGTTCTAAATGACCTCTAAGTACGTGGTTCTAAATGACCTCTAACTACGTGGTTTTAAATTACCTCTAAGTACGTGCTTCTAAATGACATCTAAGTAAGTAGTTCTAAATGACCCCTAAGTACGTAGTTCTAAATGACCTCTAGGTACGTACTTCCAAATGACTTCTAAGTAAGTGGTTCTTAATGACCTCTAAGTACGTGGTTCTAAATGTCCTCTAAGTACGTGGTTCTAAAAGACCTCATATACGTGGTTCTAAATGACCTCTAAGTACGTGGGTTCTAAATGACCCCTAAGTTCGTAGTTCTAAATGACCTATAAATACGTAGCTCTAAATGACCTCTAAGTACGTAGTTCTAAATGACCTCTATGTACGTGGTTCTATATGACCTCTAAGTACGTGGGTTCTAAATGACATCTGAGTACCTGGTTCTAAATGACCTCTAAGTACGTAGTTCTAAATGACCGCTAAGTTGTTGGTTCGAATTGACCTCTAAGTACGTGGTTCTAAATGACATCTAAGTACGTAGTTCTAATTGACCTCTAAATAGTTGGTTCTAAATGACCTCTAAGTACGTGGTTCTAAATATCTTCTAAGTACGTAGTTCTAAATGACGTCTAAGTACGTAGTTCTCAATACCTCTAGATACGTAGTTCCAAATGACCTCTAAGTAAGTGGTTCTAAATGACCTCTAAGTACTGGTCCTAAATGACCTCTAGGTACGTAGTTCTAAATGACCTCTAAGTAAGTAGTTCTAAATGACCATTAAGTATGTGGTTCTAAATGACCTCTAAGTACGAGGTTCTAAATGACCTCAAGGTACGTAGTTCCAAATGACCTCCAAGTAAGTGGTTCTAAATGACGTCTAAGTACGTAGTTCTAAATGACCTCTAAGAACGTAGTTCTAATTGACCTCTAGGTACGTAGTTCTAAATGACCTCAAAGTAAGTAGTTCTAAATGACCTCTAAGTATGTGGTTCTAAATGACCTCTAAGTAAGTGGTTCTAAATGACCTCTAAGTACGTGGTTCTATATGATCTCTTAGTACGTGGTTCTAAATGACCTCTAAGTACGTGGGTTCTTCTAAATGACTTCTAAGTACGTGGTTCAAAATGTCCTCTAAGTACGTGGTTCTAAATGACCTTATATACGTAGTGCTAAATAACCTCTAAGTACGTGGTTCTAAATGACCTCTAAGTACGTGGTTCTAAATGACCTCTAAGTAAGTAGTTCTAAATGATGACCCCTAAGTACGTAGTTCTAAATGACCTCTGGGTACGTACTTCCAAATGACATCTAAGTAAGTGGTTCTGAATGACCTCTAAGTACGAGGTTCTATATGACCTCTAAGTACGTGGGTACTAAATGACCTCTAAGTACGTGGGTTCTAAATGACCCCTAAGTTCGTAGTTCTAAATGACCTCTAAGTACGTGGTTCAAATGACCTCTAAGTAAGTAGTTCTAAATGACTCCTAAGTACGTAGTTCTAAATGACCTCTAAGTACGTGGTTCTATATGACCTCTTAGTACGTGGTTCTAAATGACCTCTAAGTACGTGGGTTCTTCTAATGACTTCTAAGTACGTGGTTCTAAATGTCCTCTAAGTACGTAGTTCTAAATGACGTCTAAGTACGTAGTTCTAAATACCTCTAGATACGTAGTTCCAAATGACCTCTAAGTAAGTGGTTCTAAATGACCTCTAAGTACGTGGTCCTAAATGACCTCTAGGTACGTAGTTCTAAATGACCTCTAAGTAAGTAGTTCTAAATGACCTCTAAGTATGTGGTTCTAAATGACCTCTAAGTACGTAGTTCTAAATGACCTCTAAGTACGAAGTCCTAAATGACCTCTAAGAACGTAGTTCTATATTACCTCTAAGTACGTAGTTCTAAATGACCTCTAAGTACGTAGTTCTAATTGACCTCTAGGTACGTAGTTCTAAATGACCTCAAAGTAAGTAGTTCTAAATGACCTCTAAGTATGTGGTTCTAAATGACCTCTAAGTAAGTGGTTCTAAATGACCTCTAAGTACGTGTTTCTATATGATCTCTTAGTACGTGGTTCTAAATGACCTCTAAGTACGTGGGTTCTTCTAAATGACTTCTAAGTACGTGGTTCAAAATGTCCTCTAAGTACGTGGTTCTAAATGACCTTATATACGTAGTGCTAAATAACCTCTAAGTACGTGGTTCTAAATGACCTCTTAGTACGTGGTTATAAATGACCTCTAAGTACGTGCTTCTAAATGACCTCTAAGTAAGTAGTTCTAAATGACCTCAAAAAGTTGGTTCTAAATGACCTCTAAGTACGTGGTTCTAAATATCTTCTAAGTACGTAGTTCTAAATGACCTCTAAGTACTTGGTTCTAAATGACTTCTAAGTACTTGGTTCTAAATGACCTCTAAGTACGTGCTCTAAATGACCTCTAAGTACTTGGTTCTAAATGACCTCTAAGTACGTAGTTCTAAATGACCTCTAAGTTGTTGGTTCTAAATGACCTCTAAGTACGTGGTTCTAAATGACCTCTAACTACGTGGTTCTAAATGACCTCTAAGTACGTGCTTCTAAATGACCTCTAAGTAAGTAGTTCTAAATGACCCCTAAGTACGTAGTTCTAAATGACCTCTAGGTACGTACTTCCAAATGACTTCTAAGTAAGTGGTTCTAAATGACCTCTAAGTACAAGGTTCTAAATGTCCTCTAAGTACGTGGTTCTAAAAGACTTCATATACGTGGTTCTAAATGACCTCTAAGTACGTGGGTTCTAAATGACCCCTAATTTCGTAGTTCTAAATGACCTCTAAATACGTAGCTCTAAATGACCTCTAAGTACGTAGTTCTAAATGACCTCTATGTACGTGGTTCTATATGACCTCTAAGTACGTGGGTTCTAAATGACATCTGAGTACGTGGTTCTAAATGACCTCTAAGTACGTAGTTCTAAATGACAGCTAAGTTGTTGGTTCGAATTGACCTCTAAGTACGTGGTTCTAAATGACATCTAAGTACGTAGTTCTAATTGACCTCTAAATAGTTGGTTCTAAATGACCTCTAAGTACGTGGTTCTAAATATCTTCTAAGTACGTAGTTCTAAATGACGTCTAAGTACGTAGTTCTCAATACCTCTAGATACGTAGTTCCAAATGACCTCTAAGTAAGTGGTTCTAAATGACCTCTAAGTACGTGGTCCTAAATGACCTCTAGGTACGTAGTTCTAAATGACCTCTAAGTAAGTAGTTCTAAATGACCTTTAAGTATGTGGTTCAAAATGACCTCTAAGTACGAGGTTCTAAATGACCTCAAGGTACGTAGTTCCAAATGACCTCCAAGTAAGTGGTTCTAAATGACGTCTAAGTACGTGGTTCTAAATGACCTATAAGTACGTAGTTCTAAATGACCTCTAAGTACGAAGTCCTAAATGACCTCTAAGAACGTAGTTCTATATTACCTCTAAGTACGTAGTTCTAAATGACCTCTAAGTACGTAGTTCTAATTGACCTCTAGGTACGTAGTTCTAAAAGACCTCAAAGTAAGTAGTTCTAAATGACCTCTAAGTACGTGGTCCTAAATGACCTCTAGGTACGTAGTTCTAAATGACCTCTAAGTAAGTAGTTCTAAATGACCTTTAAGTATGTGGTTCTAAATGACCTCTAAGTTCTAGTTTCTAAATGACCTCAAGGTACGTAGTTCCTAATGACCTCCAAGTAAGTGGTTCTAAATGACGTCTAAGTACGTGGTTCTAAATGACCTAAAGTACGTAGTTCTAAATGACCTCTAAGAACGTAGTTCTAATTGACCTCTAGGTACGTAGTTCTAAATGACCTCAAAGTAAGTAGTTCTAAATGACCTCTAAGTATGTGGTTCTAAATGACCTCTAAGTAAGTGGTTCTAAATGACCTCTAAGTACGTGGTTCTATATGATCTCTTAGTACGTGGTTCTAAATGACCTCTAAGTACGTGGGTTCTTCTAAATGACTTCTAAGTACGTGGTTCAAAATGTCCTCTAAGTACGTGGTTCTAAATGACCTTATATACGTAGTGCTAAATAACCTCTAAGTACGTGGTTCTAAATGACCTCTAAGTACGTGGTTCTAAATGACCTCTAAGTACGTGCTTCTAAATGACCTCTAAGTAAGTAGTTCTAAATGATGACCCCTAAGTACGTAGTTCTAAATGACCTCTGGGTACGTACTTCCAAATGACATCTAAGTAAGTGGTTCTAAATGACCTCTAAGTACGAGGTTCTATATGACCTCTAAGTACGTGGGTACTAAATGACCTCTAAGTACGTGGGTTCTAAATGACCCCTAAGTTCGTAGTTCTAAATGACCTCTAAGTACGTGGTTCAAATGACCTCTAAGTAAGTAGTTCTAAATAACTCCTAAGTACGTAGTTCTAAATGACCTCTAAGTACGTGGTTCTATATGACCTCTTAGTACGTGGTTCTAAATGACCTCTAAGTACGTGGGTTCTTCTAATGACTTCTAAGTACGTGGTTCTAAATGTCCTCTAAGTACGTAGTTCTAAATGACGTCTAAGTACGTAGTTCTAAATACCTCTAGATACGTAGTTCCAAATGACCTCTAAGTAAGTGGTTCTAAATGACCTCTAAGTACGTGGTCCTAAATGACCTCTAGGTACGTAGTTCTAAATGACCTCTAAGTAAGTAGTTCTAAATGACCTCTAAGTATGTGGTTCTAAATGACCTCTAAGTACGTAGTTCTAAATGACCTCTAAGTACGAAGTCCTAAATGACCTCTAAGAACGTAGTTCTATATTACCTCTAAGTACGTAGTTCTAAATGACCTCTAAGTACGTAGTTCTAATTGACCTCTAGGTACGTAGTTCTAAATGACCTCAAAGTAAGTAGTTCTAAATGACCTCTAAGTATGTGGTTCTAAATGACCTCTAAGTAAGTGGTTCTAAATGACCTCTAAGTACGTGTTTCTATATGATCTCTTAGTACGTGGTTCTAAATGACCTCTAAGTACGTGGGTTCTTCTAAATGACTTCTAAGTACGTGGTTAAAAATGTCCTCTAAGTACGTGGTTCTAAATGACCTTATATACGTAGTGCTAAATAACCTCTAAGTACGTGGTTCTAAATGACCTCTTAGTACGTGGTTATAAATGACCTCTAAGTACGTGCTTCTAAATGACCTCTAAGTAAGTAGTTCTAAATGACCCCTAAGTACGTAGTTCTAAATGACCTCTAGGTACGTACTTCCAAATGACATCTAAGTAAGTGGTTCTAAATGACCTCTAAGTACGTGGTCCTAAATGACCTCTAGGTACGTAGTTCTAAATGACCTCTAAGTAAGTAGTTCTTAATGACCTCTAAGTATGTGGTTCCAAATGACCTCTATGTACGTAGTTCTAAATGACCTCTAAAAAGTTGGTTCTAAATGACCTCTAATACGTGGTTCTAAATATCTTCTAAGTACGTAGTTCTAAATGACCTCTAAGTACTTGGTTCTAAATGACCTCTAAGTACTTGGTTCTAAATGACCTCTAAGTACGTGCTCTAAATGACCTCTAAGTACTTGGTTCTAAATGACCTCTAAGTACGTAGTTCTAAATGACCTCTAAGTTGTTGGTTCTAAATGACCTCTAAGTACGTGGTTCTAAATGACCTCTAACTACGTGGTTCTAAATGACCTCTAAGTACGTGCTTCTAAATGACCTCTAAGTAAGTAGTTCTAAATGACCCCTAAGTACGTAGTTCTAAATGACCTCTAGGTACGTACTTCCAAATGACTTCTAAGTAAGTGGTTCTAAATGACCTCTAAGTACGTGTTTCTAAATGTCCTCTAAGTACGTGGTTCTAAAAGACCTCATATACGTGGTTCTAAATGACCTCTAAGTACGTGGGTTCTAAATGACCCCTAAGTTCGTAGTTCTAAATGACCTCTAAATACGTAGCTCTAAATGACCTCTAAGTACGTAGTTCTAAATGACCTCTATGTACGTGGTTCTATATGACCTCTAAGTACGTGGGTTCTAAATGACATCTGAGTACGTGGTTCTATATGACCTCTAAGTACGTGGTTCTAAATGACATCTAAGTACGTAGTTCTAATTGACCTCTAAATAGTTGGTTCTAAATGACCTCTAAGTACGTGGTTCTAAATATCTTCTAAGTACGTAGTTCTAAATGACGTCTAAGTACGTAGTTCTCAATACCTCTAGATACGTAGTTCCAAATGACCTCTAAGTAAGTGGTTCTAAATGACCTCTAAGTACGTGGTCCTAAATGACCTCTAGGTACGTAGTTCTAAATGACCTCTAAGTAAGTAGTTCTAAATGACCTTTAAGTATGTGGTTCTAAATGACCTCTAAGTACGAGGTTCCAAATGACCTCAAGGTACGTAGTTCTAAATGACCTCCAAGTAAGTGGTTCTAAATGACGTCTAAGTACGTGGTTCTAAATGACCTATAAGTACGTAGTTCTAAATGACCTCTAAGTACGAAGTCCTAAATGACCTCTAAGAACGTAGTTCTATATTACCTCTAAGTACGTAGTTCTAAATGACCTCTAAGTACGTAGTTCTAATTGACCTCTAGGTACGTAGTTCTAAATGACCTCAAAGTAAGTAGTTCTAAATGACCTCTAAGTATGTGGTTCTAAATGACCTCTAAGTAAGTGGTTCTAAATGACCACTAAGTACGTGGTTCTAAATGACCTCTAAGTACGTGGTTCAAAATGTCCTCTAAGTACGTGGTTCTAAATGACATTATATACGTAGTGCTAAATAACCTCTAAGTACGTGGTCCTAATGACCTCTTAGTATGTGGTTATAAATGACCTCTAAGTACGTGCTTCTAAATGACCTCTAAGTAAGTAGTTCTAAATGACCCCTAAGTACGTAGTTCTAAATCACCTCTAGGTACGTACTTCCAAATGACATCTAAGTAAGTGGTTCTAAAGGACCTCTACGTACGTAGTTCTAAATGACCTCTAAAAAGTTGGTTCTAAATGACCTCAAAGTACGTGGTTCTAAATATCTTCTAAGTACGTAGTTCTAAATGACCTCTAAGTACTGGGTTCTAAATGACCTCTAAGTACGTGGTTCTAAATGACCTCTAAGTACGTGGTTCTAAATGACCTATAAGTACGTGGTTCTAAATGACCTCTAAGTAAGTAGTTCTAAATGACCCCTAAGTACGTAGTTCTAAATGACCTCTAAGTACGTGAATCTAAATGACCTCTAAGTACTTGGTTCTAAATGACCTCTAAGTAAGTAGTTCTAAATGACCCCTAAGTACGTAGTACTAAATGACCTCTAAGTACGTAGTTCTAAATGACCTCTAAGTACGTAGTTCTAAATGACCTCTAAGTACGTGGGTTCTAAATTACCTCTAAGTACGTGGGTTCTAAATGACCTCTAAGAAGTTGGTTCTAAATAACCTCTAAGAACGTGGTTCTAAATGACCTCTAAGTACGTGGTTCTAATTGACCTCTAGGTACGTAGTTCTAAATGACCTCAAAGTAAGTAGTTCTAAATGACCTCTAAGTATGTGGTTCTAAATGACCTCTAAGTAAGTGGTTCTAAATGACCTCTAAGTACGTGGTTCTATATGATCTCTTAGTACGTGGTTCTAAATGACCTCTAAGTACGTGGGTTCTTCTAAATGACTTCTAAGTACGTGGTTCAAAATGTCCTCTAAGTACGTGGTTCTAAATGACCTTATATACGTAGTGCTAAATAACCTCTAAGTACGTGGTTCTAAATGACCTCTAAGTACGTGGTTCTAAATGACCTCTAAGTACGTGCTTCTAAATGACCTCTAAGTAAGTAGTTCTAAATGATGACCCCTAAGTACGTAGTTCTAAATGACCTCTAAGTACTTGGTTCTAAATGACCTCTAAGTACTTGGTTCTAAATGACCTCTAAGTACGTGGTTCTAAATGACCTCTAAGTACTTGGTTCTAAATGACCTCTAAGTACGTAGTTCTAAATGACCTCTAAGTTGTTGGTTCTAAATGACCTCTAAGTACGTGGTTCTAAATGACCTCTAACTACGTGGTTCTAAATGACCTCTAAGTACGTGCTTCTAAATGACCTCTAAGTAAGTAGTTCTAAATGACCCCTAAGTACGTAGTTCTAAATGACCTCTAGGTACGTACTTCCAAATGACTTCTAAGTAAGTGGTTCTAAATGACCTCTAAGGACGTGGTTCTAAATGTCCTCTAAGTACGTGGTTCTAAAAGACCTCATATACGTGGTTCTAAATGACCTCTAAGTACGTGGGTTCTAAATGACCCCTAAGTTCGTAGTTCTAAATGACCTCTAAATACGTAGCTCTAAATGACCTCTAAGTACGTAGTTCTAAATGACCTCTATGTACGTGGTTCTATATGACCTCTAAGTACGTGGGTTCTAAATGACATCTGAGTACGTGGTTCTAAATGACCTCTAAGTACGTAGTTCTAAATGACCGCTAAGTTGTTGGTTCGAATTGACCTCTAAGTACGTGGTTCTAAATGACATCTAAGTACGTAGTTCTAATTGACCTCTAAATAGTTGGTTCTAAATGACCTCTAAGTACGTGTTTCTAAATATCTTCTAAGTACGTAGTTCTAAATGACGTCTAAGTACGTAGTTCTCAATACCTCTAGATACGTAGTTCCAAATTACCTTTTATGTAAGTGGTTCTAAATGACCTCTAAGTACGTGGTCCTAAATGACCTCTAGGTACGTAGTTCTAAATGACCTCTAAGTAAGTAGTTCTAAATGACCTTTAAGTATGTGGTTCTAAATGACCTCTAAGTACGAGGTTCTAAATGACCTCAAGGTACGTAGTTCCAAATGACCTCCAAGTAAGTGGTTCTAAATGACGTCTAGGTACGTGGTTCTAAATGACCTATAAGTACGTAGTTCTAAATGACCTCTAAGTACGAAGTCCTAAATGACCTCTAAGAACGTAGTTCTATATTACCTCTAAGTACGTAGTTCTAAATGACCTCTAAGTACGTAGTTCTAATTGACCTCTATTTAAGTAGTTCTAAATGACCTCAAAGTAAGTAGTTCTAAATGACCTCTAAGTATGTGGTTCTAAATGACCTCTAAGTAAGTGGTTCTAAATGACCTCTAAGTACGTGGTTCTATATGATCTCTTAGTACGTGGTTCTAAATGACCTCTAAGTACGTGGGTTCTTCTAAATGACTTCTAAGTACGTGGTTCAAAATGTCCTCTAAGTACGTGGTTCTAAATGACCTTATATACGTAGTGCTAAATAACCTCTAAGTACGTGGTTCTAAATGACCTCTTAGTACGTGGTTATAAATGACCTCTAAGTACGTGCTTCTAAATGACCTCTAAGTAAGTAGTTCTAAATGACCCCTAAGTACGTAGTTCTAAATGACCTCTAGGTACGTACTTCCAAATGACATCTAAGTAAGTGGTTTTAAATGACGACTAAGTACGTGGTCCTAAATGACCTCTAGGTACGTAGTTCTAAATGACCTCTAAGTAAGTAGTTCTTAATGACCTCTAAGTATGTGGTTCTAAATGACCTCTATGTACGTAGTTCTAAATGACCTCTAAAAAGTTGTTTCTAAATGACCTCTAAGTACGTGGTTCTAAATGACCTCTAAGAACGTAGTTCTATATTACCTCTAAGTACGTAGTTCTAAATGACCTTTAAGTATGTAGTTCTAATTGACCTCTAGGTACGTAGTTCTAAATGACCTCTAGGTACGTAGTTCTAAATGACCTCAAAGTAAGTAGTTCTAAATGACCTCTAAGTATGTGGTTCTAAATGACCTCTAAGTAAGTGGTTCTAAATGACCTCTAAGTACGTGGTTCTATATGATCTCTTAGTACGTGGTTCTAAATGACCTCTAAGTACGTGGGTTCTTCTAAATGACTTCTAAGTACGTGGTTCAAAATGTCCTCTAAGTACGTGGTTCTAAATGACCTTATATACGTAGTGCTAAATAACCTCTAAGTACGTGGTTCTAAATGACCTCTTAGTACGTGGTTATAAATGACCTCTAAGTACGTGCTTCTAAATGACCTCTAAGTAAGTAGTTCTAAATGACCCCTAAGTACGTAGTTCTAAATGACCTCTAGGTACGTACTTCCAAATGACATCTAAGTAAGTGGTTCTAAATGACCTCTAAGTACGTGGTCCTAAATGACCTCTAGGTACGTAGTTCTAAATGACCTCTAAGTAAGTAGTTCTTAATGACCTCTAAGTATGTGGTTCTAAATGACCTCTATGTACGTAGTTCTAAATGACCTCTAAAAAGTTGGTTCTAAATGACCTCTAAGTACGTGGTTCTAAATATCTTCTAAGTACGTAGTTCTAAATGACCTCTAAGTACTTGGTTCTAAATGACCTCTAAGTACTTGGTTCTAAATGACCTCTAAGTACGTGGTTCTAAATGACCTCTAAGTACTTGGTTCTAAATGAACTCTAAGTACGTAGTTCTAAATGACCTCTAAGTTGTTGGTTCTAAATGACCTCTAAGTACGTGGTTCTAAATGACCTCTAACTACGTGGTTTTAAATGACCTCTAAGTACGTGCTTCTAAATGAATTCTAAGTAAGTAGTTCTAAATGACCCCTAAGTACGTAGTTCTAAATGACCTCTAGGTACGTACTTCCAAATGACTTCTAAGTAAGTGGTTCTAAATGACCTCTAAGTACGTGGTTCTAAATGTCCTCTAAGTACGTGGTTCTAAAAGACCTCATATACGTGGTTCTAAATGACCTCTAAGTACGTGGGTTCTAAATGACCCCTAAGTTCGTAGTTCTAAATGACCTATAAATACGTAGCTCTAAATGACCTCTAAGTACGTAGTTCTAAATGACCTCTATGTACGTGGTTCTATATGACCTCTAAGTACGTGGGTTCTAAATGACATCTGAGTACGTGGTTCTAAATGACCTCTAAGTACGTAGTTCTAAATGACCGCTAAGTTGTTGGTTCGAATTGACCTCTAAGTACGTGGTTCTAAATGACATCTAAGTACGTAGTTATTATTGACCTCTAAATAGTTGGTTCTAAATGACCTCTAAGTACGTGGTTCTAAATATCTTCTAAGTACGTAGTTCTAAATGACGTCTAAGTACGTAGTGCTCAATACCTCTAGATACGTAGTTCCAAATGACCTCAAAGTAAGTGGTTCTAAATGACCTCTAAGTACGTGGTCCTAAATGACCTCTAGGTACGTAGTTCTAAATGACCTCTAAGTAAGTAGTTCTAAATGACCTTTAAGTATGTGGTTCTAAATGACCTCTAAGTTCTAGGTTCTAAATGACCTCAAGGTACGTAGTTCCAAATGACCTCCAAGTAAGTGGTTCTAAATGACGTCTAAGTACGTGGTTCTAAATGACCTAAAGTACGTAGTTCTAAATGACCTCTAAGAACGTAGTTCTAATTGACCTCTAGGTACGTAGTTCTAAATGACCTCAAAGTAAGTAGTTCTAAATGACCTCTAAGTATGTGGTTCTAAATGACCTCTAAGTAAGTGGTTCTAAATGACCTCTAAGTACGTGGTTCTATATGATCTCTTAGTAAGTGGTTCTAAATGACCTCTAAGTACGTGGGTTCTTCTAAATGACTTCTAAGTACGTGGTTCAAAATGTCCTCTTAGTACGTGGTTCAAAATGACCTTATATACGTAGTGCTAAATAACCTCTAAGTACGTGGTTCTAAATGACCTCTAAGTACGAGGTTCTATAAGACCTCTAAGTACGTGGGTACTAAATGACCTCTAAGTACGTGGGTTCTAAATGACCCCTAAGTTCGTAGTTCTAAATGACCTCTAAGTACGTGGTTCAAATGACCTCTAAGTAAGTAGTTCTAAATGACCTCTAAGTACGTGGTCCTAAATGACCTCTAGGTACGTAGTTCTAAATGACCTCTAAGTAAGTAGTTCTTAATGACCTCTAAGTATGTGGTTCCAAATGACCTCTATGTACGTAGTTCTAAATGACCTCTAAAAAGTTGGTTCTAAATGACCTCTAATACGTGGTTCTAAATATCTTCTAAGTACGTAGTTCTAAATGACCTCTAAGTACTTGGTTCTAAATGACCTCTAAGTACTTGGTTCCAAATGACCTCTAAGTACGTGCTCTAAATGACCTCTAAGTACTTGGTTCTAAATGACCTCTAAGTACGTAGTTCTAAATGACCTCTAAGTTGTTGGTTCTAAATGACCTCTAAGTACGTGGTTCTAAATGACCTCTAACTACGTGGTTCTAAATGACCTCTAAGTACGTGCTTCTAAATGACCTCTAAGTAAGTAGTTCTAAATGACCCCTAAGTACGTAGTTCTAAATGACCTCTAGGTACGTACTTCCAAATGACTTCTAAGTAAGTGGTTCTAAATGACCTCTAAGTACGTGTTTCTAAATGTCCTCTAAGTACGTGGTTCTAAAAGACCTCATATACGTGGTTCTAAATGACCTCTAAGTACGTGGGTTCTAAATGACCCCTAAGTTCGTAGTTCTAAATGACCTCTAAATACGTAGCTCTAAATGACCTCTAAGTACGTAGTTCTAAATGACCTCTATGTACGTGGTTCTATATGACCTCTAAGTACGTGGGTTCTAAATGACATCTGAGTACGTGGTTCTAAATGACCTCTAAGTACGTAGTTCTAAATGACCGCTAAGTTGTTGGTTCGAATTGACCTCTAAGTACGTGGTTCTAAATGACATCTAAGTACGTAGTTCTAATTGACCTCTAAATAGTTGGTTCTAAATGACCTCTAAGTACGTGGTTCTAAATATCTTCTAAGTACGTAGTTCTAAATGACGTCTAAGTACGTAGTTCTCAATACCTCTAGATACGTAGTTCCAAATGACCTCTAAGTAAGTGGTTCTAAATGACCTCTAAGTACGTGGTCCTAAATGACCTCTAGGTACGTAGTTCTAAATGACCTCTAAGTAAGTAGTTCTAAATGACCTTTAAGTATGTGGTTCTAAATGACCTCTAAGTACGAGGTTCTAAATGACCTCAAGGTACGTAGTTCCAAATGACCTCCAAGTAAGTGGTTCTAAATGACGTCTAAGTACGTGGTTCTAAATGACCTATAAGTACGTAGTTCTAAATGACCTCTAAGTACGAAGTCCTAAATGACCTCTAAGAACGTAGTTCTATATTACCTCTAAGTACGTAGTTCTAAATGACCTCTAAGTACGTAGTTCTAATTGACCTCTAGGTACGTAGTTCTAAATGACCTCAAAGTAAGTAGTTCTAAATGACCTCTAAGTATGTGGTTCTAAATGACCTCTAAGTAAGTGGTTCTAAATGACCTCTAAGTACGTGGTTCTATATGATCTCTTAGTACGTGGTTCTAAATGACATCTAAGTACGTGGGTTCTTCTAAATGACTTCTAAGTACGTGGTTCAAAATGTCCTCTAAGTACGTGGTTCTAAATGACCTTATATACGTAGTGCTAAATAACCTCTAAGTACGTGGTCCTAATGACCTCTTAGTATGTGGTTATAAATGACCTCTAAGTACGTGCTTCTAAATGACCTCTAAGTAAGTAGTTCTAAATGACCCCTAAGTACGTAGTTCTAAATCACCTCTAGGTACGTACTTCCAAATGACATCTAAGTAAGTGGTTCTAAAGGACCTCTACGTACGTAGTTCTAAATGACCTCTAAAAAGTTGGTTCTAAATGACCTCAAAGTACGTGGTTCTAAATATCTTCTAAGTACGTAGTTCTAAATGACCTCTAAGTACTGGGTTCTAAATGACCTCTAAGTACGTGGTTCTAAATGACCTCTAAGTACGTGGTTCTAAATGACCTATAAGTACGTGGTTCTAAATGACCTCTAAGTAAGTAGTTCTAAATGACCCCTAAGTACGTAGTTCTAAATGACCTCTAAGTACGTGAATCTAAATGACCTCTAAGTACTTGGTTCTAAATGACCTCTAAGTAAGTAGTTCTAAATGACCCCTAAGTACGTAGTACTAAATGACCTCTAAGTACGTGAATCTAAATGACCTCTAAGTACTTGGTTCTAAATGACCTCTAAGTAAGTAGTTCTAAATGACCCCTAAGTACGTAGTTCTAAATGACCTCTAAGTACGTGGTTCTATATGACCTCTTAGTACGTGGTTCTAAATGACCTCTAAGTACGTGGGTTCTTCTAATGACTTCTAAGTACGTGGTTCTAAATGTCCTCTAAGTACGTAGTTCTAAATGACGTCTAAGTACGTAGTTCTAAATACCTCTAGATACGTAGTTCCAAATGACCTCTAAGTAAGTGGTTCTAAATGACCTCTAAGTACGTGGTCCTAAATGACCTCTAGGTACGTAGTTCTAAATGACCTCTAAGTAAGTAGTTCTAAATGACCTCTAAGTATGTGGTTCTAAATGACCTCTAAGTACGTAGTTCTAAATGACCTCTAAGTACGAAGTCCTAAATGACCTCTAAGAACGTAGTTCTATATTACCTCTAAGTACGTAGTTCTAAATGACCTCTAAGTACGTAGTTCTAATTGACCTCTAGGTACGTAGTTCTAAATGACCTCAAAGTAAGTAGTTCTAAATGACCTCTAAGTATGTGGTTCTAAATGACCTCTAAGTAAGTGGTTCTAAATGACCTCTAAGTACGTGTTTCTATATGATCTCTTAGTACGTGGTTCTAAATGACCTCTAAGTACGTGGGTTCTTCTAAATGACTTCTAAGTACGTGGTTAAAAATGTCCTCTAAGTACGTGGTTCTAAATGACCTTATATACGTAGTGCTAAATAACCTCTAAGTACGTGGTTCTAAATGACCTCTTAGTACGTGGTTATAAATGACCTCTAAGTACGTGCTTCTAAATGACCTCTAAGTAAGTAGTTCTAAATGACCCCTAAGTACGTAGTTCTAAATGACCTCTAGGTACGTACTTCCAAATGACATCTAAGTAAGTGGTTCTAAATGACCTCTAAGTACGTGGTCCTAAATGACCTCTAGGTACGTAGTTCTAAATGACCTCTAAGTAAGTAGTTCTTAATGACCTCTAAGTATGTGGTTCCAAATGACCTCTATGTACGTAGTTCTAAATGACCTCTAAAAAGTTGGTTCTAAATGACCTCTAATACGTGGTTCTAAATATCTTCTAAGTACGTAGTTCTAAATGACCTCTAAGTACTTGGTTCTAAATGACCTCTAAGTACTTGGTTCTAAATGACCTCTAAGTACGTGCTCTAAATGACCTCTAAGTACTTGGTTCTAAATGACCTCTAAGTACGTAGTTCTAAATGACCTCTAAGTTGTTGGTTCTAAATGACCTCTAAGTACGTGGTTCTAAATGACCTCTAACTACGTGGTTCTAAATGACCTCTAAGTACGTGCTTCTAAATGACCTCTAAGTAAGTAGTTCTAAATGACCCCTAAGTACGTAGTTCTAAATGACCTCTAGGTACGTACTTCCAAATGACTTCTAAGTAAGTGGTTCTAAATGACCTCTAAGTACGTGTTTCTAAATGTCCTCTAAGTACGTGGTTCTAAAAGACCTCATATACGTGGTTCTAAATGACCTCTAAGTACGTGGGTTCTAAATGACCCCTAAGTTCGTAGTTCTAAATGACCTCTAAATACGTAGCTCTAAATGACCTCTAAGTACGTAGTTCTAAATGACCTCTATGTACGTGGTTCTATATGACCTCTAAGTACGTGGGTTCTAAATGACATCTGAGTACGTGGTTCTATATGACCTCTAAGTACGTGGTTCTAAATGACATCTAAGTACGTAGTTCTAATTGACCTCTAAATAGTTGGTTCTAAATGACCTCTAAGTACGTGGTTCTAAATATCTTCTAAGTACGTAGTTCTAAATGACGTCTAAGTACGTAGTTCTCAATACCTCTAGATACGTAGTTCCAAATGACCTCTAAGTAAGTGGTTCTAAATGACCTCTAAGTACGTGGTCCTAAATGACCTCTAGGTACGTAGTTCTAAATGACCTCTAAGTAAGTAGTTCTAAATGACCTTTAAGTATGTGGTTCTAAATGACCTCTAAGTACGAGGTTCTAAATGACCTCAAGGTACGTAGTTCCAAATGACCTCCAAGTAAGTGGTTCTAAATGACGTCTAAGTACGTGGTTCTAAATGACCTATAAGTACGTAGTTCTAAATGACCTCTAAGTACGAAGTCCTAAATGACCTCTAAGAACGTAGTTCTATATTACCTCTAAGTACGTAGTTCTAAATGACCTCTAAGTACGTAGTTCTAATTGACCTCTAGGTACGTAGTTCTAAATGACCTCAAAGTAAGTAGTTCTAAATGACCTCTAAGTATGTGGTTCTAAATGACCTCTAAGTAAGTGGTTCTAAATGACCACTAAGTACGTGGTTCTAAATGACCTCTAAGTACGTGGTTCAAAATGTCCTCTAAGTACGTGGTTCTAAATGACCTTATATACGTAGTGCTAAATAACCTCTAAGTACGTGGTCCTAATGACCTCTTAGTATGTGGTTATAAATGACCTCTAAGTACGTGCTTCTAAATGACCTCTAAGTAAGTAGTTCTAAATGACCCCTAAGTACGTAGTTCTAAATCACCTCTAGGTACGTACTTCCAAATGACATCTAAGTAAGTGGTTCTAAAGGACCTCTACGTACGTAGTTCTAAATGACCTCTAAAAAGTTGGTTCTAAATGACCTCAAAGTACGTGGTTCTAAATATCTTCTAAGTACGTAGTTCTAAATGACCTCTAAGTACTGGGTTCTAAATGACCTCTAAGTACGTGGTTCTAAATGACCTCTAAGTACGTGGTTCTAAATGACCTATAAGTACGTGGTTCTAAATGACCTCTAAGTAAGTAGTTCTAAATGACCCCTAAGTACGTAGTTCTAAATGACCTCTAAGTACGTGAATCTAAATGACCTCTAAGTACTTGGTTCTAAATGACCTCTAAGTAAGTAGTTCTAAATGACCCCTAAGTACGTAGTACTAAATGACCTCTAAGTACGTAGTTCTAAATGACCTCTAAGTACGTAGTTCTAAATGACCTCTAAGTACGTGGGTTCTAAATTACCTCTAAGTACGTGGGTTCTAAATGACCTCTAAGAAGTTGGTTCTAAATAACCTCTAAGAACGTGGTTCTAAATGACCTCTAAGTACGTGGTTCTAATTGACCTCTAGGTACGTAGTTCTAAATGACCTCAAAGTAAGTAGTTCTAAATGACCTCTAAGTATGTGGTTCTAAATGACCTCTAAGTAAGTGGTTCTAAATGACCTCTAAGTACGTGGTTCTATATGATCTCTTAGTACGTGGTTCTAAATGACCTCTAAGTACGTGGGTTCTTCTAAATGACTTCTAAGTACGTGGTTCAAAATGTCCTCTAAGTACGTGGTTCTAAATGACCTTATATACGTAGTGCTAAATAACCTCTAAGTACGTGGTTCTAAATGACCTCTAAGTACGTGGTTCTAAATGACCTCTAAGTACGTGCTTCTAAATGACCTCTAAGTAAGTAGTTCTAAATGATGACCCCTAAGTACGTAGTTCTAAATGACCTCTAAGTACTTGGTTCTAAATGACCTCTAAGTACTTGGTTCTAAATGACCTCTAAGTACGTGGTTCTAAATGACCTCTAAGTACTTGGTTCTAAATGACCTCTAAGTACGTAGTTCTAAATGACCTCTAAGTTGTTGGTTCTAAATGACCTCTAAGTACGTGGTTCTAAATGACCTCTAACTACGTGGTTCTAAATGACCTCTAAGTACGTGCTTCTAAATGACCTCTAAGTAAGTAGTTCTAAATGACCCCTAAGTACGTAGTTCTAAATGACCTCTAGGTACGTACTTCCAAATGACTTCTAAGTAAGTGGTTCTAAATGACCTCTAAGGACGTGGTTCTAAATGTCCTCTAAGTACGTGGTTCTAAAAGACCTCATATACGTGGTTCTAAATGACCTCTAAGTACGTGGGTTCTAAATGACCCCTAAGTTCGTAGTTCTAAATGACCTCTAAATACGTAGCTCTAAATGACCTCTAAGTACGTAGTTCTAAATGACCTCTATGTACGTGGTTCTATATGACCTCTAAGTACGTGGGTTCTAAATGACATCTGAGTACGTGGTTCTAAATGACCTCTAAGTACGTAGTTCTAAATGACCGCTAAGTTGTTGGTTCGAATTGACCTCTAAGTACGTGGTTCTAAATGACATCTAAGTACGTAGTTCTAATTGACCTCTAAATAGTTGGTTCTAAATGACCTCTAAGTACGTGGTTCTAAATATCTTCTAAGTACGTAGTTCTAAATGACGTCTAAGTACGTAGTTCTCAATACCTCTAGATACGTAGTTCCAAATTACCTTTTATGTAAGTGGTTCTAAATGACCTCTAAGTACGTGGTCCTAAATGACCTCTAGGTACGTAGTTCTAAATGACCTCTAAGTAAGTAGTTCTAAATGACCTTTAAGTATGTGGTTCTAAATGACCTCTAAGTACGAGGTTCTAAATGACCTCAAGGTACGTAGTTCCAAATGACCTCCAAGTAAGTGGTTCTAAATGACGTCTAGGTACGTGGTTCTAAATGACCTATAAGTACGTAGTTCTAAATGACCTCTAAGTACGAAGTCCTAAATGACCTCTAAGAACGTAGTTCTATATTACCTCTAAGTACGTAGTTCTAAATGACCTCTAAGTACGTAGTTCTAATTGACCTCTAAGTATGTGGTTCTAAATGACCTCTAAGTAAGTGGTTCTAAATGACCTCTAAGTACGTGCTTCTAAATGACCTCTAAGTAAGTAGTTCTAAATGACCCCTAAGTACGTAGTTCTAAATGACCTCTAGGTACGTACTTCCAAATGACATCTAAGTAAGTGGTTCTAAATGACGACTAAGTACGTGGTCCTAAATGACCTCTAGGTACGTAGTTCTAAATGACCTCTAAGTAAGTAGTTCTTAATGACCTCTAAGTATGTGGTTCTAAATGACCTCTATGTACGTAGTTCTAAATGACCTCTAAAAAGTTGTTTCTAAATGACCTCTAAGTACGTGGTTCTAAATGACCTCTAAGAACGTAGTTCTATATTACCTCTAAGTACGTAGTTCTAAATGACCTTTAAGTATGTAGTTCTAATTGACCTCTAGGTACGTAGTTCTAAATGACCTCTAGGTACGTAGTTCTAAATGACCTCAAAGTAAGTAGTTCTAAATGACCTCTAAGTATGTGGTTCTAAATGACCTCTAAGTAAGTGGTTCTAAATGACCTCTAAGTACGTGGTTCTATATGATCTCTTAGTACGTGGTTCTAAATGACCTCTAAGTACGTGGGTTCTTCTAAATGACTTCTAAGTACGTGGTTCAAAATGTCCTCTAAGTACGTGGTTCTAAATGACCTTATATACGTAGTGCTAAATAACCTCTAAGTACGTGGTTCTAAATGACCTCTTAGTACGTGGTTATAAATGACCTCTAAGTACGTGCTTCTAAATGACCTCTAAGTAAGTAGTTCTAAATGACCCCTAAGTACGTAGTTCTAAATGACCTCTAGGTACGTACTTCCAAATGACATCTAAGTAAGTGGTTCTAAATGACCTCTAAGTACGTGGTCCTAAATGACCTCTAGGTACGTAGTTCTAAATGACCTCTAAGTAAGTAGTTCTTAATGACCTCTAAGTATGTGGTTCTAAATGACCTCTATGTACGTAGTTCTAAATGACCTCTAAAAAGTTGGTTCTAAATGACCTCTAAGTACGTGGTTCTAAATATCTTCTAAGTACGTAGTTCTAAATGACCTCTAAGTACTTGTTTCTAAATGACCTCTAAGTACTTGGTTCTAAATGACCTCTAAGTACGTGGTTCTAAATGACCTCTAAGTACTTGGTTCTAAATGACCTCTAAGTACGTAGTTCTAAATGACCTCTAAGTTGTTGGTTCTAAATGACCTCTAAGTACGTGGTTCTAAATGACCTCTAACTACGTGGTTTTAAATGACCTCTAAGTACGTGCTTCTAAATGAATTCTAAGTAAGTAGTTCTAAATGACCCCTAAGTACGTAGTTCTAAATGACCTCTAGGTACGTACTTCCAAATGACTTCTAAGTAAGTGGTTCTAAATGACCTCTAAGTACGTGGTTCTAAATGTCCTCTAAGTACGTGGTTCTAAAAGACCTCATATACGTGGTTCTAAATGACCTCTAAGTACGTGGGTTCTAAATGACCCCTAAGTTCGTAGTTCTAAATGACCTATAAATACGTAGCTCTAAATGACCTCTAAGTACGTAGTTCTAAATGACCTCTATGTACGTGGTTCTATATGACCTCTAAGTACGTGGGTTCTAAATGACATCTGAGTACGTGGTTCTAAATGACCTCTAAGTACGTAGTTCTAAATGACCGCTAAGTTGTTGGTTCGAATTGACCTCTAAGTACGTGGTTCTAAATGACATCTAAGTACGTAGTTATTATTGACCTCTAAATAGTTGGTTCTAAATGACCTCTAAGTACGTGGTTCTAAATATCTTCTAAGTACGTAGTTCTAAATGACGTCTAAGTACGTAGTGCTCAATACCTCTAGATACGTAGTTCCAAATGACCTCAAAGTAAGTGGTTCTAAATGACCTCTAAGTACGTGGTCCTCAATGACCTCTAGGTACGTAGTTCTAAATGACCTCTAAGTAAGTAGTTCTAAATGACCTTTAAGTATGTGGTTCTAAATGACCTCTAAGTTCTAGGTTCTAAATGACCTCAAGGTACGTAGTTCCAAATGACCTCCAAGTAAGTGGTTCTAAATGACGTCTAAGTACGTGGTTCTAAATGACCTAAAGTACGTAGTTCTAAATGACCTCTAAGAACGTAGTTCTAATTGACCTCTAGGTACGTAGTTCTAAATGACCTCAAAGTAAGTAGTTCTAAATGACCTCTAAGTATGTGGTTCTAAATGACCTCTAAGTAAGTGGTTCTAAATGACCTCTAAGTACGTGGTTCTATATGATCTCTTAGTAAGTGGTTCTAAATGACCTCTAAGTACGTGGGTTCTTCTAAATGACTTCTAAGTACGTGGTTCAAAATGTCCTCTAAGTACGTGGTTCAAAATGACCTTATATACGTAGTGCTAAATAACCTCTAAGTACGTGGTTCTAAATGACCTCTAAGTACGAGGTTCTATATGACCTCTAAGTACGTGGGTACTAAATGACCTCTAAGTACGTGGGTTCTAAATGACCCCTAAGTTCGTAGTTCTAAATGACCTCTAAGTACGTGGTTCAAATGACCTCTAAGTAAGTAGTTCTAAATGACCTCTAAGTACGTGGTCCTAAATACCTCTAGGTACGTAGTTCTAAATGACCTCTAAGTAAGTAGTTCTTAATGACCTCTAAGTATGTGGTTCCAAATGACCTCTATGTACGTAGTTCTAAATGACCTCTAAAAAGTTGGTTCTAAATGACCTCTAATACGTGGTTCTAAATATCTTCTAAGTACGTAGTTCTAAATGACCTCTAAGTACTTGGTTCTAAATGACCTCTAAGTACTTGGTTCTAAATGACCTCTAAGTACGTGCTCTAAATGACCTCTAAGTACTTGGTTCTAAATGACCTCTAAGTACGTAGTTCTAAATGACCTCTAAGTTGTTGGTTCTAAATGACCTCTAAGTACGTGGTTCTAAATGACCTCTAACTACGTGGTTCTAAATGACCTCTAAGTACGTACTTCCAAATGACTTCTAAGTAAGTGGTTCTAAATGACCTCTAAGTACGTGTTTCTAAATGTCCTCTAAGTACGTGGTTCTAAAAGACCTCATATACGTGGTTCTAAATGACCTCTAAGTACGTGGGTTCTAAATGACCCCTAAGTTCGTAGTTCTAAATGACCTCTAAATACGTAGCTCTAAATGACCTCTAAGTACGTAGTTCTAAATGACCTCTATGTACGTGGTTCTATATGACCTCTAAGTACGTGGGTTCTAAATGACATCTGAGTACGTGGTTCTAAATGACCTCTAAGTACGTAGTTCTAAATGACCGCTAAGTTGTTGGTTCGAATTGACCTCTAAGTACGTGGTTCTAAATGACATCTAAGTACGTAGTTCTAATTGACCTCTAAATAGTTGGTTCTAAATGACCTCTAAGTACGTGGTTCTAAATATCTTCTAAGTACGTAGTTCTAAATGACGTCTAAGTACGTAGTTCTCAATACCTCTAGATACGTAGTTCCAAATGACCTCTAAGTAAGTGGTTCTAAATGACCTCTAAGTACGTGGTCCTAAATGACCTCTAGGTACGTAGTTCTAAATGACCTCTAAGTAAGTAGTTCTAAATGACCTTTAAGTATGTGGTTCTAAATGACCTCTAAGTACGAGGTTCTAAATGACCTCAAGGTACGTAGTTCCAAATGACCTCCAAGTAAGTGGTTCTAAATGACGTCTAAGTACGTGGTTCTAAATGACCTATAAGTACGTAGTTCTAAATGACCTCTAAGTACGAAGTCCTAAATGACCTCTAAGAACGTAGTTCTATATTACCTCTAAGTACGTAGTTCTAAATGACCTCTAAGTACGTAGTTCTAATTGACCTCTAGGTACGTAGTTCTAAATGACCTCAAAGTAAGTAGTTCTAAATGACCTCTAAGTATGTGGTTCTAAATGACCTCTAAGTAAGTGGTTCTAAATGACCTCTAAGTACGTGGTTCTATATGATCTCTTAGTACGTGGTTCTAAATGACATCTAAGTACGTGGGTTCTTCTAAATGACTTCTAAGTACGTGGTTCAAAATGTCCTCTAAGTACGTGGTTCTAAATGACCTTATATACGTAGTGCTAAATAACCTCTAAGTACGTGGTCCTAATGACCTCTTAGTATGTGGTTATAAATGACCTCTAAGTACGTGCTTCTAAATGACCTCTAAGTAAGTAGTTCTAAATGACCCCTAAGTACGTAGTTCTAAATCACCTCTAGGTACGTACTTCCAAATGACATCTAAGTAAGTGGTTCTAAAGGACCTCTACGTACGTAGTTCTAAATGACCTCTAAAAAGTTGGTTCTAAATGACCTCAAAGTACGTGGTTCTAAATATCTTCTAAGTACGTAGTTCTAAATGACCTCTAAGTACTGGGTTCTAAATGACCTCTAAGTACGTGGTTCTAAATGACCTCTAAGTACGTGGTTCTAAATGACCTATAAGTACGTGGTTCTAAATGACCTCTAAGTAAGTAGTTCTAAATGACCCCTAAGTACGTAGTTCTAAATGACCTCTAAGTACGTGAATCTAAATGACCTCTAAGTACTTGGTTCTAAATGACCTCTAAGTAAGTAGTTCTAAATGACCCCTAAGTACGTAGTACTAAATGACCTCTAAGTACGTAGTTCTAAATACCTCTAGATACGTAGTTCCAAATGACCTCTAAGTAAGTGGTTCTAAATGACCTCTAAGTACGTGGTCCTAAATGACCTCTAGGTACGTAGTTCTAAATGACCTCTAAGTAAGTAGTTCTAAATGACCTCTAAGTATGTGGTTCTAAATGACCTCTAAGTACGTAGTTCTAAATGACCTCTAAGTACGAAGTCCTAAATGACCTCTAAGAACGTAGTTCTATATTACCTCTAAGTACGTAGTTCTAAATGACCTCTAAGTACGTAGTTCTAATTGACCTCTAGGTACGTAGTTCTAAATGACCTCAAAGTAAGTAGTTCTAAATGACCTCTAAGTATGTGGTTCTAAATGACCTCTAAGTAAGTGGTTCTAAATGACCTCTAAGTACGTGTTTCTATATGATCTCTTAGTACGTGGTTCTAAATGACCTCTAAGTACGTGGGTTCTTCTAAATGACTTCTAAGTACGTGGTTAAAAATGTCCTCTAAGTACGTGGTTCTAAATGAC
This sequence comes from Aphrophora alni, assembly GCA_963513935.1. NCBI lineage: Eukaryota > Metazoa > Arthropoda > Insecta > Hemiptera > Aphrophoridae > Aphrophora > Aphrophora alni. Next base: position 42,095 of record CAUPSG010000132.1, read on the forward strand.
CTTATATACGTAGTGCTAAATAACCTCTAAGTACGTGGTTCTAAATGACCTCTTAGTACGTGGTTATAAATGACCTCTAAGTACGTGCTTCTAAATGACCTCTAAGTAAGTAGTTCTAAATGACCCCTAAGTACGTAGTTCTAAATGACCTCTAGGTACGTACTTCCAAATGACATCTAAGTAAGTGGTTCTAAATGACCTCTAAGTACGTGGTCCTAAATGACCTCTAGGTACGTAGTTCTAAATGACCTCTAAGTAAGTAGTTCTTAATGACCTCTAAGTATGTGGTTCCAAATGACCTCTATGTACGTAGTTCTAAATGACCTCTAAAAAGTTGGTTCTAAATGACCTCTAATACGTGGTTCTAAATATCTTCTAAGTACGTAGTTCTAAATGACCTCTAAGTACTTGGTTCTAAATGACCTCTAAGTACTTGGTTCTAAATGACCTCTAAGTACGTGCTCTAAATGACCTCTAAGTACTTGGTTCTAAATGACCTCTAAGTACGTAGTTCTAAATGACCTCTAAGTTGTTGGTTCTAAATGACCTCTAAGTACGTGGTTCTAAATGACCTCTAACTACGTGGTTCTAAATGACCTCTAAGTACGTGCTTCTAAATGACCTCTAAGTAAGTAGTTCTAAATGACCCCTAAGTACGTAGTTCTAAATGACCTCTAGGTACGTACTTCCAAATGACTTCTAAGTAAGTGGTTCTAAATGACCTCTAAGTACGTGTTTCTAAATGTCCTCTAAGTACGTGGTTCTAAAAGACCTCATATACGTGGTTCTAAATGACCTCTAAGTACGTGGGTTCTAAATGACCCCTAAGTTCGTAGTTCTAAATGACCTCTAAATACGTAGCTCTAAATGACCTCTAAGTACGTAGTTCTAAATGACCTCTATGTACGTGGTTCTATATGACCTCTAAGTACGTGGGTTCTAAATGACATCTGAGTACGTGGTTCTATATGACCTCTAAGTACGTGGTTCTAAATGACATCTAAGTACGTAGTTCTAATTGACCTCTAAATAGTTGGTTCTAAATGACCTCTAAGTACGTGGTTCTAAATATCTTCTAAGTACGTAGTTCTAAATGACGTCTAAGTACGTAGTTCTCAATACCTCTAGATACGTAGTTCCAAATGACCTCTAAGTAAGTGGTTCTAAATGACCTCTAAGTACGTGGTCCTAAATGACCTCTAGGTACGTAGTTCTAAATGACCTCTAAGTAAGTAGTTCTAAATGACCTTTAAGTATGTGGTTCTAAATGACCTCTAAGTACGAGGTTCCAAATGACCTCAAGGTACGTAGTTCTAAATGACCTCCAAGTAAGTGGTTCTAAATGACGTCTAAGTACGTGGTTCTAAATGACCTATAAGTACGTAGTTCTAAATGACCTCTAAGTACGAAGTCCTAAATGACCTCTAAGAACGTAGTTCTATATTACCTCTAAGTACGTAGTTCTAAATGACCTCTAAGTACGTAGTTCTAATTGACCTCTAGGTACGTAGTTCTAAATGACCTCAAAGTAAGTAGTTCTAAATGACCTCTAAGTATGTGGTTCTAAATGACCTCTAAGTAAGTGGTTCTAAATGACCACTAAGTACGTGGTTCTAAATGACCTCTAAGTACGTGGTTCAAAATGTCCTCTAAGTACGTGGTTCTAAATGACATTATATACGTAGTGCTAAATAACCTCTAAGTACGTGGTCCTAATGACCTCTTAGTATGTGGTTATAAATGACCTCTAAGTACGTGCTTCTAAATGACCTCTAAGTAAGTAGTTCTAAATGACCCCTAAGTACGTAGTTCTAAATCACCTCTAGGTACGTACTTCCAAATGACATCTAAGTAAGTGGTTCTAAAGGACCTCTACGTACGTAGTTCTAAATGACCTCTAAAAAGTTGGTTCTAAATGACCTCAAAGTACGTGGTTCTAAATATCTTCTAAGTACGTAGTTCTAAATGACCTCTAAGTACTGGGTTCTAAATGACCTCTAAGTACGTGGTTCTAAATGACCTCTAAGTACGTGGTTCTAAATGACCTATAAGTACGTGGTTCTAAATGACCTCTAAGTAAGTAGTTCTAAATGACCCCTAAGTACGTAGTTCTAAATGACCTCTAAGTACGTGAATCTAAATGACCTCTAAGTACTTGGTTCTAAATGACCTCTAAGTAAGTAGTTCTAAATGACCCCTAAGTACGTAGTACTAAATGACCTCTAAGTACGTAGTTCTAAATGACCTCTAAGTACGTAGTTCTAAATGACCTCTAAGTACGTGGGTTCTAAATTACCTCTAAGTACGTGGGTTCTAAATGACCTCTAAGAAGTTGGTTCTAAATAACCTCTAAGAACGTGGTTCTAAATGACCTCTAAGTACGTGGTTCTAATTGACCTCTAGGTACGTAGTTCTAAATGACCTCAAAGTAAGTAGTTCTAAATGACCTCTAAGTATGTGGTTCTAAATGACCTCTAAGTAAGTGGTTCTAAATGACCTCTAAGTACGTGGTTCTATATGATCTCTTAGTACGTGGTTCTAAATGACCTCTAAGTACGTGGGTTCTTCTAAATGACTTCTAAGTACGTGGTTCAAAATGTCCTCTAAGTACGTGGTTCTAAATGACCTTATATACGTAGTGCTAAATAACCTCTAAGTACGTGGTTCTAAATGACCTCTAAGTACGTGGTTCTAAATGACCTCTAAGTACGTGCTTCTAAACGACCTCTAAGTAAGTAGTTCTAAATGATGACCCCTAAGTACGTAGTTCTAAATGACCTCTAAGTACTTGGTTCTAAATGACCTCTAAGTACTTGGTTCTAAATGACCTCTAAGTACGTGGTTCTAAATGACCTCTAAGTACTTGGTTCTAAATGACCTCTAAGTACGTAGTTCTAAATGACCTCTAAGTTGTTGGTTCTAAATGACCTCTAAGTACGTGGTTCTAAATGACCTCTAACTACGTGGTTCTAAATGACCTCTAAGTACGTGCTTCTAAATGACCTCTAAGTAAGTAGTTCTAAATGACCCCTAAGTACGTAGTTCTAAATGACCTCTAGGTACGTACTTCCAAATGACTTCTAAGTAAGTGGTTCTAAATGACCTCTAAGGACGTGGTTCTAAATGTCCTCTAAGTACGTGGTTCTAAAAGACCTCATATACGTGGTTCTAAATGACCTCTAAGTACGTGGGTTCTAAATGACCCCTAAGTTCGTAGTTCTAAATGACCTCTAAATACGTAGCTCTAAATGACCTCTAAGTACGTAGTTCTAAATGACCTCTATGTACGTGGTTCTATATGACCTCTAAGTACGTGGGTTCTAAATGACATCTGAGTACGTGGTTCTAAATGACCTCTAAGTACGTAGTTCTAAATGACCGCTAAGTTGTTGGTTCGAATTGACCTCTAAGTACGTGGTTCTAAATGACATCTAAGTACGTAGTTCTAATTGACCTCTAAATAGTTGGTTCTAAATGACCTCTAAGTACGTGTTTCTAAATATCTTCTAAGTACGTAGTTCTAAATGACGTCTAAGTACGTAGTTCTCAATACCTCTAGATACGTAGTTCCAAATTACCTTTTATGTAAGTGGTTCTAAATGACCTCTAAGTACGTGGTCCTAAATGACCTCTAGGTACGTAGTTCTAAATGACCTCTAAGTAAGTAGTTCTAAATGACCTTTAAGTATGTGGTTCTAAATGACCTCTAAGTACGAGGTTCTAAATGACCTCAAGGTACGTAGTTCCAAATGACCTCCAAGTAAGTGGTTCTAAATGACGTCTAGGTACGTGGTTCTAAATGACCTATAAGTACGTAGTTCTAAATGACCTCTAAGTACGAAGTCCTAAATGACCTCTAAGAACGTAGTTCTATATTACCTCTAAGTACGTAGTTCTAAATGACCTCTAAGTACGTAGTTCTAATTGACCTCTATTTAAGTAGTTCTAAATGACCTCAAAGTAAGTAGTTCTAAATGACCTCTAAGTATGTGGTTCTAAATGACCTCTAAGTAAGTGGTTCTAAATGACCTCTAAGTACGTGGTTCTATATGATCTCTTAGTACGTGGTTCTAAATGACCTCTAAGTACGTGGGTTCTTCTAAATGACTTCTAAGTACGTGGTTCAAAATGTCCTCTAAGTACGTGGTTCTAAATGACGTTATATACGTAGTGCTAAATAACCTCTAAGTACGTGGTTCTAAATGACCTCTTAGTACGTGGTTATAAATGACCTCTAAGTACGTGCTTCTAAATGACCTCTAAGTAAGTAGTTCTAAATGACCCCTAAGTACGTAGTTCTAAATGACCTCTAGGTACGTACTTCCAAATGACATCTAAGTAAGTGGTTCTAAATGACGACTAAGTACGTGGTCCTAAATGACCTCTAGGTACGTAGTTCTAAATGACCTCTAAGTAAGTAGTTCTTAATGACCTCTAAGTATGTGGTTCTAAATGACCTCTATGTACGTAGTTCTAAATGACCTCTAAAAAGTTGTTTCTAAATGACCTCTAAGTACGTGGTTCTAAATGACCTCTAAGAACGTAGTTCTATATTACCTCTAAGTACGTAGTTCTAAATGACCTTTAAGTATGTAGTTCTAATTGACCTCTAGGTACGTAGTTCTAAATGACCTCTAGGTACGTAGTTCTAAATGACCTCAAAGTAAGTAGTTCTAAATGACCTCTAAGTATGTGGTTCTAAATGACCTCTAAGTAAGTGGTTCTAAATGACCTCTAAGTACGTGGTTCTATATGATCTCTTAGTACGTGGTTCTAAATGACCTCTAAGTACGTGGGTTCTTCTAAATGACTTCTAAGTACGTGGTTCAAAATGTCCTCTAAGTACGTGGTTCTAAATGACCTTATATACGTAGTGCTAAATAACCTCTAAGTACGTGGTTCTAAATGACCTCTTAGTACGTGGTTATAAATGACCTCTAAGTACGTGCTTCTAAATGACCTCTAAGTAAGTAGTTCTAAATGACCCCTAAGTACGTAGTTCTAAATGACCTCTAGGTACGTACTTCCAAATGACATCTAAGTAAGTGGTTCTAAATGACCTCTAAGTACGTGGTCCTAAATGACCTCTAGGTACGTAGTTCTAAATGACCTCTAAGTAAGTAGTTCTTAATGACCTCTAAGTATGTGGTTCTAAATGACCTCTATGTACGTAGTTCTAAATGACCTCTAAAAAGTTGGTTCTAAATGACCTCTAAGTACGTGGTTCTAAATATCTTCTAAGTACGTAGTTCTAAATGACCTCTAAGTACTTGGTTCTAAATGACCTCTAAGTACTTGGTTCTAAATGACCTCTAAGTACGTGGTTCTAAATGACCTCTAAGTACTTGGTTCTAAATGAACTCTAATTACGTAGTTCTAAATGACCTCTAAGTTGTTGGTTCTAAATGACCTCTAAGTACGTGGTTCTAAATGACCTCTAACTACGTGGTTTTAAATGACCTCTAAGTACGTGCTTCTAAATGAATTCTAAGTAAGTAGTTCTAAATGACCCCTAAGTACGTAGTTCTAAATGACCTCTAGGTACGTACTTCCAAATGACTTCTAAGTAAGTGGTTCTAAATGACCTCTAAGTACGTGGTTCTAAATGTCCTCTAAGTACGTGGTTCTAAAAGACCTCATATACGTGGTTCTAAATGACCTCTAAGTACGTGGGTTCTAAATGACCCCTAAGTTCGTAGTTCTAAATGACCTATAAATACGTAGCTCTAAATGACCTCTAAGTACGTAGTTCTAAATGACCTCTATGTACGTGGTTCTATATGACCTCTAAGTACGTGGGTTCTAAATGACATCTGAGTACGTGGTTCTAAATGACCTCTAAGTACGTAGTTCTAAATGACCGCTAAGTTGTTGGTTCGAATTGACCTCTAAGTACGTGGTTCTAAATGACATCTAAGTACGTAGTTATTATTGACCTCTAAATAGTTGGTTCTAAATGACCTCTAAGTACGTGGTTCTAAATATCTTCTAAGTACGTAGTTCTAAATGACGTCTAAGTACGTAGTGCTCAATACCTCTAGATACGTAGTTCCAAATGACCTCAAAGTAAGTGGTTCTAAATGACCTCTAAGTACGTGGTCCTAAATGACCTCTAGGTACGTAGTTCTAAATGACCTCTAAGTAAGTAGTTCTAAATGACCTTTAAGTATGTGGTTCTAAATGACCTCTAAGTTCTAGGTTCTAAATGACCTCAAGGTACGTAGTTCCAAATGACCTCCAAGTAAGTGGTTCTAAATGACGTCTAAGTACGTGGTTCTAAATGACCTAAAGTACGTAGTTCTAAATGACCTCTAAGAACGTAGTTCTAATTGACCTCTAGGTACGTAGTTCTAAATGACCTCAAAGTAAGTAGTTCTAAATGACCTCTAAGTATGTGGTTCTAAATGACCTCTAAGTAAGTGGTTCTAAATGACCTCTAAGTACGTGGTTCTATATGATCTCTTAGTAAGTGGTTCTAAATGACCTCTAAGTACGTGGGTTCTTCTAAATGACTTCTAAGTACGTGGTTCAAAATGTCCTCTTAGTACGTGGTTCAAAATGACCTTATATACGTAGTGCTAAATAACCTCTAAGTACGTGGTTCTAAATGACCTCTAAGTACGAGGTTCTATAAGACCTCTAAGTACGTGGGTACTAAATGACCTCTAAGTACGTGGGTTCTAAATGACCCCTAAGTTCGTAGTTCTAAATGACCTCTAAGTACGTGGTTCAAATGACCTCTAAGTAAGTAGTTCTAAATGACCTCTAAGTACGTGGTCCTAAATGACCTCTAGGTACGTAGTTCTAAATGACCTCTAAGTAAGTAGTTCTTAATGACCTCTAAGTATGTGGTTCCAAATGACCTCTATGTACGTAGTTCTAAATGACCTCTAAAAAGTTGGTTCTAAATGACCTCTAATACGTGGTTCTAAATATCTTCTAAGTACGTAGTTCTAAATGACCTCTAAGTACTTGGTTCTAAATGACCTCTAAGTACTTGGTTCCAAATGACCTCTAAGTACGTGCTCTAAATGACCTCTAAGTACTTGGTTCTAAATGACCTCTAAGTACGTAGTTCTAAATGACCTCTAAGTTGTTGGTTCTAAATGACCTCTAAGTACGTGGTTCTAAATGACCTCTAACTACGTGGTTCTAAATGACCTCTAAGTACGTGCTTCTAAATGACCTCTAAGTAAGTAGTTCTAAATGACCCCTAAGTACGTAGTTCTAAATGACCTCTAGGTACGTACTTCCAAATGACTTCTAAGTAAGTGGTTCTAAATGACCTCTAAGTACGTGTTTCTAAATGTCCTCTAAGTACGTGGTTCTAAAAGACCTCATATACGTGGTTCTAAATGACCTCTAAGTACGTGGGTTCTAAATGACCCCTAAGTTCGTAGTTCTAAATGACCTCTAAATACGTAGCTCTAAATGACCTCTAAGTACGTAGTTCTAAATGACCTCTATGTACGTGGTTCTATATGACCTCTAAGTACGTGGGTTCTAAATGACATCTGAGTACGTGGTTCTAAATGACCTCTAAGTACGTAGTTCTAAATGACCGCTAAGTTGTTGGTTCGAATTGACCTCTAAGTACGTGGTTCTAAATGACATCTAAGTACGTAGTTCTAATTGACCTCTAAATAGTTGGTTCTAAATGACCTCTAAGTACGTGGTTCTAAATATCTTCTAAGTACGTAGTTCTAAATGACGTCTAAGTACGTAGTTCTCAATACCTCTAGATACGTAGTTCCAAATGACCTCTAAGTAAGTGGTTCTAAATGACCTCTAAGTACGTGGTCCTAAATGACCTCTAGGTACGTAGTTCTAAATGACCTCTAAGTAAGTAGTTCTAAATGACCTTTAAGTATGTGGTTCTAAATGACCTCTAAGTACGAGGTTCTAAATGACCTCAAGGTACGTAGTTCCAAATGACCTCCAAGTAAGTGGTTCTAAATGACGTCTAAGTACGTGGTTCTAAATGACCTATAAGTACGTAGTTCTAAATGACCTCTAAGTACGAAGTCCTAAATGACCTCTAAGAACGTAGTTCTATATTACCTCTAAGTACGTAGTTCTAAATGACCTCTAAGTACGTAGTTCTAATTGACCTCTAGGTACGTAGTTCTAAATGACCTCAAAGTAAGTAGTTCTAAATGACCTCTAAGTATGTGGTTCTAAATGACCTCTAAGTAAGTGGTTCTAAATGACCTCTAAGTACGTGGTTCTATATGATCTCTTAGTACGTGGTTCTAAATGACATCTAAGTACGTGGGTTCTTCTAAATGACTTCTAAGTACGTGGTTCAAAATGTCCTCTAAGTACGTGGTTCTAAATGACCTTATATACGTAGTGCTAAATAACCTCTAAGTACGTGGTCCTAATGACCTCTTAGTATGTGGTTATAAATGACCTCTAAGTACGTGCTTCTAAATGACCTCTAAGTAAGTAGTTCTAAATGACCCCTAAGTACGTAGTTCTAAATCACCTCTAGGTACGTACTTCCAAATGACATCTAAGTAAGTGGTTCTAAAGGACCTCTACGTACGTAGTTCTAAATGACCTCTAAAAAGTTGGTTCTAAATGACCTCAAAGTACGTGGTTCTAAATATCTTCTAAGTACGTAGTTCTAAATGACCTCTAAGTACTGGGTTCTAAATGACCTCTAAGTACGTGGTTCTAAATGACCTCTAAGTACGTGGTTCTAAATGACCTATAAGTACGTGGTTCTAAATGACCTCTAAGTAAGTAGTTCTAAATGACCCCTAAGTACGTAGTTCTAAATGACCTCTAAGTACGTGAATCTAAATGACCTCTAAGTACTTGGTTCTAAATGACCTCTAAGTAAGTAGTTCTAAATGACCCCTAAGTACGTAGTACTAAATGACCTCTAAGTACGTGAATCTAAATGACCTCTAAGTACTTGGTTCTAAATGACCTCTAAGTAAGTAGTTCTAAATGACCCCTAAGTACGTAGTTCTAAATGACCTCTAAGTACGTGGTTCTATATGACCTCTTAGTACGTGGTTCTAAATGACCTCTAAGTACGTGGGTTCTTCTAATGACTTCTAAGTACGTGGTTCTAAATGTCCTCTAAGTACGTAGTTCTAAATGACGTCTAAGTACGTAGTTCTAAATACCTCTAGATACGTAGTTCCAAATGACCTCTAAGTAAGTGGTTCTAAATGACCTCTAAGTACGTGGTCCTAAATGACCTCTAGGTACGTAGTTCTAAATGACCTCTAAGTAAGTAGTTCTAAATGACCTCTAAGTATGTGGTTCTAAATGACCTCTAAGTACGTAGTTCTAAATGACCTCTAAGTACGAAGTCCTAAATGACCTCTAAGAACGTAGTTCTATATTACCTCTAAGTACGTAGTTCTAAATGACCTCTAAGTACGTAGTTCTAATTGACCTCTAGGTACGTAGTTCTAAATGACCTCAAAGTAAGTAGTTCTAAATGACCTCTAAGTATGTGGTTCTAAATGACCTCTAAGTAAGTGGTTCTAAATGACCTCTAAGTACGTGTTTCTATATGATCTCTTAGTACGTGGTTCTAAATGACCTCTAAGTACGTGGGTTCTTCTAAATGACTTCTAAGTACGTGGTTAAAAATGTCCTCTAAGTACGTGGTTCTAAATGACCTTATATACGTAGTGCTAAATAACCTCTAAGTACGTGGTTCTAAATGACCTCTTAGTACGTGGTTATAAATGACCTCTAAGTACGTGCTTCTAAATGACCTCTAAGTAAGTAGTTCTAAATGACCCCTAAGTACGTAGTTCTAAATGACCTCTAGGTACGTACTTCCAAATGACATCTAAGTAAGTGGTTCTAAATGACCTCTAAGTACGTGGTCCTAAATGACCTCTAGGTACGTAGTTCTAAATGACCTCTAAGTAAGTAGTTCTTAATGACCTCTAAGTATGTGGTTCCAAATGACCTCTATGTACGTAGTTCTAAATGACCTCTAAAAAGTTGGTTCTAAATGACCTCTAATACGTGGTTCTAAATATCTTCTAAGTACGTAGTTCTAAATGACCTCTAAGTACTTGGTTCTAAATGACCTCTAAGTACTTGGTTCTAAATGACCTCTAAGTACGTGCTCTAAATGACCTCTAAGTACTTGGTTCTAAATGACCTCTAAGTACGTAGTTCTAAATGACCTCTAAGTTGTTGGTTCTAAATGACCTCTAAGTACGTGGTTCTAAATGACCTCTAACTACGTGGTTCTAAATGACCTCTAAGTACGTGCTTCTAAATGACCTCTAAGTAAGTAGTTCTAAATGACCCCTAAGTACGTAGTTCTAAATGACCTCTAGGTACGTACTTCCAAATGACTTCTAAGTAAGTGGTTCTAAATGACCTCTAAGTACGTGTTTCTAAATGTCCTCTAAGTACGTGGTTCTAAAAGACCTCATATACGTGGTTCTAAATGACCTCTAAGTACGTGGGTTCTAAATGACCCCTAAGTTCGTAGTTCTAAATGACCTCTAAATACGTAGCTCTAAATGACCTCTAAGTACGTAGTTCTAAATGACCTCTATGTACGTGGTTCTATATGACCTCTAAGTACGTGGGTTCTAAATGACATCTGAGTACGTGGTTCTATATGACCTCTAAGTACGTGGTTCTAAATGACATCTAAGTACGTAGTTCTAATTGACCTCTAAATAGTTGGTTCTAAATGACCTCTAAGTACGTGGTTCTAAATATCTTCTAAGTACGTAGTTCTAAATGACGTCTAAGTACGTAGTTCTCAATACCTCTAGATACGTAGTTCCAAATGACCTCTAAGTAAGTGGTTCTAAATGACCTCTAAGTACGTGGTCCTAAATGACCTCTAGGTACGTAGTTCTAAATGACCTCTAAGTAAGTAGTTCTAAATGACCTTTAAGTATGTGGTTCTAAATGACCTCTAAGTACGAGGTTCTAAATGACCTCAAGGTACGTAGTTCCAAATGACCTCCAAGTAAGTGGTTCTAAATGACGTCTAAGTACGTGGTTCTAAATGACCTATAAGTACGTAGTTCTAAATGACCTCTAAGTACGAAGTCCTAAATGACCTCTAAGAACGTAGTTCTATATTACCTCTAAGTACGTAGTTCTAAATGACCTCTAAGTACGTAGTTCTAATTGACCTCTAGGTACGTAGTTCTAAATGACCTCAAAGTAAGTAGTTCTAAATGACCTCTAAGTATGTGGTTCTAAATGACCTCTAAGTAAGTGGTTCTAAATGACCACTAAGTACGTGGTTCTAAATGACCTCTAAGTACGTGGTTCAAAATGTCCTCTAAGTACGTGGTTCTAAATGACCTTATATACGTAGTGCTAAATAACCTCTAAGTACGTGGTCCTAATGACCTCTTAGTATGTGGTTATAAATGACCTCTAAGTACGTGCTTCTAAATGACCTCTAAGTAAGTAGTTCTAAATGACCCCTAAGTACGTAGTTCTAAATCACCTCTAGGTACGTACTTCCAAATGACATCTAAGTAAGTGGTTCTAAAGGACCTCTACGTACGTAGTTCTAAATGACCTCTAAAAAGTTGGTTCTAAATGACCTCAAAGTACGTGGTTCTAAATATCTTCTAAGTACGTAGTTCTAAATGACCTCTAAGTACTGGGTTCTAAATGACCTCTAAGTACGTGGTTCTAAATGACCTCTAAGTACGTGGTTCTAAATGACCTATAAGTACGTGGTTCTAAATGACCTCTAAGTAAGTAGTTCTAAATGACCCCTAAGTACGTAGTTCTAAATGACCTCTAAGTACGTGAATCTAAATGACCTCTAAGTACTTGGTTCTAAATGACCTCTAAGTAAGTAGTTCTAAATGACCCCTAAGTACGTAGTACTAAATGACCTCTAAGTACGTAGTTCTAAATGACCTCTAAGTACGTAGTTCTAAATGACCTCTAAGTACGTGGGTTCTAAATTACCTCTAAGTACGTGGGTTCTAAATGACCTCTAAGAAGTTGGTTCTAAATAACCTCTAAGAACGTGGTTCTAAATGACCTCTAAGTACGTGGTTCTAATTGACCTCTAGGTACGTAGTTCTAAATGACCTCAAAGTAAGTAGTTCTAAATGACCTCTAAGTATGTGGTTCTAAATGACCTCTAAGTAAGTGGTTCTAAATGACCTCTAAGTACGTGGTTCTATATGATCTCTTAGTACGTGGTTCTAAATGACCTCTAAGTACGTGGGTTCTTCTAAATGACTTCTAAGTACGTGGTTCAAAATGTCCTCTAAGTACGTGGTTCTAAATGACCTTATATACGTAGTGCTAAATAACCTCTAAGTACGTGGTTCTAAATGACCTCTAAGTACGTGGTTCTAAATGACCTCTAAGTACGTGCTTCTAAATGACCTCTAAGTAAGTAGTTCTAAATGATGACCCCTAAGTACGTAGTTCTAAATGACCTCTAAGTACTTGGTTCTAAATGACCTCTAAGTACTTGGTTCTAAATGACCTCTAAGTACGTGGTTCTAAATGACCTCTAAGTACTTGGTTCTAAATGACCTCTAAGTACGTAGTTCTAAATGACCTCTAAGTTGTTGGTTCTAAATGACCTCTAAGTACGTGGTTCTAAATGACCTCTAACTACGTGGTTCTAAATGACCTCTAAGTACGTGCTTCTAAATGACCTCTAAGTAAGTAGTTCTAAATGACCCCTAAGTACGTAGTTCTAAATGACCTCTAGGTACGTACTTCCAAATGACTTCTAAGTAAGTGGTTCTAAATGACCTCTAAGGACGTGGTTCTAAATGTCCTCTAAGTACGTGGTTCTAAAAGACCTCATATACGTGGTTCTAAATGACCTCTAAGTACGTGGGTTCTAAATGACCCCTAAGTTCGTAGTTCTAAATGACCTCTAAATACGTAGCTCTAAATGACCTCTAAGTACGTAGTTCTAAATGACCTCTATGTACGTGGTTCTATATGACCTCTAAGTACGTGGGTTCTAAATGACATCTGAGTACGTGGTTCTAAATGACCTCTAAGTACGTAGTTCTAAATGACCGCTAAGTTGTTGGTTCGAATTGACCTCTAAGTACGTGGTTCTAAATGACATCTAAGTACGTAGTTCTAATTGACCTCTAAATAGTTGGTTCTAAATGACCTCTAAGTACGTGGTTCTAAATATCTTCTAAGTACGTAGTTCTAAATGACGTCTAAGTACGTAGTTCTCAATACCTCTAGATACGTAGTTCCAAATTACCTTTTATGTAAGTGGTTCTAAATGACCTCTAAGTACGTGGTCCTAAATGACCTCTAGGTACGTAGTTCTAAATGACCTCTAAGTAAGTAGTTCTAAATGACCTTTAAGTATGTGGTTCTAAATGACCTCTAAGTACGAGGTTCTAAATGACCTCAAGGTACGTAGTTCCAAATGACCTCCAAGTAAGTGGTTCTAAATGACGTCTAGGTACGTGGTTCTAAATGACCTATAAGTACGTAGTTCTAAATGACCTCTAAGTACGAAGTCCTAAATGACCTCTAAGAACGTAGTTCTATATTACCTCTAAGTACGTAGTTCTAAATGACCTCTAAGTACGTAGTTCTAATTGACCTCTAAGTATGTGGTTCTAAATGACCTCTAAGTAAGTGGTTCTAAATGACCTCTAAGTACGTGCTTCTAAATGACCTCTAAGTAAGTAGTTCTAAATGACCCCTAAGTACGTAGTTCTAAATGACCTCTAGGTACGTACTTCCAAATGACATCTAAGTAAGTGGTTCTAAATGACGACTAAGTACGTGGTCCTAAATGACCTCTAGGTACGTAGTTCTAAATGACCTCTAAGTAAGTAGTTCTTAATGACCTCTAAGTATGTGGTTCTAAATGACCTCTATGTACGTAGTTCTAAATGACCTCTAAAAAGTTGTTTCTAAATGACCTCTAAGTACGTGGTTCTAAATGACCTCTAAGAACGTAGTTCTATATTACCTCTAAGTACGTAGTTCTAAATGACCTTTAAGTATGTAGTTCTAATTGACCTCTAGGTACGTAGTTCTAAATGACCTCTAGGTACGTAGTTCTAAATGACCTCAAAGTAAGTAGTTCTAAATGACCTCTAAGTATGTGGTTCTAAATGACCTCTAAGTAAGTGGTTCTAAATGACCTCTAAGTACGTGGTTCTATATGATCTCTTAGTACGTGGTTCTAAATGACCTCTAAGTACGTGGGTTCTTCTAAATGACTTCTAAGTACGTGGTTCAAAATGTCCTCTAAGTACGTGGTTCTAAATGACCTTATATACGTAGTGCTAAATAACCTCTAAGTACGTGGTTCTAAATGACCTCTTAGTACGTGGTTATAAATGACCTCTAAGTACGTGCTTCTAAATGACCTCTAAGTAAGTAGTTCTAAATGACCCCTAAGTACGTAGTTCTAAATGACCTCTAGGTACGTACTTCCAAATGACATCTAAGTAAGTGGTTCTAAATGACCTCTAAGTACGTGGTCCTAAATGACCTCTAGGTACGTAGTTCTAAATGACCTCTAAGTAAGTAGTTCTTAATGACCTCTAAGTATGTGGTTCTAAATGACCTCTATGTACGTAGTTCTAAATGACCTCTAAAAAGTTGGTTCTAAATGACCTCTAAGTACGTGGTTCTAAATATCTTCTAAGTACGTAGTTCTAAATGACCTCTAAGTACTTGTTTCTAAATGACCTCTAAGTACTTGGTTCTAAATGACCTCTAAGTACGTGGTTCTAAATGACCTCTAAGTACTTGGTTCTAAATGACCTCTAAGTACGTAGTTCTAAATGACCTCTAAGTTGTTGGTTCTAAATGACCTCTAAGTACGTGGTTCTAAATGACCTCTAACTACGTGGTTTTAAATGACCTCTAAGTACGTGCTTCTAAATGAATTCTAAGTAAGTAGTTCTAAATGACCCCTAAGTACGTAGTTCTAAATGACCTCTAGGTACGTACTTCCAAATGACTTCTAAGTAAGTGGTTCTAAATGACCTCTAAGTACGTGGTTCTAAATGTCCTCTAAGTACGTGGTTCTAAAAGACCTCATATACGTGGTCCTAAATGACCTCTAAGTACGTGGGTTCTAAATGACCCCTAAGTTCGTAGTTCTAAATGACCTATAAATACGTAGCTCTAAATGACCTCTAAGTACGTAGTTCTAAATGACCTCTATGTACGTGGTTCTATATGACCTCTAAGTACGTGGGTTCTAAATGACATCTGAGTACGTGGTTCTAAATGACCTCTAAGTACGTAGTTCTAAATGACCGCTAAGTTGTTGGTTCGAATTGACCTCTAAGTACGTGGTTCTAAATGACATCTAAGTACGTAGTTATTATTGACCTCTAAATAGTTGGTTCTAAATGACCTCTAAGTACGTGGTTCTAAATATCTTCTAAGTACGTAGTTCTAAATGACGTCTAAGTACGTAGTGCTCAATACCTCTAGATACGTAGTTCCAAATGACCTCAAAGTAAGTGGTTCTAAATGACCTCTAAGTACGTGGTCCTCAATGACCTCTAGGTACGTAGTTCTAAATGACCTCTAAGTAAGTAGTTCTAAATGACCTTTAAGTATGTGGTTCTAAATGACCTCTAAGTTCTAGGTTCTAAATGACCTCAAGGTACGTAGTTCCAAATGACCTCCAAGTAAGTGGTTCTAAATGACGTCTAAGTACGTGGTTCTAAATGACCTAAAGTACGTAGTTCTAAATGACCTCTAAGAACGTAGTTCTAATTGACCTCTAGGTACGTAGTTCTAAATGACCTCAAAGTAAGTAGTTCTAAATGACCTCTAAGTATGTGGTTCTAAATGACCTCTAAGTAAGTGGTTCTAAATGACCTCTAAGTACGTGGTTCTATATGATCTCTCAGTAAGTGGTTCTAAATGACCTCTAAGTACGTGGGTTCTTCTAAATGACTTCTAAGTACGTGGTTCAAAATGTCCTCTAAGTACGTGGTTCAAAATGACCTTATATACGTAGTGCTAAATAACCTCTAAGTACGTGGTTCTAAATGACCTCTAAGTACGAGGTTCTATATGACCTCTAAGTACGTGGGTACTAAATGACCTCTAAGTACGTGGGTTCTAAATGACCCCTAAGTTCGTAGTTCTAAATGACCTCTAAGTACGTGGTTCAAATGACCTCTAAGTAAGTAGTTCTAAATGACCTCTAAGTACGTGGTCCTAAATGACCTCTAGGTACGTAGTTCTAAATGACCTCTAAGTAAGTAGTTCTTAATGACCTCTAAGTATGTGGTTCCAAATGACCTCTATGTACGTAGTTCTAAATGACCTCTAAAAAGTTGGTTCTAAATGACCTCTAATACGTGGTTCTAAATATCTTCTAAGTACGTAGTTCTAAATGACCTCTAAGTACTTGGTTCTAAATGACCTCTAAGTACTTGGTTCTAAATGACCTCTAAGTACGTGCTCTAAATGACCTCTAAGTACTTGGTTCTAAATGACCTCTAAGTACGTAGTTCTAAATGACCTCTAAGTTGTTGGTTCTAAATGACCTCTAAGTACGTGGTTCTAAATGACCTCTAACTACGTGGTTCTAAATGACCTCTAAGTACGTACTTCCAAATGACTTCTAAGTAAGTGGTTCTAAATGACCTCTAAGTACGTGTTTCTAAATGTCCTCTAAGTACGTGGTTCTAAAAGACCTCATATACGTGGTTCTAAATGACCTCTAAGTACGTGGGTTCTAAATGACCCCTAAGTTCGTAGTTCTAAATGACCTCTAAATACGTAGCTCTAAATGACCTCTAAGTACGTAGTTCTAAATGACCTCTATGTACGTGGTTCTATATGACCTCTAAGTACGTGGGTTCTAAATGACATCTGAGTACGTGGTTCTAAATGACCTCTAAGTACGTAGTTCTAAATGACCGCTAAGTTGTTGGTTCGAATTGACCTCTAAGTACGTGGTTCTAAATGACATCTAAGTACGTAGTTCTAATTGACCTCTAAATAGTTGGTTCTAAATGACCTCTAAGTACGTGGTTCTAAATATCTTCTAAGTACGTAGTTCTAAATGACGTCTAAGTACGTAGTTCTCAATACCTCTAGATACGTAGTTCCAAATGACCTCTAAGTAAGTGGTTCTAAATGACCTCTAAGTACGTGGTCCTAAATGACCTCTAGGTACGTAGTTCTAAATGACCTCTAAGTAAGTAGTTCTAAATGACCTTTAAGTATGTGGTTCTAAATGACCTCTAAGTACGAGGTTCTAAATGACCTCAAGGTACGTAGTTCCAAATGACCTCCAAGTAAGTGGTTCTAAATGACGTCTAAGTACGTGGTTCTAAATGACCTATAAGTACGTAGTTCTAAATGACCTCTAAGTACGAAGTCCTAAATGACCTCTAAGAACGTAGTTCTATATTACCTCTAAGTACGTAGTTCTAAATGACCTCTAAGTACGTAGTTCTAATTGACCTCTAGGTACGTAGTTCTAAATGACCTCAAAGTAAGTAGTTCTAAATGACCTCTAAGTATGTGGTTCTAAATGACCTCTAAGTAAGTGGTTCTAAATGACCTCTAAGTACGTGGTTCTATATGATCTCTTAGTACGTGGTTCTAAATGACATCTAAGTACGTGGGTTCTTCTAAATGACTTCTAAGTACGTGGTTCAAAATGTCCTCTAAGTACGTGGTTCTAAATGACCTTATATACGTAGTGCTAAATAACCTCTAAGTACGTGGTCCTAATGACCTCTTAGTATGTGGTTATAAATGACCTCTAAGTACGTGCTTCTAAATGACCTCTAAGTAAGTAGTTCTAAATGACCCCTAAGTACGTAGTTCTAAATCACCTCTAGGTACGTACTTCCAAATGACATCTAAGTAAGTGGTTCTAAAGGACCTCTACGTACGTAGTTCTAAATGACCTCTAAAAAGTTGGTTCTAAATGACCTCAAAGTACGTGGTTCTAAATATCTTCTAAGTACGTAGTTCTAAATGACCTCTAAGTACTGGGTTCTAAATGACCTCTAAGTACGTGGTTCTAAATGACCTCTAAGTACGTGGTTCTAAATGACCTATAAGTACGTGGTTCTAAATGACCTCTAAGTAAGTAGTTCTAAATGACCCCTAAGTACGTAGTTCTAAATGACCTCTAAGTACGTGAATCTAAATGACCTCTAAGTACTTGGTTCTAAATGACCTCTAAGTAAGTAGTTCTAAATGACCCCTAAGTACGTAGTACTAAATGACCTCTAAGTACGTAGTTCTAAATGACCTCTAAGTACGTAGTTCTAAATGACCTCTAAGTACGTGGGTTCTAAATTACCTCTAAGTACGTGGGTTCTAAATGACCTCTAAGAAGTTGGTTCTAAATAACCTCTAAGAACGTGGTTCTAAATGACCTCTAAGTACGTGGTTCTAATTGACCTCTAGGTACGTAGTTCTAAATGACCTCAAAGTAAGTAGTTCTAAATGACCTCTAAGTATGTGGTTCTAAATGACCTCTAAGTAAGTGGTTCTAAATGACCTCTAAGTACGTGGTTCTATATGATCTCTTAGTACGTGGTTCTAAATGACCTCTAAGTACGTGGGTTCTTCTAAATGACTTCTAAGTACGTGGTTCAAAATGTCCTCTAAGTACGTGGTTCTAAACGACCTTATATACGTAGTGCTAAATAACCTCTAAGTACGTGGTTCTAAATGACCTCTAAGTACGTGGTTCTAAATGACCTCTAAGTACGTGCTTCTAAATGACCTCTAAGTAAGTAGTTCTAAATGATGACCCCTAAGTACGTAGTTCTAAATGACCTCTAAGTACTTGGTTCTAAATGACCTCTAAGTACTTGGTTCTAAATGACCTCTAAGTACGTGGTTCTAAATGACCTCTAAGTACTTGGTTCTAAATGACCTCTAAGTACGTAGTTCTAAATGACCTCTAAGTTGTTGGTTCTAAATGACCTCTAAGTACGTGGTTCTAAATGACCTCTAACTACGTGGTTCTAAATGACCTCTAAGTACGTGCTTCTAAATGACCTCTAAGTAAGTAGTTCTAAATGACCCCTAAGTACGTAGTTCTAAATGACCTCTAGGTACGTACTTCCAAATGACTTCTAAGTAAGTGGTTCTAAATGACCTCTAAGGACGTGGTTCTAAATATCCTCTAAGTACGTGGTTCTAAAAGACCTCATATACGTGGTTCTAAATGACCTCTAAGTACGTGGGTTCTAAATGACCCCTAAGTTCGTAGTTCTAAATGACCTCTAAATACGTAGCTCTAAATGACCTCTAAGTACGTAGTTCTAAATGACCTCTATGTACGTGGTTCTATATGACCTCTAAGTACGTGGGTTCTAAATGACATCTGAGTACGTGGTTCTAAATGACCTCTAAGTACGTAGTTCTAAATGACCGCTAAGTTGTTGGTTCGAATTGACCTCTAAGTACGTGGTTCTAAATGACATCTAAGTACGTAGTTCTAATTGACCTCTAAATAGTTAGTTCTAAATGACCTCTAAGTACGTGGTTCTAAATATCTTCTAAGTACGTAGTTCTAAATGAGGTCTAAGTACGTAGTTCTCAATACCTCTAGATACGTAGTTCCAAATGACCTCTAAGTAAGTGGTTCTAAATGACCTCTAAGTACGTGGTCCTAAATGACCTCTAGGTACGTAGTTCTAAATGACCTCTAAGTAAGTAGTTCTAAATGACCTTTAAGTATGTGGATCTAAATGACCTCCAAGTACGAGGTTCTAAATGACCTCAAGGTACGTAGTTCCAAATGACCTCCAAGTAAGTGGTTCTAAATGACGTCTAGGTACGTGGTTCTAAATGACCTATAAGTACGTAGTTCTAAATGACCTCTAAGTACGAAGTCCTAAATGACCTCTAAGAACGTAGTTCTATATTACCTCTAAGTACGTAGTTCTAAATGACCTCTAAGTACGTAGTTCTAATTGACCTCTATTTAAGTAGTTCTAAATGACCTCAAAGTAAGTAGTTCTAAATGACCTCTAAGTATGTGGTTCTAAATGACCTCTAAGTAAGTGGTTCTAAATGACCTCTAAGTACGTGGTTCTATATGATCTCTTAGTACGTGGTTCTAAATGACCTCTAAGTACGTGGGTTCTTCTAAATGACTTCTAAGTACGTGGTTCAAAATGTCCTCTAAGTACGTGGTTCTAAATGACCTTATATACGTAGTGCTAAATAACCTCTAAGTACGTGGTTCAAAATGACCTCTTAGTACGTGGTTATAAATGACCTCTAAGTACGTGCTTCTAAATGACCTCTAAGTAAGTAGTTCTAAATGACCCCTAAGTACGTAGTTCTAAATGACCTCTAGGTACGTACTTCCAAATGACATCTAAGTAAGTGGTTCTAAATGACGACTAAGTACGTGGTCCTAAATGACCTCTAGGTACGTAGTTCTAAATGACCTCTAAGTAAGTAGTTCTTAATGACCTCTAAGTATGTGGTTCTAAATGACCTCTATGTACGTAGTTCTAAATGACCTCTAAAAAGTTGGTTCTAAATGACCTCTAAGTACGTGGTTCTAAATGACCTCTAAGAACGTAGTTCTATATTACCTCTAAGTACGTAGTTCTAAATGACCTTTAAGTATGTAGTTCTAATTGACCTCTAGATACGTAGTTCCAAATGACCTCTAAGTAAGTGGTTCTAAATGACCTCTAAGTACGTGGTCCTAAATGACCTCTAGGTACGTAGTTCTAAATGACCTCTAAGTAAGTAGTTCTAAATGACCTCTAAGTACGTAGTTCTAAATGACCTCTAAGTACGAAGTCCTAAATGACCTCTAAGAACGTAGTTCTATATTACCTCTAAGTACGTAGTTCTAAATGACCTCTAAGTACGTAGTTCTAATTGACCTCTAGGTACGTAGTTCTAAATGACCTCAAAGTAAGTAGTTCTAAATGACCTCTAAGTATGTAGTTCTAAATGACCTCTAAGTAAGTGGTTCTAAATGACCTCTAAGTACGTGTTTCTATATGATCTCTTAGTACGTGGTTCTAAATGACCTCTAAGTACGTGGGTTCTTCTAAATGACTTCTAACTACGTGGTTCAAAATGTCCTCTAAGTACGTGGTTCTAAATGACCTTATATACGTAGTGCTAAATAACCTCTAAGTACGTGGTTCTAAATGACCTCTTAGTACGTGGTTGTAAATGACCTCTAAGTACGTGCTTCTAAATGACCTCTAAGTAAGTAGTTCTAAATGACCCCTAAGTACGTAGTTCTAAATGACCTCTAGGTACGTACTTCCAAATGACATCTAAGTAAGTGGTTCTAAATGACCTCTAAGTACGTGGTCCTAAATGACCTCTAGGTACGTAGTTCTAAATGACCTCTAAGTAAGTAGTTCTTAATGACCTCTAAGTATGTGGTTCTAAATGACCTCTATGTACGTAGTTCTAAATGACCTCTAAAAAGTTGGTTCTAAATGACCTCTAAGTACGTGGTTCTAAATATCTTCTAAGTACGTAGTTCTAAATGATCTCTAAGTACTTGGTTCTAAATGACCTCTAAGTACTGGGTTCTAAATGACCTCTAAGTACGTGCTCTAAATGACCTCTAAGTACTTGGTTCTAAATGACCTCTAAGTACGTAGTTCTAAATGACCTCTAAGTTGTTGGTTCTAAATGACCTCTAAGTACGTGGTTCTAAATGACCTCTAACTACGTGGTTCTAAATGACCTCTAAGTACGTGCTTCTAAATGACCTCTAAGTAAGTAGTTCTAAATGACCCCTAAGTACGTAGTTCTAAATGACCTCTAGGTACGTACTTCCAAATGACTTCTAAGTAAGTGGTTCTAAATGACCTCTAAGTACGTGGTTCTAAATGTCCTCTAAGTACGTGGTTCTAAAAGACCTCATATACGTGGTTCTAAATGACCTCTAAGTACGTGGGTTCTAAATGACCCCTAAGTTCGTAGTTCTAAATGACCTCTAAATACGTAGCTCTAAATGACCTCTAAGTTCGTAGTTCTAAATGACCTCTATGTACGTGGTTCTATATGACCTCTAAGTACGTGGGTTCTAAATGACCTCTAAGTACGTGGGTTCTAAATGACCCCTAAGTTCGTAGTTCTAAATGACCTCTAAATACGTAGCTCTAAATGACCTCTAAGTACATGGTTCTAAATGACATCTAAGTACGTAGTTCTAATTGACCTCTAAATAGTTGGTTCTAAATGACCTCTAAGTACGTGGTTCTAAATATCTTCTAAGTACGTAGTTCTAAATGACGTCTAAGTACGTAGTTCTCAATACCTCTAGATACGTAGTTCCAAATGACCTCTAAGTAAGTGGTTCTAAATGACCTCTAAGTACGTGGTCCTAAATGACCTCTAGGTACGTAGTTCTAAATGACCTCTAAGTAAGTAGTTCTAAATGACCTTTAAGTATGTGGTTCTAAATGACCTCTAAGTACGAGGTTCTAAATGACCTCAAGGTACGTAGTTCCAAATGACCTCCAAGTAAGTGGTTCTAAATGACGTCTAAGTACGTAGTTCTAAATGACCTCTAAGTACGTAGTTCTAATTGACCTCTAGGTACGTAGTTCTAAATGACCTCAAAGTAAGTAGTTCTAAATGACCTCTAAGTATGTGGTTCTAAATGACCTCTAAGTAAGTGGTTCTAAATGACCTCTAAGTACGTGGTTCTATATGATCTCTTAGTACGTGGTTCTAAATGACCTCTAAGTACGTGGGTTCTTCTAAATGACTTCTAAGTACGTGGTTCAAAATGTCCTCTAAGTACGTGGTTCTAAATGACCTTATATACGTAGTGCTAAATAACCTCTAAGTACGTGGTCCTAATGACCTCTTAGTATGTGGTTATAAATGACCTCTAAGTACGTGCTTCTAAATGACCTCTAAGTAAGTAGTTCTAAATGACCCCTAAGTACGTAGTTCTAAATCACCTCTAGGTACGTACTTCCAAATGACATCTAAGTAAGTGGTTCTAAAGGACCTCTACGTACGTAGTTCTAAATGACCTCTAAAAAGTTGGTTCTAAATGACCTCAAAGTACGTGGTTCTAAATATCTTCTAAGTACGTAGTTCTAAATGACCTCTAAGTACTGGGTTCTAAATGACCTCTAAGTACGTGGTTCTAAATGACCTCTAAGTACGTGGTTCTAAATGACCTATAAGGTCGTGGTTCTAAATGACCTCTAAGTAAGTAGTTCTAAATGACCCCTAAGTACATAGTTCTAAATGACCTCTAAGTACGTGAATCTAAATGACCTCTAAGTACTTGGTTCTAAATGACCTCTAAGTAAGTAGTTCTAAATGACCTCTAAGTAAGTAGTTCTAAATGACCTTTAAGTATGTGGTTCTAAATGACCTCTAAGTACGTGGTTCTAAATGACCTATAAGTACGTAGTTCTAAATGACCTCTAAGTACGTGCTTATAATTGACCTCTAGGTACGTAGTTCTAAATGACCTCAAAGTAAGTAGTTCTAAATGACCTCTAAGTATGTGGTTCTAAATGACCTCTAAGTAAGTGGTTCTAAATGACCTCTAAGTACGTGGTTCTATATGATCTCTTAGTACGTGGTTCTAAATGACCTCTAAGTACGTGGGTTCTTCTAAATGACTTCTAAGTACGTGGTTCAAAATGTCCTCTAAGTACGTGGTTCTAAATGACCTTATATACGTAGTGCTAAATAACCTCTAAGTACGTGGTTCTAAATGACCTCTAAGTACGTGGTTCTAAATGACCTCTAAGTACGTGCTTCTAAATGACCTCTAAGTAAGTAGTTCTAAATGATGACCCCTAAGTACGTAGTTCTAAATGACCTCTAGGTACGTACTTCCAAATGACATCTAAGTAAGTGGTTCTAAATGACCTCTAAGTACGAGGTTCTATATGACCTCTAAGTACGTGGGTACTAAATGACCTCTAAGTACGTGGGTTCTAAATGACCCCTAAGTTCGTAGTTCTAAATGACCTCTAAGTACGTGCTTCTAAATGACCTCTAAGTAAGTAGTTCTAAATGATGACCCCTAAGTACGTAGTTCTAAATGACCTCTAGGTACGTACTTCCAAATGACATCTAAGTAAGTGGTTCTAAATGACCTCTAAGTACGAGGTTCTATATGACCTCTAAGTACGTTTGTACTAAATGACCTCTAAGTACGTGGGTTCTAAATGACCCCTAAGTTCGTAGTTCTAAATGACCTCTAAGTACGTGGTTCAAATGACCTCTAAGTAAGTAGTTCTAAATGACTCCTAAGTACGTAGTTCTAAATGACCTCTAAGTACGTGGTTCTATATGACCTCTTAGTACGTGGTTCTAAATGACCTCTAAGTACGTGGGTTCTTCTAATGACTTCTAAGTACGTGGTTCAAAATGTCCTCTAAGTACGTGGTTCAAAATGACCTTATATACGTAGTGCTAAATAACCTCTAAGTACGTGGTTCAAAATGACCTTATATACGTAGTGCTAAATAACCTCTAAGTACGTGGTTCTAAATGACCTCTAAGTACGAGGTTCTATATGACCTCTAAGTACGTGGGTACTAAATGACCTCTAAGTACGTGGGTTCTAAATGACCCCTAAGTTCGTAGTTCTAAATGACCTCTAAGTACGTGGTTCAAATGACCTCTAAGTAAGTAGTTCTAAATGACTCCTAAGTACGTAGTTCTAAATGACCTCTAAGTACGTGGTTCTATATGACCTCTTAGTACGTGGTTCTAAATGACCTCTAAGTACGTGGGTTCTTCTAATGACTTCTAAGTACGTGGTTCTAAATGTCCTCTAAGTACGTAGTTCTAAATGACGTCTAAGTACGTAGTTCTAAATACCTCTAGATACGTAGTTCCAAATGACCTCTAAGTAAGTGGTTCTAAATGACCTCTAAGTACGTGGTCCTAAATGACCTCTAGGTACGTAGTTCTAAATGACCTCTAAGTAAGTAGTTCTAAATGACCTCTAAGTACGTAGTTCTAAATGACCTCTAAGTACGAAGTCCTAAATGACCTCTAAGAACGTAGTTCTATATTACCTCTAAGTACGTAGTTCTAAATGACCTCTAAGTACGTAGTTCTAATTGACCTCTAGGTACGTAGTTCTAAATGACCTCTAAGTAAGTGGTTCTAAATGACCTCTAAGTACGTGTTTCTATATGATCTCTTAGTACGTGGTTCTAAATGACCTCTAAGTACGTGGGTTCTTCTAAATGACTTCTAACTACGTGGTTCAAAATGTCCTCTAAGTACGTGGTTCTAAATGACCTTATATACGTAGTGCTAAATAACCTCTAAGTACGTGGTTCTAAATGACCTCTTAGTACGTGGTTGTAAATGACCTCTAAGTACGTGCTTCTAAATGACCTCTAAGTAAGTAGTTCTAAATGACCCCTAAGTACGTAGTTCTAAATGACCTCTAGGTACGTACTTCCAAATGACATCTAAGTAAGTGGTTCTAAATGACCTCTAAGTACGTGGTCCTAAATGACCTCTAGGTACGTAGTTCTAAATGACCTCTAAGTAAGTAGTTCTTAATGACCTCTAAGTATGTGGTTCTAAATGACCTCTATGTACGTAGTTCTAAATGACCTCTAAAAAGTTGGTTCTAAATGACCTCTAAGTACGTGGTTCTAAATATCTTCTAAGTACGTAGTTCTAAATGATCTCTAAGTACTTGGTTCTAAATGACCTCTAAGTACTGGGTTCTAAATGACCTCTAAGTACGTGCTCTAAATGACCTCTAAGTACTTGGTTCTAAATGACCTCTAAGTACGTAGTTCTAAATGACCTCTAAGTTGTTGGTTCTAAATGACCTCTAAGTACGTGGTTCTAAATGACCTCTAACTACGTGGTTCTAAATGACCTCTAAGTACGTGCTTCTAAATGACCTCTAAGTAAGTAGTTCTAAATGACCCCTAAGTACGTAGTTCTAAATGACCTCTAGGTACGTACTTCCAAATGACTTCTAAGTAAGTGGTTCTAAATGACCTCTAAGTACGTGGTTCTAAATGTCCTCTAAGTACGTGGTTCTAAAAGACCTCATATACGTGGTTCTAAATGACCTCTAAGTACGTGGGTTCTAAATGACCCCTAAGTTCGTAGTTCTAAATGACCTCTAAATACGTAGCTCTAAATGACCTCTAAGTACGTAGTTCTAAATGACCTCTATGTACGTGGTTCTATATGACCTCTAAGTACGTGGGTTCTAAATGACCTCTAAGTACGTGGGTTCTAAATGACCCCTAAGTTCGTAGTTCTAAATGACCTCTAAATACGTAGCTCTAAATGACCTCTAAGTACATGGTTCTAAATGACATCTAAGTACGTAGTTCTAATTGACCTCTAAATAGTTGGTTCTAAATGACCTCTAAGTACGTGGTTCTAAATATCTTCTAAGTACGTAGTTCTAAATGACGTCTAAGTACGTAGTTCTCAATACCTCTAGATACGTAGTTCCAAATGACCTCTAAGTAAGTGGTTCTAAATGACCTCTAAGTACGTGGTCCTAAATGACCTCTAGGTACGTAGTTCTAAATGACCTCTAAGTAAGTAGTTCTAAATGACCTTTAAGTATGTGGTTCTAAATGACCTCTAAGTACGAGGTTCTAAATGACCTCAAGGTACGTAGTTCCAAATGACCTCCAAGTAAGTGGTTCTAAATGACGTCTAAGTACGTGGTTCTAAATGACCTATAAGTACGTAGTTCTAAATGACCTCTAAGAACGTAGTTCTATATTACCTCTAAGTACGTAGTTCTAAATGACCTCTAAGTACGTAGTTCTAATTGACCTCTAGGTACGTAGTTCTAAATGACCTCAAAGTAAGTAGTTCTAAATGACCTCTAAGTATGTGGTTCTAAATGACCTCTAAGTAAGTGGTTCTAAATGACCTCTAAGTACGTGGTTCTATATGATCTCTTAGTACGTGGTTCTAAATGACCTCTAAGTACGTGGGTTCTTCTAAATGACTTCTAAGTACGTGGTTCAAAATGTCCTCTAAGTACGTGGTTCTAAATGACCTTATATACGTAGTGCTAAATAACCTCTAAGTACGTGGTCCTAATGACCTCTTAGTATGTGGTTATAAATGACCTCTAAGTACGTGCTTCTAAATGACCTCTAAGTAAGTAGTTCTAAATGACCCCTAAGTACGTAGTTCTAAATCACCTCTAGGTACGTACTTCCAAATGACATCTAAGTAAGTGGTTCTAAAGGACCTCTACGTACGTAGTTCTAAATGACCTCTAAAAAGTTGGTTCTAAATGACCTCAAAGTACGTGGTTCTAAATATCTTCTAAGTACGTAGTTCTAAATGACCTCTAAGTACTGGGTTCTAAATGACCTCTAAGTACGTGGTTCTAAATGACCTCTAAGTACGTGGTTCTAAATGACCTATAAGTACGTGGTTCTAAATGACCTCTAAGTAAGTAGTTCTAAATGACCCCTAAGTACATAGTTCTAAATGACCTCTAAGTACGTGAATCTAAATGACCTCTAAGTACTTGGTTCTAAATGACCTCTAAGTAAGTAGTTCTAAATGACCTCTAAGTAAGTAGTTCTAAATGACCTTTAAGTATGTGGTTCTAAATGACCTCTAAGTACGTGGTTCTAAATGACCTATAAGTACGTAGTTCTAAATGACCTCTAAGTACGTGCTTCTAATTGACCTCTAGGTACGTAGTTCTAAATGACCTCAAAGTAAGTAGTTCTAAATGACCTCTAAGTATGTGGTTCTAAATGACCTCTAAGTAAGTGGTTCTAAATGACCTCTAAGTACGTGGTTCTATATGATCTCTTAGTACGTGGTTCTAAATGACCTCCAAGTACGTGGGTTCTTCTAAATGACTTCTAAGTACGTGGTTCAAAATGTCCTCTAAGTACGTGGTTCTAAATGACCTTATATACGTAGTGCTAAATAACCTCTAAGTACGTGGTTCTAAATGACCTCTAAGTACGTGGTTCTAAATGACCTCTAAGTACGTGCTTCTAAATGACCTCTAAGTAAGTAGTTCTAAATGATGAGCCCTAAGTACGTAGTTCTAAATGACCTCTAGGTACGTACTTCCAAATGACATCTAAGTAAGTGGTTCTAAATGACCTCTAAGTACGAGGTTCTATATGACCTCTAAGTACGTGGGTACTAAATGACCTCTAAGTACGTGGGTTCTAAATGACCCCTAAGTTCGTAGTTCTAAATGACCTCTAAGTACGTGCTTCTAAATGACCTCTAAATAAGTAGTTCTAAATGATGACCCCTAAGTACGTAGTTCTAAATGACCTCTAGGTACGTACTTCCAAATGACATCTAAGTAAGTGGTTCTAAATGACCTCTAAGTACGAGGTTCTATATGACCTCTAAGTACGTGGGTACTAAATGACCTCTAAGTACGTGGGTTCTAAATGACCCCTAAGTTCGTAGTTCTAAATGACCTCTAAGTACGTGGTTCAAATGACCTCTAAGTAAGTAGTTCTAAATGACTCCTAAGTACGTAGTTCTAAATGACCTCTAAGTACGTGGTTCTATATGACCTCTTAGTACGTGGTTCTAAATGACCTCTAAGTACGTGGGTTCTTCTAATGACTTCTAAGTACGTGGTTCTAAATGTCCTCTAAGTACGTAGTTCTAAATGACGTCTAAGTACGTAGTTCTAAATACCTCTAGATACGTAGTTCCAAATGACCTCTAAGTAAGTGGTTCTAAATGACCTCTAAGTACGTGGTCCTAAATGACCTCTAGGTACGTAGTTCTAAATGACCTCTAAGTAAGTAGTTCTAAATGACCTCTAAGTATGTGGTTCTAAATGACCTCTAAGTACGTAGTTCTAAATGACCTCTAAGTACGAAGTCCTAAATGACCTCTAAGAACGTAGTTCTATATTACCTCTAAGTACGTAGTTCTAAATGACCTCTAAGTACGTAGTTCTAATTGACCTCTAGGTACGTAGTTCTAAATGACCTCAAAGTAAGTAGTTCTAAATGACCTCTAAGTATGTGGTTCTAAATGACATATAAGTAAGTGGTTCTAAATGACCTCTAAGTACGTGTTTCTATATAATCTCTTAGTACGTGGTTCTAAATGACCTCTAAGTACGTGGGTTCTTCTAAATGACTTCTAAGTACGTGGTTCAAAATGTCCTCTAAGTACGTGGTTCTAAATGACCTTATATACGTAGTGCTAAATAACCTCTAAGTACGTGGTTCTAAATGACCTCTTAGTACGTGGTTATAAATGACCTCTAAGTACGTGCTTCTAAATGACCTCTAAGTAAGTAGTTCTAAATGACCCCTAAGTACGTAGTTCTAAATGACCTCTAGGTACGTACTACCAAATGACATCTAAGTAAGTGGTTCTAAATGACCTCTAAGTACGTGCTTCTAAATGACCTCTAAGTAAGTAGTTCTAAATGATGACCCCTAAGTACGTAGTTCTAAATGACCTCTAGGTACGTACTTCCAAATGACATTTAAGTAAGTGGTTCTAAATGACCTCTAAGTACGAGGTTCTATATGACCTCTAAGTACGTGGGTACTAAATGACCTCTAAGTACGTGGGTTCTAAATGACCCCTAAGTTCGTAGTTCTAAATGACCTCTAAGTACGTGGTTCAAATGACCTCTAAGTAAGTAGTTCTAAATGACTCCTAAGTACGTAGTTCTAAATGACCTCTAAGTTCGTGGTTCTATATGACCTCTTAGTACGTGGTTCTAAATGACCTCTAAGTACGTGGGTTCTTCTAATGACTTCTAAGTACGTGGTTCTAAATGTCCTCTAAGTACGTAGTTCTAAATGACGTCTAAGTACGTAGTTCTAAATACCTCTAGATACGTAGTTCCAAATGACCTCTAAGTAAGTGGTTCTAAATGACCTCTAAGTACGTGGTCCTAAATGACCTCTAGGTACGTAGTTCTAAATGACCTCTAAGTAAGTAGTTCTAAATGACCTCTAAGTATGTGGTTCTAAATGACCTCTAAGTACGTAGTTCTAAATGACCTCTAAGTACGAAGTCCTAAATGACCTCTAAGAACATAGTTCTATATTACCTCTAAGTACGTAGTTCTAAATGACCTCTAAGTACGTAGTTCTAATTGACCTCTAGGTACGTAGTTCTAAATGACCTCAAAGTAAGTAGTTCTAAATGACCTCTAAGTATGTGGTTCTAAATGACATATAAGTAAGTGGTTCTAAATGACCTCTAAGTACGTGTTTCTATATGATCTCTTAGTACGTGGTTCTAAATGACCTCTAAGTACGTGGGTTCTTCTAAATGACTTCTAAGTACGTGGTTCAAAATGTCCTCTAAGTACGTGGTTCTAAATGACCTTATATACGTAGTGCTAAATAACCTCTAAGTACGTGGTTCTAAATGACCTCTTAGTACGTGGTTATAAATGACCTCTAAGTACGTGGTTCTAAATGTCCTCTAAGTACGTGGTTCTAAAAGACCTCATATACGTGGTTCTAAATGACCTCTAAGTACGTGGGTTCTAAATGACCCCTAAGTTCGTAGTTCTAAATGACCTCTAAATACGTAGCTCGAAATGACCTCTAAGTACGTAGTTCTAAATGACCTCTATTTACGTGGTTCTATATGACCTCTAAGTACGTGGGTTCTAAATGACATCTGAGTACGTGGTTCTAAATGACCTCTAAGTACGTAGTTCTAAATATCTTCTAAGTACGTAGTTCTAAATGACCTCTAAGTACTTGGTTCTAAATGACCTCTAAGTACTTGGTTCTAAATGACCTCTAAGTACGTGGTTCTAAATGACCTCTAAGTACTTGGTTCTAAATGACCTCTAAGTACGTAGTTCTAAATGACCTCTAAGTTGTTGGTTCTAAATGACCTCCAAGTACGTGGTTCTAAATGACCTCTAACTACGTGGTTCTAAATGACCTCTAAGTACGTGCTTCTAAATGACCTCTAAGTAAGTAGTTCTAAATGACCCCTAAGTACGTAGTTCTAAATGACCTCTAGGTACGTACTTCCAAATGACTTCTAAGTAAGTGGTTCTAAATGACCTCTAAGTACGTGGTTCTAAATGTCCTCTAAGTACGTGGTTCTAAAAGACCTCATATACGTGGTTCTAAATGACCTCTAAGTACGTGGGTTCTAAATGACCCCTAAGTTCGTAGTTCTAAATGACCTCTAAATACGTAGCTCGAAATGACCTCTAAGTACGTAGTTCTAAATGACCTCTATTTACGTGGTTCTATATGACCTCTAAGTACGTGGGTTCTAAATGACATCTGAGTACGTGGTTCTAAATGACCTCTAAGTACGTAGTTCTAAATGACCGCTAAGTTGTTGGTTCGAATTGACCTCTAAGTACGTGGTTCTAAATGACATCTAAGTACGTAGTTCTAATTGACCTCTAAATAGTTGGTTCTAAATGACCTCTAAGTACGTGGTTCTAAATATCTTCTAAGTACGTAGTTCTAAATGACGTCTAAGTACGTAGTTCTCAATACCTCTAGATACGTAGTTCCAAATGACCTCTAAGTAAGTGGTTCTAAATGACCTCTAAGTACGTGGTCCTAAATGACCTCGAGGTACGTAGTTCTAAATGACCTCTAAGTAAGTAGTTCTAAATGACCTTTAAGTATGTGGTTCTAAATGACCTCTAAGTAAACGGTTCTAAATGACCTCAAGGTACGTAGTTCCAAATGACCTCCAAGTAAGTGGTTCTAAATGACGTCTAAGTACGTGGTTCTAAATGACCTATAAGTACGTAGTTCTAAATGACCTCTAAGTACGAAGTCCTAAATGACCTCTAAAAACGTAGTTCTATATTACCTCTAAGTACGTAGTTCTAAATGACCTCTAAGTACGTAGTTCTAATTGACCTCTAGGTACGTAGTTCTAAATGACCTCAAAGTAAGTAGTTCTAAATGACCTCTAAGTATGTGGTTCTAAATGACCTCTAAGTAAGTGGTTCTAAATGACCTCTAAGTACGTGGTTCTATATGATCTCTTAGTACGTGGTTCTAAATGACCTCTAAGTACGTGGGTTCTTCTAAATGACTTCTACGTACGTGGTTCAAAATGTCCTCTAAGTACGTGGTTCTAAATGACCTTATATACGTAGTGCTAAATAACCTCTAAGTACGTGGTTCTAAATGACCTCTTAGTACGTAATTATAAATGACCTCTAAGTACGTGCTTCTAAATGACCTCTAAAACAGTAGTTCTAAATGACCCCTAAGTACGTAGTTCTAAATGACCTCTAGGTACGTACTTCCAAATGACATCTAAGTAAGTGGTTCTAAATGACGACTAAGTACGTGGTCCTAAATGACCTCTAGGTACGTAGTTCTAAATGACCTCTAAGTAAGTAGTTCTTAATGACCTCTAAGTATGTGGTTCTAAATGACATCTATGTACGTAGTTCTAAATGACCTCTAAAAAGTTGGTTCTAAATGACCTCTAAGTACGTGGTTCTAAATGACCTCTAAGAACGTAGTTCTATATTACCTCTAAGTACGTAGTTCTAAATGACCTTTAAGTATGTAGTTCTAATTGACCTCTAGGTACGTAGTTCTAAATGACCTCTAGGTACGTAGTTCTAAATGACCTCAAAGTAAGTAGTTCTAAATGACCTCTAAGTATGTGGTTCTAAATGACCTCTAAGTAAGTGGTTCTAAATGACCTCTAAGTACGTGGTTCTATATGATCTCTTAGTACGTGGTTCTAAATGACCTCTAAGTACGTGGGTTCTTCTAAATGACTTCTAAGTACATGGTTCAAAATGTCCTCTAAGTACGTGGTTCTAAATGACCTTATATACGTAGTGCTAAATAACCTCTAAGTACGTGGTTCTAAATGACCTCTTAGTACGTGGTTATAAATGACCTCTAAGTACGTGCTTCTAAATGACCTCTAAGTAAGTAGTTCTAAATGACCCCTAAGTACGTAGTTCTAAATGACCTCTAGGTACGTACTTCCAAATGACATCTAAGTAAGTGGTTCTAAATGACCTCTAAGTACGTGGTCCTAAATGACCTCTAGGTACGTAGTTCTAAATGACCTCTAAGTAAGTAGTTCTTAATGACCTCTAAGTATGTGGTTCTAAATGACCTCTATGTACGTAGTTCTAAATGACCTCTAAAAAGTTGGTTCTAAATGACCTCTAAGTACGTGGTTCTAAATATCTTCTAAGTACGTAGTTCTAAATGACCTCTAAGTACTTGGTTCTAAATGACCTCTAAGTACTTGGTTCTAAATGACCTCTAAGTACGTGGTTCTAAATGACCTCTAAGTACTTGGTTCTAAATGACCTCTAAGTACGTAGTTCTAAATGACCTCTAAGTTGTTGGTTCTAAATGACCTCTAAGTACGTGGTTCTAAATGACCTCTAACTACGTGGTTTTAAATGACCTCTAAGTACGTGCTTCTAAATGAATTCTAAGTAAGTAGTTCTAAATGACCCCTAAGTACGTAGTTCTAAATGACCTCTAGGTACGTACTTCCAAATGACTTCCAAGTAAGTGGTTCTAAATGACCTCTAAGTACGTGGTTCTAAATGTCCTCTAAGTACGTGGTTCTAAAAGACCTCATATACGTGGTTCTAAATGACCTCTAAGTACGTGGGTTCTAAATGACCCCTAAGTTCGTAGTTCTAAATGACCTATAAATACGTAGCTCTAAATGACCTCTAAGTACGTAGTTCTAAATGACCTCTATGTACGTGGTTCTATATGACCTCTAAGTACGTGGGTTCTAAATGACATCTGAGTACGTGGTTCTAAATGACCTCTAAGTACGTAGTTCTAAATGACCGCTAAGTTGTTGGTTCGAATTGACCTCTAAGTACGTGGTTCTAAATGACATCTAAGTACGTAGTTATTATTGACCTCTAAATAGTTGGTTCTAAATGACCTCTAAGTACGTGGTTCTAAATATCTTCTAAGTACGTAGTTCTAAATGACGTCTAAGTACGTAGTTCTCAATACCTCTAGATACGTAGTTCCAAATGACCTCAAAGTAAGTGGTTCTAAATGACCTCTAAGTACGTGGTCCTAAATGACCTCTAGGTACGTAGTTCTAAATGACCTCTAAGTAAGTAGTTCTAAATGACCTTTAAGTATGTGGTTCTAAATGACCTCTAAGTTCTAGGTTCTAAATGACCTCAAGGTACGTAGTTCCAAATGACCTCCAAGTAAGTGGTTCTAAATGACGTCTAAGTACGTGGTTCTAAATGACCTAAAGTACGTAGTTCTAAATGACCTCTAAGAACGTAGTTCTAATTGACCTCTAGGTACGTAGTTCTAAATGACCTCAAAGTAAGTAGTTCTAAATGACATCTAAGTATGTGGTTCTAAATGACCTCTAAGTAAGTGATTCTAAATGACCTCTAAGTACGTGGTTCTATATGATCTCTTAGTAAGTGGTTCTAAATGACCTCTAAGTACGTGGGTTCTTCTAAATGACTTCTAAGTACGTGGTTCAAAATGTCCTCTAAGTACGTGGTTCAAAATGACCTTATATACGTAGTGCTAAATAACCTCTAAGTACGTGGTTCTAAATGACCTCTAAGTACGTGGTTCTAAATGACCTCTAAGTACGTGCTTCTAAATGACCTCTAAGTAAGTAGTTCTAAATGATGACCCCTAAGTACGTAGTTCTAAATGACCTCTAGGTACGTACTTCCAAATGACATTTAAGTAAGTGGTTCTAAATGACCTCTAAGTACGAGGTTCTATATGACCTCTAAGTACGTGGGTACTAAATGACCTCTAAGTACGTGGGTTCTAAATGACCCCTAAGTTCGTAGTTCTAAATGACCTCTAAGTACGTGGTTCAAATGACCTCTAAGTAAGTAGTTCTAAATGACTCCTAAGTACGTAGTTCTAAATGACCTCTAAGTACGTGGTTCTATATGACCTCTTAGTACGTGGTTCTAAATGACCTCTAAGTACGTGGGTTCTTCTAATGACTTCTAAGTACGTGGTTCTAAATGTCCTCTAAGTACGTAGTTCTAAATGACGTCTAAGTACGTGGTTCAAATGACCTCTAAGTAAGTAGTTCTAAATGACATCTAAGTATGTGGTTCTAAATGACCTCTAAGTAAGTGATTCTAAATGACCTCTAAGTACGTGGTTCTATATGATCTCTTAGTAAGTGGTTCTAAATGACCTCTAAGTACGTGGGTTCTTCTAAATGACTTCTAAGTACGTGGTTCAAAATGTCCTCTAAGTACGTGGTTCAAAATGACCTTATATACGTAGTGCTAAATAACCTCTAAGTACGTGGTTCTAAATGACCTCTAAGTACGTGGTTCTAAATGACCTCTAAGTACGTGCTTCTAAATGACCTCTAAGTAAGTAGTTCTAAATGATGACCCCTAAGTACGTAGTTCTAAATGATATCTAGGTACGTACTTCCAAATGACATCTAAGTAAGTGGTTCTAAATGACCTCTAAGTACGAGGTTCTATATGACCTCTAAGTACGTGGGTACTAAATGACCTCTAAGTACGTGGGTTCTAAATGACCCCTAAGTTCGTAGTTCTAAATGACCTCTAAGTACGTGGTTCAAATGACCTCTAAGTAAGTAGTTCTAAATGACTCCTAAGTACGTAGTTCTAAATGACCTCTAAGTACGTGGTTCTATATGACCTCTTAGTACGTGGTTCTAAATGACCTCTAAGTACGTGGGTTCTTCTAATGACTTCTATGTACGTGGTTCTAAATGTCCTCTAAGTACGTAGTTCTAAATGACGTCAAAGTACGTAGTTCTAAATACCTCTAGATACGTAGTTCCAAATGACCTCTAAGTAAGTGGTTCTAAATGACCTCTAAGTACGTGGTCCTAAATGACCTCTAGGTACGTAGTTCTAAATGACCTCTAAGTAAGTAGTTCTAAATGACCTCTAAGTATGTGGTTCTAAATGACCTCTAAGTACGTAGTTCTAAATGACCTCTAAGTACGAAGTCCTAAATGACCTCTAAGAACGTAGTTCTATATTACCTCTAAGTACGTAGTTCTAAATGACCTCTAAGTACGTAGTTCTAATTGACCTCTAGGTACGTAGTTCTAAATGACCTCAAAGTAAGTAGTTCTAAATGACCTCTAAGTATGTGGTTCTAAATGACATATAAGTAAGTGGTTCTAAATGACCTCTAAGTACGTGTTTCTATATGATCTCTTAGTACGTGGTTCTAAATGACCTCTAAGTACGTGGGTTCTTCTAAATGACTTCTAAGTACGTGGTTCAAAATGTCCTCTAAGTACGTGGTTCTAAATGACCTTATATACGTAGTGCTAAATAACCTCTAAGTACGTGGTTCTAAATGACCTCTTAGTACGTGGTTATAAATGACCTCTAAGTACGTGCTTCTAAATGACCTCTAAGTAAGTAGTTCTAAATGACCCCTAAGTACGTAGTTCTAAATGACCTCTAGGTACGTACTACCAAATGACATCTAAGTAAGTGGTTCTAAATGACCTCTAAGTACGTGCTTCTAAATGACCTTTAAGTAAGTAGTTCTAAATGATGACCCCTAAGTACGTAGTTCTAAATGACCTCTAGGTACGTACTTCCAAATGACATCTAAGTAAGTGGTTCTAAATGACCTCTAAGTACGAGGTTCTATATGACCTCTAAGTACGTGGGTACTAAATGACCTCTAAGTACGTGGGTTCTAAATGACCCCTAAGTTCGTAGTTCTAAATGACCTCTAAGTACGTGGTTCAAATGACCTCTAAGTAAGTAGTTCTAAATGACTCCTAAGTACGTAGTTCTAAATGACCTCTAAGTACGTGGTTCTATATGACCTCTTAGTACGTGGTTCTAAATGACCTCTAAGTACGTGGGTTCTTCTAATGACTTCTAAGTACGTGGTTCTATATGTCCTCTAAGTACGTAGTTCTAAATGACGTCTAAGTACGTAGTTCTAAATACCTCTAGATACGTAGTTCCAAATGACCTCTAAGTAAGTGGTTCTAAATGACCTCTAAGTACGTGGTCCTAAATGACCTCTAGGTACGTAGTTCTAAATGACCTCTAAGTAAGTAGTTCTAAATGACCTCTAAGTATGTGGTTCTAAATGACCTCTAAGTACGTAGTTCTAAATGACCTCTAAGTACGAAGTCCTAAATGACCTCTAAGAACGTAGTTCTATATTACCTCTAAGTACGTAGTTCTAAATGACCTCTAAGTACGTAGTTCTAATTGACCTCTAGGTACGTAGTTCTAAATGACCTCAAAGTAAGTAGTTCTAAATGACCTCTAAGTATGTGGTTCTAAATGACATATAAGTAAGTGGTTCTAAATGACCTCTAAGTACGTGTTTCTATATGATCTCTTAGTACGTGGTTCTAAATGACCTCTAAGTACGTGGGTTCTTCTAAATGACTTCTAAGTACGTGGTTCAAAATGTCCTCTAAGTACGTGGTTCTAAATGACCTTATATACGTAGTGCTAAATAACCTCTAAGTACGTGGTTCTAAATGACCTCTTAGTACGTGGTTATAAATGACCTCTAAGTACGTGGTTCTAAATGTCCTCTAAGTACGTGGTTCTAAAAGACCTCATATACGTGGTTCTAAATGACCTCTAAGTACGTGGGTTCTAAATGACCCCTAAGTTCGTCGTTCTAAATGACCTCTAAATACGTAGCTCGAAATGACCTCTAAGTACGTAGTTCTAATTGACCTCTATTTACGTGGTTCTATATGACCTCTAAGTACGTGGGTTCTAAATGACATCTGAGTACGTGGTTCTAAATGACCTCTAAGTACGTAGTTCTAAATATCTTCTAAGTACGTAGTTCTAAATGACCTCTAAGTACTTGGTTCTAAATGACCTCTAAGTACTTGGTTCTAAATGACCTCTAGGTACGTGGTTCTAAATGACCTCTAAGTACTTGGTTCTAAATGACCTCTAAGTACGTAGTTCTAAATGACCTCTAAGTTGTTGGTTCTAAATGACCTCCAAGTACGTGGTTCTAAATGACCTCTAACTACGTGGTTCTAAATGACCTCTAAGTACGTGCTTCTAAATGACCTCTAAGTAAGTAGTTCTAAATGACCCCTAAGTACGTAGTTCTAAATGACCTCTAGGTACGTACTTCCAAATGACTTCTAAGTAAGTGGTTCTAAATGACCTCTAAGTACGTGGTTCTAAATGTCCTCTAAGTACGTGGTTCTAAAAGACCTCATATACGTGGTTCTAAATGACCTCTAAGTACGTGGGTTCTAAATGACCCCTAAGTTCGTAGTTCTAAATGACCTCTAAATACGTAGCTCGAAATGACCTCTAAGTACGTAGTTCTAAATGACCTCTATTTACGTGGTTCTATATGACCTCTAAGTACGTGGGTTCTAAATGACATCTGAGTACGTGGTTCTAAATGACCTCTAAGTACGTAGTTCTAAATGACCGCTAAGTTGTTGGTTCGAATTGACCTCTAAGTACGTGGTTCTAAATGACATCTAAGTACGTAGTTCTAATTGACCTCTAAATAGTTGGTTCTAAATGACCTCTAAGTACGTGGTTCTAAATATCTTCTAAGTACGTAGTTCTCAATACCTCTAGATACGTAGTTCCAAATGACCTCTAAGTAAGTGGTTCTAAATGACCTCTAAGTACGTGGTCCTAAATGACCTCGAGGTACGTAGTTCTAAATGACCTCTAAGTAAGTAGTTCTAAATGACCTTTAAGTATGTGGTTCTAAATGACCTCTAAGTAAACGGTTCTAAATGACCTCAAGGTACGTAGTTCCAAATGACCTCCAAGTAAGTGGTTCTAAATGACGTCTAAGTACGTGGTTCTAAATGACCTATAAGTACGTAGTTCTAAATGACCTCTAAGTACAAAGTCCTAAATGACCTCTAAGAACGTAGTTCTATATTACCTCTAAGTACGTAGTTCTAAATGACCTCTAAGTACGTAGTTCTAATTGACCTCTAGGTACGTAGTTCTAAATGACCTCAAAGTAAGTAGTTCTAAATGACCTCTAAGTATGTGGTTCTAAATGACCTCTAAGTAAGTGGTTCTAAATGACCTCTAAGTACGTGGTTCTATATGATCTCTTAGTACGTGGTTCTAAATGACCTCTAAGTACGTGGGTTCTTCTAAATGACTTCTAAGTACGTGGTTCAAAATGTCCTCTAAGTATGTGGTTCTAAATGACCTTATATACGTAGTGCTAAATAACCTCTAAGTACGTGGTTCTAAATGACCTCTTAGTACGTAATTATAAATGACCTCTAAGTACGTGCTTCTAAATGACCTCTAAGTAAGTAGTTCTAAATGACCCCTAAGTACGTAGTTCTAAATGACCTCTAGGTACGTACTTCCAAATGACATCTAAGTAAGTGGTTCTAAATGACGACTAAGTACGTGGTCCTAAATGACCTCTAGGTACGTAGTTCTAAATGACCTCTAAGTAAGTAGTTCTTAATGACCTCTAAGTATGTGGTTCTAAATGACATCTATGTACGTAGTTCTAAATGACCTCTAAAAAGTTGGTTCTAAATGACCTCTAAGTACGTGGTTCTAAATATCTTCTAAGTACGTAGTTCTAAATGACCTCTAAGTACTTGGTTCTAAATGACCTCTAAGTACTTGGTTCTAAATGACCTCTAAGTACGTGGTTCTAAATGACCTCTAAGTACTTGGTTCTAAATGACCTCTAAGTACGTAGTTCTAAATGACCTCTAAGTTGTTGGTTCTAAATGACCTCTAAGTACGTGGTTCTAAATGACCTCTAACTACGTGGTTTTAAATGACCTCTAAGTACGTGCTTCTAAATGAATTCTAAGTAAGTAGTTCTAAATGACCCCTAAGTACGTAGTTCTAAATGACCTCTAGGTACGTACTTCCAAATGACTTCCAAGTAAGTGGTTCTAAATGACCTCTAAGTACGTGGTTCTAAATGTCCTCTAAGTACGTGGTTCTAAAAGACCTCATATACGTGGTTCTAAATGACCTCTAAGTACGTGGGTTCTAAATGACCCCTAAGTTCGTAGTTCTACATGACCTATAAATACGTAGCTCTAAATGACCTCTAAGTACGTAGTTCTAAATGACCTCTATGTACGTGGTTCTATATGACCTCTAACTTGGGTTCTAAATGACATCTGAGTACGTGGTTCTAAATGACCTCTAAGTACGTAGTTCTAAATGACCGCTAAGTTGTTGGTTCGAATTGACCTCTAAGTACGTGGTTCTAAATGACATCTAAGTACGTAGTTATTATTGACCTCTAAATAGTTGGTTCTAAATGACCTCTAAGTACGTGGTTCTAAATATCTTCTAAGTACGTAGTTCTAAATGACGTCTAAGTACGTAGTTCTCAATACCTCTAGATACGTAGTTCCAAATGACCTCAAAGTAAGTGGTTCTAAATGACCTCTAAGTACGTGGTCCTAAATGACCTCTAGGTACGTAGTTCTAAATGACCTCTAAGTAAGTAGTTCTAAATGACCTTAGGGTATGTGGTTCTAAATGACCTCTAAGTTCTAGGTTCTAAATGACCTCAAGGTACGTAGTTCCAAATGACCTCCAAGTAAGTGGTTCTAAATGACGTCTAAGTACGTGGTTCTAAATGACCTAAAGTACGTAGTTCTAAATGACCTCTAAGAACGTAGTTCTAATTGACCTCTAGGTACGTAGTTCTAAATGACCTCAAAGTAAGTAGTTCTAAATGACCTCTAAGTATGTGGTTCTAAATGACCTCTAAGTAAGTGATTCTAAATGACCTCTAAGTACGTGGTTCTATATGATCTCTTAGTAAGTGGTTCTAAATGACCTCTAAGTACGTAGGTTCTTCTAAATGACTTCTAAGTACGTGGTTCAAAATGTCCTCTAAGTACGTGGTTCAAAATGACCTTATATACGTAGTGCTAAATAACCTCTAAGTACGTGGTTCTAAATGACCTCTAAGTACGTGGTTCTAAATGACCTCTAAGTACGTGCTTCTAAATGACCTCTAAGTAAGTAGTTCTAAATGATGACCCCTAAGTACGTAGTTCTAAATGACCTCTAGGTACGTACTTCCAAATGACATCTAAGTAAGTGGTTCTAAATGACCTCTAAGTACGAGGTTCTATATGACCTCTAAGTACGTGGGTACTAAATGACCTCTAAGTACGTGGGTTCTAAATGACCCCTAAGTTCGTAGTTCTAAATGACCTCTAAGTACGTGGTTCAAATGACCTCTAAGTAAGTAGTTCTAAATGACTCCTAAGTACGTAGTTCTAAATGACCTCTAAGTACGTGGTTCTATATGACCTCTTAGTACGTGGTTCTAAATGACCTCTAAGTACGTGGGTTCTTCTAATGACTTCTAAGTACGTGGTTCTAAATGTCCTCTAAGTACGTAGTTCTAAATGACGTCTAAGTACGTAGTTCTAAATACCTCTAGATACGTAGTTCCAAATGACCTCTAAGTAAGTGGTTCTAAATGACCTCTAAGTACGTGGTCCTAAATGACCTCCAGGTACGTAGTTCTAAATGACCTCTAAGTAAGTAGTTCTAAATGACCTCTAAGTATGTGGTTCTAAATGACCTCTAAGTACGTAGTTCTAAATGACCTCTAAGTACGAAGTCCTAAATGACCTCTAAGAACGTAGTTCTATATTACCTCTAAGTACGTAGTTCTAAATGACCTCTAAGTACGTAGTTCTAATTGACCTCTAGGTACGTAGTTCTAAATGACCTCAAAGTAAGTAGTTCTAAATGACCTCTAAGTATGTGGTTCTAAATGACCTCTAAGTAAGTGGTTCTAAATGACCTCTAAGTACGTGTTTCTATATGATCTCTTAGTACGTAGTTCTAAATGACCTCTAAGTACGTGGGTTCTTCTAAATGACTTCTAACTACGTGGTTCAAAATGTCCTCTAAGTACGTGGTTCTAAATGACCTTATATACGTAGTGCTAAATAACCTCTAAGTACGTGGTTATAAATGACCTCTTAGTACGTGGTTATAAATGACCTCTAAGTACGTGCTTCTAAATGACCTCTAAGTAAGTAGTTCTAAATGACCCCTAAGTACGTAGTTCTAAATGACCTCTAGGTACGTACTTCCAAATGACATCTAAGTAAGTGGTTCTAAATGACCTCTAAGTAAGTAGTTCTTAATGACCTCTAAGTATGTGGTTCTAAATGACCTCTATGTACGTAGTTCTAAATGACCTCTAAAAAGTTGGTTCTAAATGACCTCTAAGTACGTGGTTCTAAATATCTTCTAAGTACGTAGTTCTAAATGACCTCTAAGTACTTGGTTCTAAATGACCTCTAAGTACTGGGTTCTAAATGACCTCTAAGTACGTGCTCTAAATGACCTCTAAGTACTTGGTTCTAAATGACCTCTAAGTACGTAGTTCTAAATGACCTCTAAGTTGTTGGTTCTAAATGACCTCTAAGTACGTGGTTCTAAATGACCTCTAACTACGTGGTTCTAAATGACCTCTAAGTACGTGCTTCTAAATGACCTCTAAGTAAGTAGTTCTAAATGACCCCTAAGTACGTAGTTCTAAATGACCTCTAGGTACGTACTTCCAAATGACTTCTAAGTAAGTGGTTCTAAATGACCTCTAAGTACGTGGTTCTAAATGTCCTCTAAGTACGTGGTTCTAAAAGACCTCATATACGTGGTTCTAAATGACCTCTAAGTACGTGGGTTCTAAATGACCCCTAAGTTCGTAGTTCTAAATGACCTCTAAATACGTAGCTCTAAATGACCTCTAAGTACGTAGTTCTAAATGACCTCTATGTACGTGGTTCTATATGACCTCTAAGTACGTGGGTTCTAAATGACCTCTAAGTACGTGGGTTCTAAATGACCCCTAAGTTCGTAGTTCTAAATGACCTCTAAATACGTAGCTCTAAATGACCTCTAAGTACATGGTTCTAAATGACATCTAAGTACGTAGTTCTAATTGACCTCTAAATAGTTGGTTCTAAATGACCTCTAAGTACGTGGTTCTAAATATCTTCTAAGTACGTAGTTCTAAATGACGTCTAAGTACGTAGTTCTCAATACCTCTAGATACGTAGTTCCAAATGACCTCTAAGTAAGTGGTTCTAAATGACCTCTAAGTACGTGGTCCTAAATGACCTCTAGGTACGTAGTTCTAAATGACCTCTAAGTAAGTAGTTCTAAATGACCTTTAAGTATGTGGTTCTAAATGACCTCTAAGTACGAGGTTCTAAATGACCTCAAGGTACGTAGTTCCAAATGACCTCCAAGTAAGTGGTTCTAAATGACGTCTAAGTACGTGGTTCTAAATGACCTATAAGTACGTAGTTCTAAATGACCTCTAAGAACGTAGTTCTATATTACCTCTAAGTACGTAGTTCTAAATGACCTCTAAGTACGTAGTTCTAATTGACCTCTAGGTACGTAGTTCTAAATGACCTCAAAGTAAGTAGTTCTAAATGACCTCTAAGTATGTGGTTCTAAATGACCTCTAAGTAAGTGGTTCTAAATGACCTCTAAGTACGTGGTTCTATATGATCTCTTAGTACGTGGTTCTAAATGACCTCTAAGTACGTGGGTTCTTCTAAATGACTTCTAAGTACGTGGTTCAAAATGTCCTCTAAGTACGTGGTTCTAAATGACCTTATATACGTAGTGCTAAATAACCTCTAAGTACGTGGTCCTAATGACCTCTTAGTATGTGGTTATAAATGACCTCTAAGTACGTGCTTCTAAATGACCTCTAAGTAAGTAGTTCTAAATGACCCCTAAGTACGTAGTTCTAAATCACCTCTAGGTACGTACTTCCAAATGACATCTAAGTAAGTGGTTCTAAAGGACCTCTACGTACGTAGTTCTAAATGACCTCTAAAAAGTTGGTTCTAAATGACCTCAAAGTACGTGGTTCTAAATATCTTCTAAGTACGTAGTTCTAAATGACCTCTAAGTACTGGGTTCTAAATGACCTCTAAGTACGTGGTTCTAAATGACCTCTAAGTACGTGGTTCTAAATGACCTATAAGTACGTGGTTCTAAATGACCTCTAAGTAAGTAGTTCTAAATGACCCCTAAGTACGTAGTTCTAAATGACCTCTAAGTACGTGAATCTAAATGACCTCTAAGTACTTGGTTCTAAATGACCTCTAAGTAAGTAGTTCTAAATGACCTCTAAGTAAGTAGTTCTAAATGACCTTTAAGTATGTGGTTCTAAATGACCTCTAAGTACGTGGTTCTAAATGACCTATAAGTACGTAGTTCTAAATGACCTCTAAGTACGTGCTTCTAATTGACCTCTAGGTACGTAGTTCTAAATGACCTCAAAGTAAGTAGTTCTAAATGACCTCTAAGTATGTGGTTCTAAATGACCTCTAAGTAAGTGGTTCTAAATGACCTCTAAGTACGTGGTTCTATATGATCTCTTAGTACGTGGTTCTAAATGACCTCTAAGTACGTGGGTTCTTCTAAATGACTTCTAAGTACGTGGTTCAAAATGTCCTCTAAGTACGTGGTTCTAAATGACCTTATATACGTAGTGCTAAATAACCTCTAAGTACGTGGTTCTAAATGACCTCTAAGTACGTGGTTCTAAATGACCTCTAAGTACGTGCTTCTAAATGACCTC
Source organism: Aphrophora alni (assembly GCA_963513935.1). Taxonomy (NCBI): domain Eukaryota; kingdom Metazoa; phylum Arthropoda; class Insecta; order Hemiptera; family Aphrophoridae; genus Aphrophora; species Aphrophora alni. The sequence goes on from CAUPSG010000132.1 coordinate 86,593, forward strand.
TAAGTAAGTAGTTCTAAATGATGACCCCGAAGTACGTAGTTCTAAATGACCTCTAGGTACGTACTTCCAAATGACATCTAAGTAAGTGGTTCTAAATGACCTCTAAGTACGAGGTTCTATATGACCTCTAAGTACGTGGGTACTAAATGACCTCTAAGTACGTGGGTTCTAAATGACCCCTAAGTTCGTAGTTCTAAATGACCTCTAAGTACGTGCTTCTAAATGACCTCTAAGTAAGTAGTTCTAAATGATGACCCCTAAGTACGTAGTTCTAAATGACCTCTAGGTACGTACTTCCAAATGACATCTAAGTAAGTGGTTCTAAATGACCTCTAAGTACGAGGTTCTATATGACCTCTAAGTAGGTGGGTACTAAATGACCTCTAAGTACGTGGGTTCTAAATGACCCCTTAGTTCGTAGTTCTAAATGACCTCTAAGTACGTGGTTCAAATGACCTCTAAGTAAGTAGTTCTAAATGACTCCTAAGTACGTAGTTCTAAATGACCTCTAAGTACGTGGTTCTATATGACCTCTTAGTACGTGGTTCTAAATGACCTCTAAGTACGTGGGTTCTTCTAATGACTTCTAAGTACGTGGTTCTAAATGTCCTCTAAGTACGTAGTTCTAAATGACGTCTAAGTACGTAGTTCTAAATACCTCTAGATACGTAGTTCCAAATGACCTCTAAGTAAGTGGTTCTAAATGACCTCTAAGTACGTGGTCCTAAATGACCTCTAGGTACGTAGTTCTAAATGACCTCTAAGTAAGTAGTTCTAAATGACCTCTAAGTATGTTGTTCTAAATGACCTCTAAGTACGTAGTTCTAAATGACCTCTAAGTACGAAGTCCTATATGACCTCTAAGAACGTAGTTCTATATTACCTCTAAGTACGTAGTTCTAAATGACCTCTAAGTACGTAGTTCTAATTGACCTCTAGGTACGTAGTTCTAAATGACCTCAAAGTAAGTAGTTCTAAATGACCTCTAAGTATGTGGTTCTAAATGACATATAAGTAAGTGGTTCTAAATGACCTCTAAGTACGTGTTTCTATATGATCTATTAGTACGTGGTTCTAAATGACCTCTAAGTACGTGGGTTCTTCTAAATGACTTCTAAGTACGTGGTTCAAAATGTCCTCTAAGTACGTGGTTCTAAATGACCTTATATACGTAGTGCTAAATAACCTCTAAGTACGTGGTTCTAAATGACCTCTTAGTACGTGGTTATAAATGACCTCTAAGTACGTGCTTCTAAATGACCTCTAAGTAAGTAGTTCTAAATGACCCCTAAGTACGTAGTTCTAAATGACCTCTAGGTACGTACTACCAAATGACATCTAAGTAAGTGGTTCTAAATGACCTCTAAGTACGTGCTTCTAAATGACCTCTAAGTAAGTAGTTCTAAATGATGACCCCTAAGTACGTAGTTCTAAATGACCTCTAGGTACGTACTTCCAAATGACATCTAAGTAAGTGGTTCTAAATGACCTCTAAGTACGAGGTTCTATATGACCTCTAAGTACGTGGGTACTAAATGACCTCTAAGTACGTGGGTTTTAAATGACCCCTAAGTTCGTAGTTCTAAATGACCTCTAAGTACGTGGTTCAAATGACCTCTAAGTAAGTAGTTCTAAATGACTCCTAAGTACGTAGTTCTAAATGACCTCTAAGTACGTGGTTCTATATGACCTCTTAGTACGTGGTTCTAAATGACCTCTAAGTACGTGGGTTCTTCTAATGACTTCTAAGTACGTGGTTCTAAATGTCCTCTAAGTACGTAGTTCTAAATGACGTCTAAGTACGTAGTTCTAAATACCTCTAGATACGTAGTTCCAAATGACCTCTAAGTAAGTGGTTCTAAATGACCTCTAAGTACGTGGTCCTAAATGACCTCTAGGTACGTAGTTCTAAATGACCTCTAAGTAAGTAGTTCTAAATGACCTCTAAGTATGTGGTTCTAAATGACCTCTAAGTACGTAGTTCTAAATGACCTCTAAGTACGAAGTCCTAAATGACCTCTAAGAACGTAGTTCTATATTACCTCTAAGTACGTAGTTCTAAATGACCTCTAAGTACGTAGTTCTAATTGACCTCTAGGTACGTAGTTCTAAATGACCTCAAAGTAAGTAGTTCTAAATGACCTCTAAGTATGTGGTTCTAAATGACATATAAGTAAGTGGTTCTAAATGACCTCTAAGTACGTGTTTCTATATGATCTCTTAGTACGTGGTTCTAAATGACCTCTAAGTACGTGGGTTCTTCTAAATGACTTCTAAGTACGTGGTTCAAAATGTCCTCTAAGTACGTGGTTCTAAATGACCTTATATACGTAGTGCTAAATAACCTCTAAGTACGTGGTTCTAAATGACCTCTTAGTACGTGGTTATAAATGACCTCTAAGTACGTGGTTCTAAATGTCCTCTAAGTACGTGGTTCTAAAAGACCTCATATACGTGGTTCTAAATGACCTCTAAGTACGTGGGTTCTAAATGACCCCTAAGTTCGTAGTTCTAAATGACCTCTAAATACGTAGCTCGAAATGACCTCTAAGTACGTAGTTCTAAATGACCTCTAAGTACTAGGTTCTAAATGACCTCTAAGTACTTGGTTCTAAATGACCTCTAAGTACGTGGTTCTAAATGACCTCTAAGTACTTGGTTCTAAATGACCTCTAAGTACGTAGTTCTAAATGACCTCTAAGTTGTTGGTTCTAAATGACCTCCAAGTACGTGGTTCTAAATGACCTCTAACTACGTGGTTCTAAATGACCTCTAAGTACGTGCTTCTAAATGACCTCTAAGTAAGTAGTTCTAAATGACCCCTAAGTACGTAGTTCTAAATGACCTCTAGGTACGTACTTCCAAATGACTTCTAAGTAAGTGGTTCTAAATGACCTCTAAGTACGTGGTTCTAAATGTCCTCTAAGTACGTGGTTCTAAAAGACCTCATATACGTGGTTCTAAATGACCTCTAAGTACGTGGGTTCTAAATGACCCCTAAGTTCGTAGTTCTAAATGACCTCTAAATACGTAGCTCGAAATGACCTCTAAGTACGTAGTTCTAAATGACCTCTATTTACGTGGTTCTATATGACCTCTAAGTACGTGGGTTCTAAATGACATCTGAGTACGTGGTTCTAAATGACATCTAAGTACGTAGTTCTAATTGACCTCTAAATAGTTGGTTCTAAATGACCTCTAAGTACGTGGTTCTAAATATCTTCTAAGTACGTAGTTCTAAATGACGTCTAAGTACGTAGTTCTCAATACCTCTAGATACGTAGTTCCAAATGACCTCTAAGTAAGTGGTTCTAAATGACCTCTAAGTACGTGGTCCTAAATGACCTCGAGGTACGTAGTTCTAAATGACCTCTAAGTAAGTAGTTCTAAATGACCTTTAAGTATGTGGTTCTAAATGACCTCTAAGTAAACGGTTCTAAATGACCTCAAGGTACGTAGTTCCAAATGACCTCCAAGTAAGTGGTTCTAAATGACGTCTAAGTACGTGGTTCTAAATGACCTATAAGTACGTAGTTCTAAATGACCTCTAAGTACGAAGTCCTAAATGACCTCTAAGAACGTAGTTCTATATTACCTCTAAGTACGTAGTTCTAAATGACCTCTAAGTACGTAGTTCTAATTGACCTCTAGGTACGTAGTTCTAAATGACCTCAAAGTAAGTAGTTCTAAATGACCTCTAAGTATGTGGTTCTAAATGACCTCTAAGTAAGTGGTTCTAAATGACCTCTAAGTACGTGGTTCTATATGATCTCTTAGTACGTGGTTCTAAATGACCTCTAAGTACGTGGGTTCTTCTAAATGACTTCTAAGTACGTGGTTCAAAATGTCCTCTAAGTACGTGGTTCTAAATGACCTTATATACGTAGTGCTAAATAACCTCTAAGTACGTGGTTCTAAATGACCTCTTAGTACGTAATTATAAATGACCTCTAAGTACGTGCTTCTAAATGACCTCTAAGTAAGTAGTTCTAAATGACCCCTAAGTACGTAGTTCTAAATGACCTCTAGGTACGTACTTCCAAATGACATCTAAGTAAGTGGTTCTAAATGACGACTAAGTACGTGGTCCTAAATGACCTCTAGGTACGTAGTTCTAAATGACCTCTAAGTAAGTAGTTCTTAATGACCTCTAAGTATGTGGTTCTAAATGACATCTATGTACGTAGTTCTAAATGACCTCTAAAAAGTTGGTTCTAAATGACCTCTAAGTACGTGGTTCTAAATGACCTCTAAGAACGTAGTTCTATATTACCTCTAAGTACGTAGTTCTAAATGACCTTTAAGTATGTAGTTCTAATTGACCTCTAGGTACGTAGTTCTAAATGACCTCTAGGTACGTAGTTCTAAATGACCTCAAAGTAAGTAGTTCTAAATGACCTCTAAGTATGTGGTTCTAAATGACCTCTAAGTAAGTGGTTCTAAATGACCTCTAAGTACGTGGTCCTATATGATCTCTTAGTACGTGGTTCTAAATGACCTCTAAGTACGTGGGTTCTTCTAAATCTCTTCTAAGTACATGGTTCAAAATGTCCTCTAAGTACGTGGTTCTAAATGACCTTATATACGTAGTGCTAAATAACCTCTAAGTACGTGGTTCTAAATGACCTCTTAGTACGTGGTTATAAATGACCTCTAAGTACGTGCTTCTAAATGACCTCTAAGTAAGTAGTTCTAAATGACCCCTAAGTACGTAGTTCTAAATGACCTCTAGGTACGTACTTCCAAATGACATCTAAGTAAGTGGTTCTAAATGACCTCTAAGTACGTGGTCCTAAATGACCTCTAGGTACGTAGTTCTAAATGACCTCTAAGTAAGTAGTTCTTAATGACCTCTAAGTATGTGGTTCTAAATGACCTCTATGTACGTAGTTCTAAATGACCTCTAAAAAGTTGGTTCTAAATGACCTCTAAGTACGTGGTTCTAAATATCTTCTAAGTACGTAGTTCTAAATGACCTCTAAGTACTTGGTTCTAAATGACCTCTAAGTACTTGGTTCTAAATGACCTCTAAGTACGTGGTTCTAAATGACCTCTAAGTACTTGGTTCTAAATGACCTCTAAGTACGTAGTTCTAAATGACCTCTAAGTTGTTGGTTCTAAATGACCTCTAAGTACGTGGTTCTAAATGACCTCTAACTACGTGGTTTTAAATGACCTCTAAGTACGTGCTTCTAAATGAATTCTAAGTAAGTAGTTCTAAATGACCCCTAAGTACGTAGTTCTAAATGACCTCTAGGTACGTACTTCCAAATGACTTCCAAGTAAGTGGTTCTAAATGACCTCTAAGTACGTGGTTCTAAATGTCCTCTAAGTACGTGGTTCTAAAAGACCTCATATACGTGGTTCTAAATGACCTCTAAGTACGTGGGTTCTAAATGACCCCTAAGTTCGTAGTTCTAAATGACCTATAAATACGTAGCTCTAAATGACCTCTAAGTACGTAGTTCTAAATGACCTCTATGTACGTGGTTCTATATGACCTCTAAGTACGTGGGTTCTAAATGACATCTGAGTACGTGGTTCTAAATGACCTCTAAGTACGTAGTTCTAAATGACCGCTAAGTTGTTGGTTCGAATTGACCTCTAAGTACGTGGTTCTAAATGACATCTAAGTACGTAGTTATTATTGACCTCTAAATAGTTGGTTCTAAATGACCTCTAAGTACGTGGTTCTAAATATCTTCTAAGTACGTAGTTCTAAATGACGTCTAAGTACGTAGTTCTCAATACCTCTAGATACGTAGTTCTAAATGACCTCAAAGTAAGTGGTTCTAAATGACCTCTAAGTACGTGGTCCTAAATGACCTCTAGGTACGTAGTTCTAAATGACCTCTAAGTAAGTAGTTCTAAATGACCTTTAAGTATGTGGTTCTAAATGACCTCTAAGTTCTAGGTTCTAAATGACCTCAAGGTACGTAGTTCCAAATGACCTCCAAGTAAGTGGTTCTAAATGACGTCTAAGTACGTGGTTCTAAATGACCTAAAGTACGTAGTTCTAAATGACCTCTAAGAACGTAGTTCTAATTGACCTCTAGGTACGTAGTTCTAAATGACCTCAAAGTAAGTAGTTCTAAATGACCTCTAAGTATGTGGTTCTAAATGACCTCTAAGTAAGTGATTCTAAATGACCTCTAAGTACGTGGTTCTATATGATCTCTTAGTAAGTGGTTCTAAATGACCTCTAAGTACGTGGGTTCTTCTAAATGACTTCTAAGTACGTGGTTCAAAATGTCCTCTAAGTACGTGGTTCAAAATGACCTTATATACGTAGTGCTAAATAACCTCTAAGTACGTGGTTCTAAATGACCTCTAAGTACGTGGTTCTAAATGACCTCTAAGTACGTGCTTCTAAATGACCTCTAAGTAAGTAGTTCTAAATGATGACCCCTAAGTACGTAGTTCTAAATGACCTCTAGGTACGTACTTCCAAATGACATCTAAGTAAGTGGTTCTAAATGACCTCTAAGTACGAGGTTCTATATGACCTCTAAGTACGTGGGTACTAAATGACCTCTAAGTACGTGGGTTCTAAATGACCCCTAAGTTCGTAGTTCTAAATGACCTCTAAGTACGTGGTTCAAATGACCTCTAAGTAAGTAGTTCTAAATGACTCCTAAGTACGTAGTTCTAAATGACCTCTAAGTACGTGGTTCTATATGACCTCTTAGTACGTGGTTCTAAATGACCTCTAAGTACGTGGGTTCTTCTAATGACTTCTAAGTACGTGGTTCTAAATGTCCTCTAAGTACGTAGTTCTAAATGACGTCTAAGTACGTAGTTCTAAATACCTCTAGATACGTAGTTCCAAATGACCTCTAAGTAAGTGGTTCTAAATGACCTCTAAGTACGTGGTCCTAAATGACCTCTAGGTACGTAGTTCTAAATGACCTCTAAGTAAGTAGTTCTAAATGACCTCTAAGTATGTGGTTCTAAATGACCTCTAAGTACGTAGTTCTAAATGACCTCTAAGTACGAAGTCCTAAATGACCTCTAAGAACGTAGTTCTATATTACCTCTAAGTACGTAGTTCTAAATGACCTCTAAGTACGTAGTTCTAATTGACCTCTAGGTACGTAGTTCTAAATGACCTCAAAGTAAGTAGTTCTAAATGACCTCTAAGTATGTGGTTCTAAATGACCTCTAAGTAAGTGGTTCTAAATGACCTCTAAGTACGTGTTTCTATATGATCTCTTAGTACGTGGTTCTAAATGACCTCTAAGTACGTGGGTTCTTCTAAATGACTTCTAACTACGTGGTTCAAAATGTCCTCTAAGTACGTGGTTCTAAATGACCTTATATACGTAGTGCTAAATAACCTCTAAGTACGTGGTTATAAATGACCTCTTAGTACGTGGTTATAAATGACCTCTAAGTACGTGCTTCTAAATGACCTCTAAGTAAGTAGTTCTAAATGACCCCTAAGTACGTAGTTCTAAATGACCTCTAGGTACGTACTTCCAAATGACATCTAAGTAAGTGGTTCTAAATGACCTCTAAGTACGTGGTCCTAAATGACCTCTAGGTACGTAGTTCTAAATGACCTCTAAGTAAGTAGTTCTTAATGACCTCTAAGTATGTGGTTCTAAATGACCTCTATGTACGTAGTTCTAAATGACCTCTAAAAAGTTGGTTCTAAATGACCTCTAAGTACGTGGTTCTAAATATCTTCTAAGTACGTAGTTCTAAATGACCTCTAAGTACTTGGTTCTAAATGACCTCTAAGTACTGGGTTCTAAATGACCTCTAAGTACGTGCTCTAAATGACCTCTAAGTACTTGGTTCTAAATGACCTCTAAGTACGTAGTTCTAAATGACCTCTAAGTTGTTGGTTCTAAATGACCTCTAAGTACGTGGTTCTAAATGACCTCTAACTACGTGGTTCTAAATGACCTCTAAGTACGTGCTTCTAAATGACCTCTAAGTAAGTAGTTCTAAATGACCCCTAAGTACGTAGTTCTAAATGACCTCTAGGTACGTACTTCCAAATGACTTCTAAGTAAGTGGTTCTAAATGACCTCTAAGTACGTGGTTCTAAATGTCCTCTAAGTACGTGGTTCTAAAAGACCTCATATACGTGGTTCTAAATGACCTCTAAGTACGTGGGTTCTAAATGACCCCTAAGTTCGTAGTTCTAAATGACCTCTAAATACGTAGCTCTAAATGACCTCTAAGTACGTAGTTCTAAATGACCTCTATGTACGTGGTTCTATATGACCTCTAAGTACGTGGGTTCTAAATGACCTCTAAGTACGTGGGTTCTAAATGACCCCTAAGTTCGTAGTTCTAAATGACCTCTAAATACGTAGCTCTAAATGACCTCTAAGTACATGGTTCTAAATGACATCTAAGTACGTAGTTCTAATTAACCTCTAAATAGTTGGTTCTAAATGACCTCTAAGTACGTGGTTCTAAATATCTTCTAAGTACGTAGTTCTAAATGACGTCTAAGTACGTAGTTCTCAATACCTCTAGATACGTAGTTCCAAATGACCTCTAAGTAAGTGGTTCTAAATGACCTCTAAGTACGTGGTCCTAAATGACCTCTAGGTACGTAGTTCTAAATGACCTCTAAGTAAGTAGTTCTAAATGACCTTTAAGTATGTGGTTCTAAATGACCTCTAAGAACGAGGTTCTAAATGACCTCAAGGTACGTAGTTCCAAATGACCTCCAAGTAAGTGGTTCTAAATGACGTCTAAGTACGTGGTTCTAAATGACCTATAAGTACGTAGTTCTAAATGACCTCTAAGAACGTAGTTCTATATTACCTCTAAGTACGTAGTTCTAAATGACCTCTAAGTACGTAGTTCTAATTGACCTCTAGGTACGTAGTTCTAAATGACCTCAAAGTAAGTAGTTCTAAATGACCTCTAAGTATGTGGTTCTAAATGACCTCTAAGTAAGTGGTTCTAAATGACCTCTAAGTACGTGGTTCTATATGATCTCTTAGTACGTGGTTCTAAATGACCTCTAAGTACGTGGGTTCTTCTAAATGACTTCTAAGTACGTGGTTCAAAATGTCCTCTAAGTACGTGGTTCTAAATGACCTTATATACGTAGTGCTAAATAACCTCTAAGTACGTGGTCCTAATGACCTCTTAGTATGTGGTTATAAATGACCTCTAAGTACGTGCTTCTAAATGACCTCTAAGTAAGTAGTTCTAAATGACCCCTAAGTACGTAGTTCTAAATCACCTCTAGGTACGTACTTCCAAATGACATCTAAGTAAGTGGTTCTAAAGGACCTCTACGTACGTAGTTCTAAATGACCTCTAAAAAGTTGGTTCTAAATGACCTCAAAGTACGTGGTTCTAAATATCTTCTAAGTACGTAGTTCTAAATGACCTCTAAGTACTGGGTTCTAAATGACCTCTAAGTACGTGGTTCTAAATGACCTCTAAGTACGTGGTTCTAAATGACCTATAAGTACGTGGTTCTAAATGACCTCTAAGTAAGTAGTTCTAAATGACCCCTAAGTACGTAGTTCTAAATGACCTCTAAGTACGTGAATCTAAATGACCTCTAAGTACTTGGTTCTAAATGACCTCTAAGTAAGTAGTTCTAAATGACCTCTAAGTAAGTAGTTCTAAATGACCTTTAAGTATGTGGTTCTAAATGACCTCTAAGTACGTGGTTCTAAATGACCTATAAGTACGTAGTTCTAAATGACCTCTAAGTACGTGCTTCTAATTGACCTCTAGGTACGTAGTTCTAAATGACCTCAAAGTAAGTAGTTCTAAATGACCTCTAAGTATGTGGTTCTAAATGACCTCTAAGTAAGTGGTTCTAAATGACCTCTAAGTACGTGGTTCTATATGATCTCTTAGTATGTGGTTCTAAATGACCTCTAAGTACGTGGGTTCTTCTAAATGACTTCTAAGTACGTGGTTCAAAATGTCCTCTAAGTACGTGGTTCTAAATGACCTTATATACGTAGTGCTAAATAACCTCTAAGTACGTGGTTCTAAATGACCTCTAAGTACGTGGTTCTAAATGACCTCTAAGTACGTGCTTCTAAATGACCTCTAAGTAAGTAGTTCTAAATGATGACCCCTAAGTACGTAGTTCTAAATGACCTCTAGGTACGTACTTCCAAATGACATCTAAGTAAGTGGTTCTAATTGACCTCTAAGTACGAGGTTCTATATGACCTCTAAGTACGTGGGTACTAAATGACCTCTAAGTACGTGGGTTCTAAATGACCCCTAAGTTCGTAGTTCTAAATGACCTCTAAGTACGTGCTTCTAAATGACCTCTAAGTAAGTAGTTCTAAATGATGACCCCTAAGTACGTAGTTCTAAATGACCTCTAGGTACGTACTTCCAAATGACATCTAAGTAAGTGGTTCTAAATGACCTCTAAGTACGAGGTTCTATATGACCTCTAAGTACGTGGGTACTAAATGACCTCTAAGTACGTGGGTTCTAAATGACCCCTAAGTTCGTAGTTCTAAATGACCTCTAAGTACGTGGTTCAAATGACCTCTAAGTAAGTAGTTCTAAATGACTCCTAAGTACGTAGTTCTAAATGACCTCTAAGTACGTGGTTCTATATGACCTCTTAGTACGTGGTTCTAAATGACCTCTAAGTACGTGGGTTCTTCTAATGACTTCTAAGTACGTGGTTCTAAATGTCCTCTAAGTACGTAGTTCTAAATGACGTCTAAGTACGTAGTTCTAAATACCTCTAGATACGTAGTTCCAAATGACCTCTAAGTAAGTGGTTCTAAATGACCTCTAAGTACGTGGTCCTAAATGACCTCTAGGTACGTAGTTCTAAATGACCTCTAAGTAAGTAGTTCTAAATGACCTCTAAGTATGTGGTTCTAAATGACCTCTAAGTACGTAGTTCTAAATGACCTCTAAGTACGAAGTCCTATATGACCTCTAAGAACGTAGTTCTATATTACCTCTAAGTACGTAGTTCTAAATGACCTCTAAGTACGTAGTTCTAATTGACCTCTAGGTACGTAGTTCTAAATGACCTCAAAGTAAGTAGTTCTAAATGACCTCTAAGTATGTGGTTCTAAATGACATATAAGTAAGTGGTTCTAAATGACCTCTAAGTACGTGTTTCTATATGATCTCTTAGTACGTGGTTCTAAATGACCTCTAAGTACGTGGGTTCTTCTAAATGACTTCTAAGTACGTGGTTCAAAATGTCCTATAAGTACGTGGTTCTAAATGACCTTATATACGTAGTGCTAAATAACCTCTAAGTACGTGGTTCTAAATGACCTCTTAGTACGTGGTTATAAATGACCTCTAAGTACGTGCTTCTAAATGACCTCTAAGTAAGTAGTTCTAAATGACCCCTAAGTACGTAGTTCTAAATGACCTCTAGGTACGTACTACCAAATGACATCTAAGTAAGTGGTTCTAAATGACCTCTAAGTACGTGCTTCTAAATGACCTCTAAGTAAGTAGTTCTAAATGATGACCCCTAAGTATGTAGTTCTAAATGACCTCTAGGTACGTACTTCCAAATGACATCTAAGTAAGTGGTTCTAAATGACCTCTAAGTACGAGGTTCTATATGACCTCTAAGTACGTGGGTACTAAATGACCTCTAAGTACGTGGGTTCTAAATGACCCCTAAGTTCGTAGTTCTAAATGACCTCTAAGTACGTGGTTCAAATGACCTCTAAGTACGTGGGTTCTTCTAATGACCTCTAAGTACGTGGTTCTATATGACCTCTTAGTACGTGGTTCTAAATGACCTCTAAGTACGTGGGTTCTTCTAATGACTTCTAAGTACGTGGTTCTAAATGTCCTCTAAGTACGTAGTTCTAAATGACGTCTAAGTACGTAGTTCTAAATACCTCTAGATACGTAGTTCCAAATGACCTCTAAGTAAGTGGTTCTAAATGACCTCTAAGTACGTGGTCCTAAATGACCTCTAGGTACGTAGTTCTAAATGACCTCTAAGTAAGTAGTTCTAAATGACCTCTAAGTATGTGGTTCTAAATGACCTCTAAGTACGTAGTTCTAAATGACCTCTAAGTACGAAGTCCTAAATGACCTCTAAGAACGTAGTTCTATATTACCTCTAAGTACGTAGTTCTTAATGACCTCTAAGTACGTAGTTCTAATTGACCTCTAGGTACGTAGTTCTAAATGACCTCAAAGTAAGTAGTTCTAAATGACCTCTAAGTATGTGGTTCTAAATGACATATAAGTAAGTGGTTCTAAATGACCTCTAAGTACGTGTTTCTATATGATCTCTTAGTACGTGGTTCTAAATGACCTCTAAGTACGTGGGTTCTTCTAAATGACTTCTAAGTACGTGGTTCAAAATGTCCTCTAAGTACGTGGTTCTAAATGACCTTATATACGTAGTGCTAAATAACCTCTAAGTACGTGGTTCTAAATGACCTCTTAGTACGTGGTTATAAATGACCTCTAAGTACGTGGTTCTAAATGTCCTCTAAGTACGTGGTTCTAAAAGACCTCATATACGTGGTTCTAAATGACCTCTAAGTACGTGGGTTCTAAATGACCCCTAAGTTCGTAGTTCTAAATGACCTCTAAATACGTAGCTCGAAATGACCTCTAAGTACGTAGTTCTAAATGACCTCTATTTACGTGGTTCTATATGACCTCTAAGTACGTGGGTTCTAAATGACATCTGAGTACGTGGTTCTAAATGACCTCTAAGTACGTAGTTCTAAATATCTTCTAAGTACGTAGTTCTAAATGACCTCTAAGTACTTGGTTCTAAATGACCTCTAAGTACTTGGTTCTAAATGACCTCTAAGTACGTGGTTCTAAATGACCTCTAAGTACTTGGTTCTAAATGACCTCTAAGTACGTAGTTCTAAATGACCTCTAAGTTGTTGGTTCTAAATGACCTCTAAGTACGTGGTTCTAAATGACCTCTAACTACGTGGTTCTAAATGACCTCTAAGTACGTGCTTCTAAATGACCTCTAAGTAAGTAGTTCTAAATGACCCCTAAGTACGTAGTTTTCAAATGACCTCTAGGTATGTACTTCCAAATGACTTCTAAGTAAGTGGTTATAAATGACCTCTAAGTACGTGGTTCTAAATGTCCTCTAAGTACGTGGTTCTAAAAGACCTCATATACGTGGTTCTAAATGACCTCTAAGTACGTGGGTTCTAAATGACCCCTAAGTTCGTAGTTCTAAATGACCTCTAAATACGTAGCTCGAAATGACCTCTAAGTACGTAGTTCTAAATGACCTCTATTTACGTGGTTCTATATGACCTCTAAGTACGTGGGTTCTAAATGACATCTGAGTACGTGGTTCTAAATGACCTCTAAGTACGTAGTTCTAAATGACCGCTAAGTTGTTGGTTCGAATTGACCTCTAAGTACGTGGTTCTAAATGACATCTAAGTACGTAGTTCTAATTGACCTCTAAATAGTTGGTTCTAAATGACCTCTAAGTACGTGGTTCTAAATATCTTCTAAGTACGTAGTTCTAAATGACGTCTAAGTACGTAGTTCTCAATACCTCTAGATACGTAGTTCCAAATGACCTCTAAGTAAGTGGTTCTAAATGACCTCTAAGTACGTGGTCCTAAATGACCTCGAGGTACGTAGTTCTAAATGACCTCTAAGTAAGTAGTTCTAAATGACCTTTAAGTATGTGGTTCTAAATGACCTCTAAGTAAACGGTTCTAAATGACCTCAAGGTACGTAGTTCCAAATGACCTCCAAGTAAGTGGTTCTAAATGACGTCTAAGTACGTGGTTCTAAATGACCTATAAGTACGTAGTTCTAAATGACCTCTAAGTACGAAGTCCTAAATGACCTCTAAGAACGTAGTTCTATATTACCTCTAAGTACGAAGTTCTAAATGACCTCTAAGTACGTAGTTCTAATTGACCTCTAAGTATGTGGTTCTAAATGACCTCTAAGTAAGTGGTTCTAAATGACCTCTAAGTACGTGGTTCTATATGATCTCTTAGTACGTGGTTCTAAATGACCTCTAAGTACGTGGGTTCTTCTAAATGACTTCTAAGTACGTGGTTCAAAATGTCCTCTAAGTACGTGGTTCTAAATGACCTCTTAGTACGTGGTTATAAATGACCTCTAAGTACGTGCTTCTAAATGACCTCTAAGTAAGTAGTTCTAAATGACCCCTAAGTACGTAGTTCTAAATGACCTCTAGGTACGTACTTCCAAATGACATCTAAGTAAGTGGTTCTAAATGACCTCTAAGTACGTGGTCCTAAATGACCTCTAGGTACGTAGTTCTAAATGACCTCTAAGTAAGTGGTTCTTAATGACCTCTAAGTATGTGGTTCTAAATGACCTCTATGTACTTAGTTCTAAATGACCTCTAAAAAGTTGGTTCTAAATGACCTCTAAGTACGTGGTTCTAAATGACCTCTAAGATCGTAGTTCTATATTACCTCTAAGTACGTAGTTCTAAATGACCTCTAAGTACGTAGTTCTAATTGACCTCTAGGTACGTAGTTCTAAATGACCTCTAGGTACGTAGTTCTAAATGACCTCTAAGTAAGAGGTTCTAAATGACCTCTAAGTACGTGGTTCTATATGATCTCTTAGTACGTGGTTCTAAATGACCTCTAAGTACGTGGGTTCTTCTAAATGACTTCTAAGTACGTGGTTCAAAATGTCCTCTAAGTACGTGGTTCTAAATGACCTTATATACGTAGTGCTAAATAACCTCTAAGTACGTGGTTCTAAATGACCTCTTAGTACGTGGTTATAAATGACCTCTAAGTACGTGCTTCTAAATGACCTCTAAGTAAGTAGTTCTAAATGACCCCTAAGTACGTAGTTCTAAATGACCTCTAGGTACGTACTTCCAAATGACATCTAAGTAAGTGGTTCTAAATGACCTCTAAGTACGTGGTCCTAAATGACCTCTAGGTACGTAGTTCTAAATGACCTCTAAGTAAGTAGTTCTTAATGACCTCTAAGTATGTGGTTCTAAATGACCTCTATGTACGTAGTTCTAAATGACCTCTAAAAAGTTGGTTCTAAATGACCTCTAAGTACGTGGTTCTAAATATCTTCTAAGTACGTAGTTCTAAATGACCTCTAAGTACTTGGTTCTAAATGACCTCTAAGTACTTGGTTCTAAATGACCTCTAAGTACGTGGTTCTAAATGACCTCTAGGTACTTGGTTCTAAATGACCTCTAAGTACGTTGTTCTAAATGACCTCTAAGTTGTTGGTTCTAAATGACCTCTAAGTACGTGGTTCTAAATGACCTCTAACTACGTGGTTTTAAATGACCTCTAAGTACGTGCTTCTAAATGACCCCAAAGTAAGTAGTTCTAAATGACCCCTAAGTACGTAGTTCTAAATGACCTCTAGGTACGTACTTCCAAATGACTTCTAAGTAAGTGGTTCTAAATGACCTCTAAGTACGTGGTTCTAAATGTCCTCTAAGTACGTGGTTCTAAAAGACCTCATATACGTGGTTCTAAATGACCTCTAAGTACGTGGGTTCTAAATCACCCCTAAGTTCGTAGTTCTAAATGACCTATAAATACGTAGCTCTAAATGACCTCTAAGTACGTAGTTCTAAATGACCTCTATGTACGTGGTTCTATATGACCTCTAAGTACGTGGGTTCTAAATGACATCTGAGTACGTGGTTCTAAATGACCTCTAAGTACGTAGTTCTAAATGACCGCTAAGTTGTTGGTTCGAATTGACCTCTAAGTACGTGGTTCTAAATGACATCTAAGTACGTAGTTATTATTGACCTCTAAATAGTTGGTTCTAAATGACCTCTAAGTACGTGGTTCTAAATATCTTCTAAGTACGTAGTTCTAAATGACGTCTAAGTACGTAGTTCTCAATACCTCTAGATACGTAGTTCCAAATGACCTCAAAGTAAGTGGTTCTAAATGACCTCTAAGTACGTGGTCCTAAATGACCTCTAGGTACGTAGTTCTAAATGACCTCTAAGTAAGTAGTTCTAAATGACCTTTAAGTATGTGGTTCTAAATGACCTCTAAGTTCTATGTTCTAAATGACCTCAAGGTACGTAGTTCCAAATGACCTCCAAGTAAGTGGTTCTAAATGACGTCTAAGTACGTGGTTCTAAATGACCTAAAGTACGTAGTTCTATATTACCTCTAAGTACGTAGTTCTAAATGACCTCAAAGTAAGTAGTTCTAAATGACCTCTAAGTATGTGGTTCTAAATGACCTCTAAGTAAGTGGTTCTAAATGACCTCTAAGTACGTGGTTCTATATGATCTCTTAGTACGTGGTTCTAAATGACCTCTAAGTACGTGGGTTCTTCTAAATGACTTCTAAGTACGTGGTTCAAAATGTCCTCTAAGTACGTGGTTCTAAATGACCTCTTAGTACGTGGTTATAAATGACCTCTAAGTACGTGCTTCTAAATGACCTCTAAGTAAGTAGTTCTAAATGACCCCTAAGTACGTAGTTCTAAATGACCTCTAGGTACGTACTTCCAAATGACATCTAAGTAAGTGGTTCTAAATGACCTCTAAGTACGTGGTCCTAAATGACCTCTAGGTACGTAGTTCTAAATGACCTCTAAGTAAGTGGTTCTTAATGACTTCTAAGTATGTGGTTCTAAATGACCTCTATGTACGTAGTTCTATATGACCTCTAAAAAGTTGGTTCTAAATGACCTCTAAGTACGTGGTTCTAAATGACCTCTAAGAACGTAGTTCTATATTACCTCTAAGTACGTAGTTCTAAATGACCTCTAAGTACGTAGTTCTAATTGACCTCTAGGTACGTAGTTCTAAATGACCTCTAGGTACGTAGTTCTAAATGACCTCTAAGTAAGTGGTTCTAAATGACCTCTAAGTACGTGGTTCTATATGATCTCTTAGTACGTGGTTCTAAATGAACTCTAAGTACGTGGGTTCTTCTAAATGATTTCTAAGTACGTGGTTCAAAATGTCCTCTAAGTACGTGGTTCTAAATGACCTTATATACGTAGTGCTAAATAACCTCTAAGTACGTGGTTCTAAATGACCTCTTAGTACGTGGTTATAAATGACCTCTAAGTACGTGCTTCTAAATGACCTCTAAGTAAGTAGTTCTAAATGACCCCTAAGTACGTAGTTCTAAATGACCTCTAGGTACGTACTTCCAAATGACATCTAAGTAAGTGGTTCTAAATGACCTCTAAGTACGTGGTCCTAAATGACCTCTAGGTACGTAGTTCTAAATGACCTCTAAGTAAGTAGTTCCTAATGACCTCTAAGTATGTGGTTCTAAATGACCTCTATGTACGTAGTTCTAAATGACCTCTAAAAAGTTGGTTCTAAATGACCTCTAAGTACGTGGTTCTAAATATCTTCTAAGTACGTAGTTCTAAATGACCTCTAAGTACTTGGTTCTAAATGACCTCTAAGTACTTGGTTCTAAATGACCTCTAAGTACGTGGTTCTAAATGACCTCTAAGTAAGTAGTTCTAAATGACCCCTAAGTACGTAGTTTTCAAATGACCTCTAGGTATGTACTTCCAAATGACTTCTAAGTAAGTGGTTATAAATGACCTCTAAGTACGTGGTTCTAAATGTCCTCTAAGTACGTGGTTCTAAAAGACCTCATATACGTGGTTCTAAATGACCTCTAAGTACGTGGGTTCTAAATGACCCCTAAGTTCGTAGTTCTAAATGACCTCTAAATACGTAGCTCGAAATGACCTCTAAGTACGTAGTTCTAAATGACCTCTATTTACGTGGTTCTATATGACCTCTAAGTACGTGGGTTCTAAATGACATCTGAGTACGTGGTTCTAAATGACCTCTAAGTACGTAGTTCTAAATGACCGCTAAGTTGTTGGTTCGAATTGACCTCTAAGTACGTGGTTCTAAATGACATCTAAGTACGTAGTTCTAATTGACCTCTAAATAGTTGGTTCTAAATGACCTCTAAGTACGTGGTTCTAAATATCTTCTAAGTACGTAGTTCTAAATGACGTCTAAGTACGTAGTTCTCAATACCTCTAGATACGTAGTTCCAAATGACCTCTAAGTAAGTGGTTCTAAATGACCTCTAAGTACGTGGTCCTAAATGACCTCGAGGTAAGTAGTTCTAAATGACCTCTAAGTAAGTAGTTCTAAATGACCTTTAAGTATGTGGTTCTAAATGACCTCTAAGTAAACGGTTCTAAATGACCTCAAGGTACGTAGTTCCAAATGACCTCCAAGTAAGTGGTTCTAAATGACGTCTAAGTACGTGGTTCTAAATGACCTATAAGTACGTAGTTCTAAATGACCTCTAAGTACGAAGTCCTAAATGACCTCTAAGAACGTAGTTCTATATTACCTCTAAGTACGAAGTTCTAAATGACCTCTAAGTAC
Organism: Aphrophora alni; assembly: GCA_963513935.1. Taxonomy (NCBI): domain Eukaryota; kingdom Metazoa; phylum Arthropoda; class Insecta; order Hemiptera; family Aphrophoridae; genus Aphrophora; species Aphrophora alni. The sequence goes on from CAUPSG010000132.1 coordinate 104,912, forward strand.
GTAGTTCTAATTGACCTCTAAGTATGTGGTTCTAAATGACCTCTAAGTAAGTGGTTCTAAATGACCTCTAAGTACGTGGTTCTATATGATCTCTTAGTACGTGGTTCTAAATGACCTCTAAGTACGTGGGTTCTTCTAAATGACTTCTAAGTACGTGGTTCAAAATGTCCTCTAAGTACGTGGTTCTAAATGACCTCTTAGTACGTGGTTATAAATGACCTCTAAGTACGTGCTTCTAAATGACCTCTAAGTAAGTAGTTCTAAATGACCCCTAAGTACGTAGTTCTAAATGACCTCTAGGTACGTACTTCCAAATGACATCTAAGTAAGTGGTTCTAAATGACCTCTAAGTACGTGGTCCTAAATGACCTCTAGGTACGTAGTTCTAAATGACCTCTAAGTAAGTGGTTCTTAATGACCTCTAAGTATGTGGTTCTAAATGACCTCTATGTACTTAGTTCTAAATGACCTCTAAAAAGTTGGTTCTAAATGACCTCTAAGTACGTGGTTCTAAATGACCTCTAAGATCGTAGTTCTATATTACCTCTAAGTACGTAGTTCTAAATGACCTCTAAGTACGTAGTTCTAATTGACCTCTAGGTACGTAGTTCTAAATGACCTCTAGGTACGTAGTTCTAAATGACCTCTAAGTAAGAGGTTCTAAATGACCTCTAAGTACGTGGTTCTATATGATCTCTTAGTACGTGGTTCTAAATGACCTCTAAGTACGTGGGTTCTTCTAAATGACTTCTAAGTACGTGGTTCAAAATGTCCTCTAAGTACGTGGTTCTAAATGACCTTATATACGTAGTGCTAAATAACCTCTAAGTACGTGGTTCTAAATGACCTCTTAGTACGTGGTTATAAATGACCTCTAAGTACGTGCTTCTAAATGACCTCTAAGTAAGTAGTTCTAAATGACCCCTAAGTACGTAGTTCTAAATGACCTCTAGGTACGTACTTCCAAATGACATCTAAGTAAGTGGTTCTAAATGACCTCTAAGTACGTGGTCCTAAATGACCTCTAGGTACGTAGTTCTAAATGACCTCTAAGTAAGTAGTTCTTAATGACCTCTAAGTATGTGGTTCTAAATGACCTCTATGTACGTAGTTCTAAATGACCTCTAAAAAGTTGGTTCTAAATGACCTCTAAGTACGTGGTTCTAAATATCTTCTAAGTACGTAGTTCTAAATGACCTCTAAGTACTTGGTTCTAAATGACCTCTAAGTACTTGGTTCTAAATGACCTCTAAGTACGTGGTTCTAAATGACCTCTAGGTACTTGGTTCTAAATGACCTCTAAGTACGTTGTTCTAAATGACCTCTAAGTTGTTGGTTCTAAATGACCTCTAAGTACGTGGTTCTAAATGACCTCTAACTACGTGGTTTTAAATGACCTCTAAGTACGTGCTTCTAAATGACCCCTAAGTAAGTAGTTCTAAATGACCCCTAAGTACGTAGTTCTAAATGACCTCTAGGTACGTACTTCCAAATGACTTCTAAGTAAGTGGTTCTAAATGACCTCTAAGTTCGTGGTTCTAAATGTCCTCTAAGTACGTGGTTCTAAAAGACCTCATATACGTGGTTCTAAATGACCTCTAAGTACGTGGGTTCTAAATCACCCCTAAGTTCGTAGTTCTAAATGACCTATAAATACGTAGCTCTAAATGACCTCTAAGTACGTAGTTCTAAATGACCTCTATGTACGTGGTTCTATATGACCTCTAAGTACGTGGGTTCTAAATGACATCTGAGTACGTGGTTCTAAATGACCTCTAAGTACGTAGTTCTAAATGACCGCTAAGTTGTTGGTTCGAATTGACCTCTAAGTACGTGGTTCTAAATGACATCTAAGTACGTAGTTATTATTGACCTCTAAATAGTTGGTTCTAAATGACCTCTAAGTACGTGGTTCTAAATATCTTCTAAGTACGTAGTTCTAAATGACGTCTAAGTACGTAGTTCTCAATACCTCTAGATACGTAGTTCCAAATGACCTCAAAGTAAGTGGTTCTAAATGACCTCTAAGTACGTGGTCCTAAATGACCTCTAGGTACGTAGTTCTAAATGACCTCTAAGTAAGTAGTTCTAAATGACCTTTAAGTATGTGGTTCTAAATGACCTCTAAGTTCTATGTTCTAAATGACCTCAAGGTACGTAGTTCCAAATGACCTCCAAGTAAGTGGTTCTAAATGACGTCTAAGTACGTGGTTCTAAATGACCTAAAGTACGTAGTTCTATATTACCTCTAAGTACGTAGTTCTAAATGACCTCAAAGTAAGTAGTTCTAAATGACCTCTAAGTATGTGGTTCTAAATGACCTCTAAGTAAGTGGTTCTAAATGACCTCTAAGTACGTGGTTCTATATGATCTCTTAGTACGTGGTTCTAAATGACCTCTAAGTACGTGGGTTCTTCTAAATGACTTCTAAGTACGTGGTTCAAAATGTCCTCTAAGTACGTGGTTCTAAATGACCTCTTAGTACGTGGTTATAAATGACCTCTAAGTACGTGCTTCTAAATGACCTCTAAGTAAGTAGTTCTAAATGACCCCTAAGTACGTAGTTCTAAATGACCTCTAGGTACGTACTTCCAAATGACATCTAAGTAAGTGGTTCTAAATGACCTCTAAGTACGTGGTCCTAAATGACCTCTAGGTACGTAGTTCTAAATGACCTCTAAGTAAGTGGTTCTTAATGACTTCTAAGTATGTGGTTCTAAATGACCTCTATGTACGTAGTTCTATATGACCTCTAAAAAGTTGGTTCTAAATGACCTCTAAGTACGTGGTTCTAAATGACCTCTAAGAACGTAGTTCTATATTACCTCTAAGTACGTAGTTCTAAATGACCTCTAAGTACGTAGTTCTAATTGACCTCTAGGTACGTAGTTCTAAATGACCTCTAGGTACGTAGTTCTAAATGACCTCTAAGTAAGTGGTTCTAAATGACCTCTAAGTACGTGGTTCTATATGATCTCTTAGTACGTGGTTCTAAATGAACTCTAAGTACGTGGGTTCTTCTAAATGATTTCTAAGTACGTGGTTCAAAATGTCCTCTAAGTACGTGGTTCTAAATGACCTTATATACGTAGTGCTAAATAACCTCTAAGTACGTGGTTCTAAATGACCTCTTAGTACGTGGTTATAAATGACCTCTAAGTACGTGCTTCTAAATGACCTCTAAGTAAGTAGTTCTAAATGACCCCTAAGTACGTAGTTCTAAATGACCTCTAGGTACGTACTTCCAAATGACATCTAAGTAAGTGGTTCTAAATGACCTCTAAGTACGTGGTCCTAAATGACCTCTAGGTACGTAGTTCTAAATGACCTCTAAGTAAGTAGTTCTTAATGACCTCTAAGTATGTGGTTCTAAATGACCTCTATGTACGTAGTTCTAAATGACCTCTAAAAAGTTGGTTCTAAATGACCTCTAAGTACGTGGTTCTAAATATCTTCTAAGTACGTAGTTCTAAATGACCTCTAAGTACTTGGTTCTAAATGACCTCTAAGTACTTGGTTCTAAATGACCTCTAAGTACGTGGTTCTAAATGACCTCTAAGTACTTGGTTCTAAATGACCTCTAAGTACGTAGTTCTAAATGACCTCTAAGTTGTTGGTTCTAAATGACCTCTAAGTACGTGGTTCTAAATAACCTCTAACTACGTGGTTTTAAATGACCTCTAAGTACGTGCTTCTAAATGACCTCTAAGTAAGTAGTTCTAAATGACCCCTAAGTACGTAGTTCTAAATGACCTCTAGGTACGTACTTCCAAATGACTTCTAAGTAAGTGGTTCTAAATGACCTCTAAGTACGTGGTTCTAAATGTCCTCTAAGTACGTGGTTCTAAAAGACCTCATATACGTGGTTCCAAATGACCTCTAAGTACGTGGGTTCTAAATGACCCCTAAGTTCGTAGTTCTAAATGACCTATAAATACGTAGCTCTAAATGACCTCTAAGTACGTAGTTCTAAATGACCTCTATGTACGTGGTTCTATATGACGTCTAAGTACGTGGGTTCTAAATGACATCTGAGTACGTGGTCCTAAATGACCTCTAAGTACGTAGTTCTAAATGACCGCTAAGTTGTTGGTTCGAATTGACCTCTAAGTACGTGCTTCTAAATGACCTCTAAGTAAGTAGTTCTAAATGACCCCTAAGTACGTAGTTCTAAATGACCTCTAGGTACGTACTTCCAAATGACATCTAAGTAAGTGGTTCTAAATGACCTCTAAGTACGTGGTCCTAAATGACCTCTAGGTACGTAGTTCTAAATGACCTCTAAGTAAGTAGTTCTTAATGACCTCTAAGTATGTGGTTCTAAATGACCTCTATGTACGTAGTTCTAAATGACCTCTAAAAAGTTGGTTCTAAATGACCTCTAAGTACGTGGTTCTAAATATCTTCTAAGTACGTAGTTCTAAATGACCTCTAAGTACTTGGTTCTAAATGACCTCTAAGTACTTGGTTCTAAATGACCTCTAAGTACGTGGTTCTAAATGACCTCTAAGTACTTGGTTCTAAATGACCTCTAAGTACGTAGTTCTAAATGACCTCTAAGTTGTTGGTTCTAAATGACCTCTAAGTACGTGGTTCTAAATAACCTCTAACTACGTGGTTTTAAATGACCTCTAAGTACGTGCTTCTAAATGACCTCTAAGTAAGTAGTTCTAAATGACCCCTAAGTACGTAGTTCTAAATGACCTCTAGGTACGTACTTCCAAATGACTTCTAAGTAAGTGGTTCTAAATGACCTCTAAGTACGTGGTTCTAAATGTCCTCTAAGTACGTGGTTCTAAAAGACCTCATATACGTGGTTCCAAATGACCTCTAAGTACGTGGGTTCTAAATGACCCCTAAGTTCGTAGTTCTAAATGACCTATAAATACGTAGCTCTAAATGACCTCTAAGTACGTAGTTCTAAATGACCTCTATGTACGTGGTTCTATATGACGTCTAAGTACGTGGGTTCTAAATGACATCTGAGTACGTGGTCCTAAATGACCTCTAAGTACGTAGTTCTAAATGACCGCTAAGTTGTTGGTTCGAATTGACCTCTAAGTACGTGGTTCTAAATGACATCTAAGTACGTAGTTATTATTGACCTCTAAATAGTTGGTTCTAAATGACCTCTAAGTACGTGGTTCTAAATATCTTCTAAGTACGTAGTTCTAAATGACGTCTAAGTACGTAGTTCTCAATACCTCTAGATACGTAGTTCCAAATGACCTCTAAGTAAGTGGTTCTAAATGACCTCTAAGTACGTGGTCCTAAATGACCTCGAGGTACGTAGTTCTAAATGACCTCTAAGTAAGTAGTTCTAAATGACCTTTAAGTATGTGGTTCTAAATGACCTCTAAGTAAACGGTTCTAAATGACCTCAAGGTACGTAGTTCCAAATGACCTCCAAGTAAGTGGTTCTAAATGACGTCTAAGTACGTGGTTCTAAATGACCTATAAGTACGTAGTTCTAAATGACCTCTAAGTACGAAGTCCTAAATGACCTCTAAGAACGTAGTTCTATATTACCTCTAAGTACGAAGTTCTAAATGACCTCTAAGTACGTAGTTCTAATTGACCTCTAAGTATGTGGTTCTAAATGACCTCTAAGTAAGCGGTTCTAAATGACCTCTAAGTACGTGGTTCTATATGATCTCTTAGTACGTGGTTCTAAATGACCTCTAAGTACGTGGGTTCTTCTAAATGACTTCTAAGTACGTGGTTCAAAATGTCCTCTAAGTACGTGGTTCTAAATGACCTCTTAGTACGTGGTTATAAATGACCTCTAAGTACGTGCTTCTAAATGACCTCTAAGTAAGTAGTTCTAAATGACCCCTAAGTACGTAGTTCTAAATGACCTCTAGGTACGTACTTCCAAATGACATCTAAGTAAGTGGTTCTAAATGACCTCTAAGTACGTGGTCCTAAATGACCTCTAGGTACGTAGTTCTAAATGACCTCTAAGTAAGTGGTTCTTAATGACCTCTAAGTATGTGGTTCTAAATGACCTCTATGTACTTAGTTCTAAATGACCTCTAAAAAGTTGGTTCTAAATGACCTCTAAGTACGTGGTTCTAAATGACCTCTAAGATCGTAGTTCTATATTACCTCTAAGTACGTAGTTCTAAATGACCTCTAAGTACGTAGTTCTAATTGACCTCTAGGTACGTAGTTCTAAATGACCTCTAGGTACGTAGTTCTAAATGACCTCTAAGTAAGAGGTTCTAAATGACCTCTAAGTACGTGGTTCTATATGATCTCTTAGTACGTGGTTCTAAATGACCTCTAAGTACGTGGGTTCTTCTAAATGACTTCTAAGTACGTGGTTCAAAATGTCCTCTAAGTACGTGGTTCTAAATGACCTTATATACGTAGTGCTAAATGACCTTATATACGTAGTGCTAAATAACCTCTAAGTACGTGGTTCTAAATGACCTCTTAGTACGTGGTTATAAATGACCTCTAAGTACGTGCTTCTAAATGACCTCTAAGTAAGTAGTTCTAAATGACCCCTAAGTACGTAGTTCTAAATGACCTCTAGGTACGTACTTCCAAATGACATCTAAGTAAGTGGTTCTAAATGACCTCTAAGTACGTGGTCCTAAATGACCTCTAGGTACGTAGTTCTAAATGACCTCTAAGTAAGTAGTTCTTAATGACCTCTAAGTATGTGGTTCTAAATGACCTCTATGTACGTAGTTCTAAATGACCTCTAAAAAGTTGGTTCTAAATGACCTCTAAGTACGTGGTTCTAAATATCTTCTAAGTACGTAGTTCTAAATGACCTCTAAGTACTTGGTTCTAAATGACCTCTAAGTACTTGGTTCTAAATGACCTCTAAGTACGTGGTTCTAAATGACCTCTAGGTACTTGGTTCTAAATGACCTCTAAGTACGTTGTTCTAAATGACCTCTAAGTTGTTGGTTCTAAATGACCTCTAAGTACGTGGTTCTAAATGACCTCTAACTACGTGGTTTTAAATGACCTCTAAGTACGTGCTTCTAAATGACCCCTAAGTAAGTAGTTCTAAATGACCCCTAAGTACGTAGTTCTAAATGACCTCTAGGTACGTACTTCCAAATGACTTCTAAGTAAGTGGTTCTAAATGACCTCTAAGTACGTGGTTCTAAATGTCCTCTAAGTACGTGGTTCTAAAAGACCTCATATACGTGGTTCTAAATGACCTCTAAGTACGTGGGTTCTAAATCACCCCTAAGTTCGTAGTTCTAAATGACCTATAAATACGTAGCTCTAAATGACCTCTAAGTACGTAGTTCTAAATGACCTCTATGTACGTGGTTCTATATGACCTCTAAGTACGTGGGTTCTAAATGACATCTGAGTACGTGGTTTTAATGACCTCTAAGTACGTAGTTCTAAATGACCGCTAAGTTGTTGGTTCGAATTGACCTCTAAGTACGTGGTTCTAAATGACATCTAAGTACGTAGTTATTATTGACCTCTAAATAGTTGGTTCTAAATGACCTCTAAGTACGTGGTTCTAAATATCTTCTAAGTACGTAGTTCTAAATGACGTCTAAGTACGTAGTTCTCAATACCTCTAGATACGTAGTTCCAAATGACCTCAAAGTAAGTGGTTCTAAATGACCTCTAAGTACGTGGTCCTAAATGACCTCTAGGTACGTAGTTCTAAATGACCTCTAAGTAAGTAGTTCTAAATGACCTTTAAGTATGTGGTTCTAAATGACCTCTAAGTTCTATGTTCTAAATGACCTCAAGGTACGTAGTTCCAAATGACCTCCAAGTAAGTGGTTCTAAATGACGTCTAAGTACGTGGTTCTAAATGACCTAAAGTACGTAGTTCTATATTACCTCTAAGTACGTAGTTCTAAATGACCTCAAAGTAAGTAGTTCTAAATGACCTCTAAGTATGTGGTTCTAAATGACCTCTAAGTAAGTGGTTCTAAATGACCTCTAAGTACGTGGTTCTATATGATCTCTTAGTACGTGGTTCTAAATGACCTCTAAGTACGTGGGTTCTTCTAAATGACTTCTAAGTACGTGGTTCAAAATGTCCTCTAAGTACGTGGTTCTAAATGACCTCTTAGTACGTGGTTATAAATGACCTCTAAGTACGTGCTTCTAAATGACCTCTAAGTAAGTAGTTCTAAATGACCCCTAAGTACGTAGTTCTAAATGACCTCTAGGTACGTACTTCCAAATGACATCTAAGTAAGTGGTTCTAAATGACCTCTAAGTACGTGGTCCTAAATGACCTCTAGGTACGTAGTTCTAAATGACCTCTAAGTAAGTGGTTCTTAATGACTTCTAAGTATGTGGTTCTAAATGACCTCTATGTACGTAGTTCTATATGACCTCTAAAAAGTTGGTTCTAAATGACCTCTAAGTACGTGGTTCTAAATGACCTCTAAGAACGTAGTTCTATATTACCTCTAAGTACGTAGTTCTAAATGACCTCTAAGTACGTAGTTCTAATTGACCTCTAGGTACGTAGTTCTAAATGACCTCTAGGTACGTAGTTCTAAATGACCTCTAAGTAAGTGGTTCTAAATGACCTCTAAGTACGTGGTTCTATATGATCTCTTAGTACGTGGTTCTAAATGAACTCTAAGTACGTGGGTTCTTCTAAATGATTTCTAAGTACGTGGTTCAAAATGTCCTCTAAGTACGTGGTTCTAAATGACCTTATATACGTAGTGCTAAATAACCTCTAAGTACGTGGTTCTAAATGACCTCTTAGTACGTGGTTATAAATGACCTCTAAGTACGTGCTTCTAAATGACCTCTAAGTAAGTAGTTCTAAATGACCCCTAAGTACGTAGTTCTAAATGACCTCTAGGTACGTACTTCCAAATGACATCTAAGTAAGTGGTTCTAAATGACCTCTAAGTACGTGGTCCTAAATGACCTCTAGGTACGTAGTTCTAAATGACCTCTAAGTAAGTAGTTCTTAATGACCTCTAAGTATGTGGTTCTAAATGACCTCTATGTACGTAGTTCTAAATGACCTCTAAAAAGTTGGTTCTAAATGACCTCTAAGTACGTGGTTCTAAATATCTTCTAAGTACGTAGTTCTAAATGACCTCTAAGTACTTGGTTCTAAATGACCTCTAAGTACTTGGTTCTAAATGACCTCTAAGTACGTGGTTCTAAATGACCTCTAAGTACTTGGTTCTAAATGACCTCTAAGTACGTAGTTCTAAATGACCTCTAAGTTGTTGGTTCTAAATGACCTCTAAGTACGTGGTTCTAAATAACCTCTAACTACGTGGTTTTAAATGACCTCTAAGTACGTGCTTCTAAATGACCTCTAAGTAAGTAGTTCTAAATGACCCCTAAGTACGTAGTTCTAAATGACCTCTAGGTACGTACTTCCAAATGACTTCTAAGTAAGTGGTTCTAAATGACCTCTAAGTACGTAGTTCTAAATGACCGCTAAGTTGTTGGTTCGAATTGACCTCTAAGTACGTGGTTCTAAATGACATCTAAGTACGTAGTTATTATTGACCTCTAAATAGTTGGTTCTAAATGACCTCTAAGTACGTGGTTCTAAATATCTTCTAAGTACGTAGTTCTAAATGACGTCTAAGTACGTAGTTCTCAATACCTCTAGATACGTAGTTCCAAATGACCTCAAAGTAAGTGGTTCTAAATGACCTCTCAGTACGTGGTCCTAAATGACCTCTAGGTACGTAGTTCTAAATGACCTCTAAGTAAGTAGTTCTAAATGACCTTTAAGTATGTGGTTCTAAATGACCTCTAAGTTCTATGTTCTAAATGACCTCAAGGTACGTAGTTCCAAATGACCTCCAAGTAAGTGGTTCTAAATGACGTCTAAGTACGTGGTTCTAAATGACCTAAAGTACGTAGTTCTAAATGACCTCTAAGAACGTAGTTCTAATTGACCTCTAGGTACGTAGTTCTAAATGACCTCAAAGTAAGTAGTTCTAAATGACCTCTAAGTATGTGGTTCTAAATGACCTCTAAGTAAGTGGTTCTAAATGACCTCTAAGTACGTGGTTCTATATGATCTCTTAGTACGTGGTTCTAAATGACCTCTAAGTACGTGGGTTCTTCTAAATGACTTCTAAGTACGTGGTTCAAAATGTCCTCTAAGTACGTGGTTCTAAATGACCTTATATACGTAGTGCTAAATAACCTCTAAGTACGTGGTTCTAAATGACCTCTAAGTACGTGGTTCTAAATGACCTCTAAGTACGTGCTTCTAAATGACCTCTAAGTAAGTAGTTCTAAATGATGACCCCTAAGTACGTAGTTCTAAATGACCTCTAGGTACGTACTTCCAAATGACATCTAAGTAAGTGGTTCTAAATGACCTCTAAGTACGAGGTTCTATATGACCTCTAAGTACGTGGGTACTAAATGACCTCTAAGTACGTGGGTTCTAAATGACCCCTAAGTTCGTAGTTCTAAATGACCTCTAAGTACGTGGTTCAAATGACCTCTAAGTAAGTAGTTCTAAATGACTCCTAAGTACGTAGTTCTAAATGACCTCTAAGTACGTGGTTCTATATGACCTCTTTGTACGTGGTTCTAAATGACCTCTAAGTACGTGTGTTCTTCTAATGACTTCTAAGTACGTGGTTCTAAATGTCCTCTAAGTACGTAGTTCTAAATGACGTCTAAGTACGTAGTTCTAAATGACCTCTAGGTACGTACTTCCAAATGACATCTAAGTAAGTGGTTCTAAATGACCTCTAAGTACGAGGTTCTATATGACCTCTAAGTACGTGGGTACTAAATGACCTCAAAGTAAGTGGTTCCAAATGACCTCTAAGTAAGTGGTTCTAAATGACCTCTAAGTACGTGGTCCTAAATGACCTCTAGGTACGTAGTTCTAAATGACCTCTAAGTACGTAGTTCTAAATGACCTCTAAGTACGAAGTCCTAAATGACCTCTAAGAATGTAGTTCTATATTACCTCTAAGTACGTAGTTCTAAATGACCTCTAAGTACGTAGTTCTATTTGACCTCTAGGTACGTAGTTCTAAATGACCTCAAAGTAAGTAGTTCTAAATGACCTCTAAGTATGTGGTTCTAAATGACCTCTAAGTAAGTGGTTCTAAATGACCTCTAAGTACGTGTTTCTATATGATCTCTTAGTACGTGGTTCTAAATGACCTCTAAGTACGTGGGTTCTTCTAAATGACTTCTAAGTACGTGGTTCAAAATGTCCTCTAAGTACGTGGTTCTAAATGACCTTATATACGTAGTGCTAAATAACCTCTAAGTACGTGGTTCTAAATGACCTCTTAGTACGTGGTTATAAATGACCTCTAAGTACGTGCTTCTAAATGACCTCTAAGTAAGTAGTTCTAAATGACCCCTAAGTACGTAGTTCTAAATGACCTCTAGGTACGTACTTCCAAATGACATCTAAGTAAGTGGTTCTAAATGACCTCTAAGTACGTGGTCCTAAATGACCTCTAGGTACGTAGTTCTAAATGACCTCTAAGTAAGTAGTTCTTAATGACCTCTAAGTATGTGGTTCTAAATGACCTCTATGTACGTAGTTCTAAATGACCTCTAAAAAGTTGGTTCTAAATGACCTCTAAGTACGTGGTTATAAATATCTTCTAAGTACGTAGTTCTAAATGACCTCTAAGTACTTGGTTCTAAATGACCTCTAAGTACTTGGTTCTAAATGACCTCTAAGTACGTGCTCTTAATGACCTCTAAGTACTTGGTTATAAATGACCTCTAAGTACGTAGTTCTAAATGACCTCTAAGTTGTTGGTTCTAAATGACCTCTAAGTACGTGGTTCTAAATGACCTCTAACTACGTGGTTCTAAATGACCTCTAAGTACGTGCTTCTAAATGACCTCTAAGTAAGTAGTTCTAAATGACCCCTAAGTACGTAGTTCTAAATGACCTCTAGGTACGTACTTCCAAATGACTTCTAAGTAAGTGGTTCTAAATGACCTCTAAGTACGTGGTTCTAAATGTCCTCTAAGTACGTGGTTCTAAAAGACCTCATATACGTGGTTCTAAATGACCTCTAAGTACGTGGGTTCTAAATGACCCCTAAGTTCGTAGTTCTAAATGACCTCTAAATACGTAGCTCTAAATGACCTCTAAGTACGTAGTTCTAAATGACCTCTATGTACGTGGTTCTATATGACCTCTAAGTACGTGGGTTCTAAATGACATCTGAGTACCTGGTTCTAAATGACCTCTAAGTACGTAGTTCTAAATGACCGCTAAGTTGTTGGTTCGAATTGACCTCTAAGTACGTGGTTCTAAATGACATCTAAGTACGTAGTTCTAATTGACCTCTAAATAGTTGGTTCTAAATGACCTCTAAGTACGTGGTTCTAAATATCTTCTAAGTACGTAGTTCTAAATGACGTCTAAGTACGTAGTTCTCAATACCTCTAGATACGTAGTTCCAAATGACCTCTAAGTAAGTGGTTCTAAATGACCTCTAAGTACGTGGTCCTAAATGACCTCTAGGTACGTAGTTCTAAATGACCTCTAAGTAAGTAGTTCTAAATGACCTTTAAGTATGTGGTTCTAAATGACCTCTAAGTACGAGGTTCTAAATGACCTCAAGGTACGTAGTTCCAAATGACCTCAAAGTAAGTAGTTCTAAATGACCTCTAAGTATGTGGTTCTAAATGACCTCTAAGTAAGTGGTTCTAAATGACCTCTAAGTACGTGGTTCTATATGATCTCTTAGTACGTGGTTCTAAATGACCTCTAAGTACGTGGGTTCTTCTAAATGACTTCTAAGTACGTGGTTCAAAATGTCCTCTAAGTACGTGGTCCTAAATGACCTTATATACGTAGTGCTAAATAACCTCTAAGTACGTGGTCCTAATGACCTCTTAGTATGTGGTTATAAATGACCTCTAAGTACGTGCTTCTAAATGACCTCTAAGTAAGTAGTTCTAAAGGACCCCTAAGTACGTAGTTCTAAATCACCTCTAGGTACGTACTTCCAAATGACATCTAAGTAAGTGGTTCTAAAGGACCTCTACGTACGTAGTTCTAAATGACCTCTAAAAAGTTGGTTCTAAATGACCTCAAAGTACGTGGTTCTAAATATCTTCTAAGTACGTAGTTCTAAATGACCTCTAAGTACTGGGTTCTAAATGACCTCTAAGTACGTGGTTCTAAATGACCTCTAAGTACGTGGTTCTAAATGACCTATAAGTACGTGGTTCTAAATGACCTCTAAGTAAGTAGTTCTAAATGACCCCTAAGTACGTAGTTCTAAATGACCTCTAAGTACGTGAATCTAAATGACCTCTAAGTACTTGGTTCTAAATGACCTCTAAGTAAGTAGTTCTAAATGACCCCTAAGTACGTAGTACTAAATGACCTCTAAGTACGTAGTTCTAAATGACCTCTAAGTACGTAGTTCTAAATGACCTCTAAGTACGTGGGTTCTAAATTACCTCTAAGTACGTGGGTTCTAAATGACCTCTAAGAAGTTGGTTCTAAATAACCTCTAAGAACGTGGTTCTAAATGACCTCTAAGTACGTGGTTCTAATTGACCTTTAGGTACGTAGTTCTAAATGACCTCAAAGTAAGTAGTTCTAAATGACCTCTAAGTATGTGGTTCTAAATGACCTCTAAGTAAGTGGTTCTAAATGATCTCTAAGTACGTGGTTCTATATGATCTCTTAGTACGTGGTTCTAAATGACCTCTAAGTACGTGGGTTCTTCTAAATGACTTCTAAGTACGTGGTTCAAAATGTCCTCTAAGTACGTGGTTCTAAATGACCTTATATACGTAGTGCTAAATAACCTCTAAGTACGTGGTTCTAAATGACCTCTAAGTACGTGGTTCTAAATGACCTCTAAGTACGTGCTTCTAAATGACCTCTAAGTAAGTAGTTCTAAATGATGACCCCTAAGTACGTAGTTCTAAATGACCTCTAAGTACTTGGTTCTAAATGACCTCTAAGTACTTGGTTCTAAATGACCTCTAAGTACGTGGTTCTAAATGACCTCTAAGTACTTGGTTCTAAATGACCTCTAAGTACGTAGTTCTAAATGACCTCTAAGTTGTTGGTTCTAAATGACCTCTAAGTACGTGGTTCTAAATGACCTCTAACTACGTGGTTCTAAATGACCTCTAAGTACGTGCTTCTAAATGACCTCTAAGTAAGTAGTTCTAAATGACCCCTAAGTACGTAGTTCTAAATGACCTCTAGGTACGTACTTCCAAATGACTTCTAAGTAAGTGGTTCTAAATGACCTCTAAGGACGTGGTTCTAAATGTCCTCTAAGTACGTGGTTCTAAAAGACCTCATATACGTGGTTCTAAATGACCTCTAAGTACGTGGGTTCTAAATGACCCCAAAGTTCGTAGTTCTAAATGACCTCTAAATACGTAGCTCTAAATGACCTCTAAGTACGTAGTTCTAAATGACCTCTATGTACGTGGTTCTATATGACCTCTAAGTACGTGGGTTCTAAATGACATCTGAGTACGTGGTTCTAAATGACCTCTAAGTACGTAGTTCTAAATGACCGCTAAGTTGTTGGTTCGAATTGACCTCTAAGTACGTGGTTCTAAATGACATCTAAGTACGTAGTTCTAATTGACCTCTAAATAGTTGGTTCTAAATGACCTCTAAGTACGTGGTTCTAAATATCTTCTAAGTACGTAGTTCTAAATGACGTCTAAGTACGTAGTTCTCAATACCTCTAGATACGTAGTTCCAAATGACCTCTAAGTAAGTGGTTCTAAATGACCTCTAAGTACGTGGTCCTAAATGACCTCTAGGTACGTAGTTCTAAATGACCTCTAAGTAAGTAGTTCTAAATGACCTTTAGGTATGTGGTTCTAAATGACCTCTAAGTACGAGGTTCTAAATGACCTCAAGGTACGTAGTTCCAAATGACCTCCAAGTAAGTGGTTTTAAATGACGTCTAAGTACGTGGTTCTAAATGACCTATAAGTACGTAGTTCTAAATGACCTCTAAGTACGAAGTCCTAAATGACCTCTAAGAACGTAGTTCTATATTACCTCTAAGTACGTAGTTCTAAATGACCTCTAAGTACGTAGTTCTAATTGACCTCTAGGTACGTAGTTCTAAATGACCTCAAAGTAAGTAGTTCTAAATGACCTCTAAGTATGTGGTTCTAAATGACCTCTAAGTAAGTGGTTCTAAATGACCTCTAAGTACGTGGTTCTATATGATCTCTTAGTACGTGGTTCTAAATGACCTCTAAGTACGTGGGTTCTTCTAAATGACTTCTAAGTACGTGGTTCAAAATGTCCTCTAAGTACGTGGTTCTAAATGACCTTATATACGTAGTGCTAAATAACCTCTAAGTACGTGGTTCTAAATGACCTCTTAGTACGTGGTTATAAATGACCTCTAAGTACGTGCTTCTAAATGACCTCTAAGTAAGTAGTTCTAAATGACCCCTAAGTACGTAGTTCTAAATGACCTCTAGGTACGTACTTCCAAATGACATCTAAGTAAGTGATTCTAAATGACGACTAAGTACGTGGTCCTAAATGACCTCTAGGTACGTAGTTCTAAATGACCTCTAAGTACGTGGTTCTAATTGACCTTTAGGTACGTAGTTCTAAATGACCTCAAAGTAAGTAGTTCTAAATGACCTCTAAGTATGTGGTTCTAAATGACCTCTAAGTAAGTGGTTCTAAATGACCTCTAAGTACGTGGTTCTATATGATCTCTTAGTACGTGGTTCTAAATGACCTCTAAGTACGTGGGTTCTTCTAAATGACTTCTAAGTACGTGGTTCAAAATGTCCTCTAAGTACGTGGTTCTAAATGACCTTATATACGTAGTGCTAAATAACCTCTAAGTACGTGGTTCTAAATGACCTCTAAGTACGTGGTTCTAAATGACCTCTAAGTACGTGCTTCTAAATGACCTCTAAGTAAGTAGTTCTAAATGATGACCCCTAAGTACGTAGTTCTAAATGACCTCTAAGTACTTGGTTCTAAATGACCTCTAAGTACTTGGTTCTAAATGACCTCTAAGTACGTGGTTCTAAATGACCTCTAAGTACTTGGTTCTAAATGACCTCTAAGTACGTAGTTCTAAATGACCTCTAAGTTGTTGGTTCTAAATGACCTCTAAGTACGTGGTTCTAAATGACCTGTAACTACGTGGTTCTAAATGACCTCTAAGTACGTGCTTCTAAATGACCTCTAAGTAAGTAGTTCTAAATGACCCCTAAGTACGTAGTTCTAAATGACCTCTAGGTACGTACTTCCAAATGACTTCTAAGTAAGTGGTTCTAAATGACCTCTAAGGACGTGGTTCTAAATGTCCTCTAAGTACGTGGTTCTAAAAGACCTCATATACGTGGTTCTAAATGACCTCTAAGTACGTGGGTTCTAAATGACCCCAAAGTTCGTAGTTCTAAATGACCTCTAAATACGTAGCTCTAAATGACCTCTAAGTACGTAGTTCTAAATGACCTCTATGTACGTGGTTCTATATGACCTCTAAGTACGTGGGTTCTAAATGACATCTGAGTACGTGGTTCTAAATGACCTCTAAGTACGTAGTTCTAAATGACCGCTAAGTTGTTGGTTCGAATTGACCTCTAAGTACGTGGTTCTAAATGACATCTAAGTACGTAGTTCTAATTGACCTCTAAATAGTTGGTTCTAAATGACCTCTAAGTACGTGGTTCTAAATATCTTCTAAGTACGTAGTTCTAAATGACGTCTAAGTACGTAGTTCTCAATACCTCTAGATACGTAGTTCCAAATGACCTCTAAGTAAGTGGTTCTAAATGACCTCTAAGTACGTGGTCCTAAATGACCTCTAGGTACGTAGTTCTAAATGACCTCTAAGTAAGTAGTTCTAAATGACCTTTAGGTATGTGGTTCTAAATGACCTCTAAGTACGAGGTTCTAAATGACCTCAAGGTACGTAGTTCCAAATGACCTCCAAGTAAGTGGTTTTAAATGACGTCTAAGTACGTGGTTCTAAATGACCTATAAGTACGTAGTTCTAAATGACCTCTAAGTACGAAGTCCTAAATGACCTCTAAGAACGTAGTTCTATATTACCTCTAAGTACGTAGTTCTAAATGACCTCTAAGTACGTAGTTCTAATTGACCTCTAGGTACGTAGTTCTAAATGACCTCAAAGTAAGTAGTTCTAAATGACCTCTAAGTATGTGGTTCTAAATGACCTCTAAGTAAGTGGTTCTAAATGACCTCTAAGTACGTGGTTCTATATGATCTCTTAGTACGTGGTTCTAAATGACCTCTAAGTACGTGGGTTCTTCTAAATGACTTCTAAGTACGTGGTTCAAAATGTCCTCTAAGTACGTGGTTCTAAATGACCTTATATACGTAGTGCTAAATAACCTCTAAGTACGTGGTTCTAAATGACCTCTTAGTACGTGGTTATAAATGACCTCTAAGTACGTGCTTCTAAATGACCTCTAAGTAAGTAGTTCTAAATGACCCCTAAGTACGTAGTTCTAAATGACCTCTAGGTACGTACTTCCAAATGACATCTAAGTAAGTGATTCTAAATGACGACTAAGTACGTGGTCCTAAATGACCTCTAGGTACGTAGTTCTAAATGACCTCTAAGTAAGTAGTTCTTAATAACCTCTAAGTATGTGGTTCTAAATGACCTCTATGTACGTAGTTCTAAATGACCTCTAAAAAGTTGGTTCTAAATGACCTCTAAGTACGTGGTTCTAAATGACCTCTAAGAACGTAGTTCTATATTACCTCTAAGTACGTAGTTCTAAATGACCTTTAAGTATGTAGTTCTAATTGACCTCTAGGTACGTAGTTCTAAATGACCTCTAGGTACGTAGTTCTAAATGACCTCAAAGTAAGTAGTTCTAAATGATGACCCCTAAGTACGTAGTTCTAAATGACCTCTAGGTACGTACTTCCAAATGACATCTAAGTAAGTGGTTCTAAATGACCTCTAAGTACGAGGTTCTATATGACCTCTAAGTACGTGGGTACTAAATGACCTCTAAGTACGTGGGTTCTAAATGACCCCTAAGTTCGTAGTTCTAAATGACCTCTAAGTACGTGGTTCAAATGACCTCTAAGTAAGTAGTTCTAAATGACTCCTAAGTACGTAGTTCTAAATGACCTCTAAGTACGTGGTTCTATATGACCTCTTTGTACGTGGTTCTAAATGACCTCTAAGTACGTGTGTTCTCCTAATGACTTCTAAGTACGTGGTTCTAAATGTCCTCTAAGTACGTAGTTCTAAATGACGTCTAAGTACGTAGTTCTAAATGACCTCTAGGTACGTACTTCCAAATGACATCTAAGTAAGTGGTTCTAAATGACCTCTAAGTACGAGGTTCTATATGACCTCTAAGTACGTGGGTACTAAATGACCTCAAAGTAAGTGGTTCCAAATGACCTCTAAGTAAGTGGTTCTAAATGACCTCTAAGTACGTGGTCCTAAATGACCTCTAGGTACGTAGTTCTAAATGACCTCTAAGTACGTAGTTCTAAATGACCTCTAAGTACGAAGTCCTAAATGACCTCTAAGAATGTAGTTCTATATTACCTCTAAGTACGTAGTTCTAAATGACCTCTAAGTACGTAGTTCTATTTGACCTCTAGGTACGTAGTTCTAAATGACCTCAAAGTAAGTAGTTCTAAATGACCTCTAAGTATGTGGTTCTAAATGACCTCTAAGTAAGTGGTTCTAAATGACCTCTAAGTACGTGTTTCTATATGATCTCTTAGTACGTGGTTCTAAATGACCTCTAAGTACGTGGGTTCTTCTAAATGACTTCTAAGTACGTGGTTCAAAATGTCCTCTAAGTACGTGGTTCTAAATGACCTTATATACGTAGTGCTAAATAACCTCTAAGTACGTGGTTCTAAATGACCTCTTAGTACGTGGTTATAAATGACCTCTAAGTACGTGCTTCTAAATGACCTCTAAGTAAGTAGTTCTAAATGACCCCTAAGTACGTAGTTCTAAATGACCTCTAGGTACGTACTTCCAAATGACATCTAAGTAAGTGGTTCTAAATGACCTCTAAGTACGTGGTCCTAAATGACCTCTAGGTACGTAGTTCTAAATGACCTCTAAGTAAGTAGTTCTTAATGACCTCTAAGTATGTGGTTCTAAATGACCTCTATGTACGTAGTTCTAAATGACCTCTAAAAAGTTGGTTCTAAATGACCTCTAAGTACGTGGTTATAAATATCTTCTAAGTACGTAGTTCTAAATGACCTCTAAGTACTTGGTTCTAAATGACCTCTAAGTACTTGGTTCTAAATGACCTCTAAGTAGTGCTCTTAATGACCTCTAAGTACTTGGTTATAAATGACCTCTAAGTACGTAGTTCTAAATGACCTCTAAGTTGTTGGTTCTAAATGACCTCTAAGTACGTGGTTCTAAATGACCTCTAACTACGTGGTTCTAAATGACCTCTAAGTACGTGCTTCTAAATGACCTCTAAGTAAGTAGTTCTAAATGACCCCTAAGTACGTAGTTCTAAATGACCTCTAGGTACGTACTTCCAAATGACTTCTAAGTAAGTGGTTCTAAATGACCTCTAAGTACGTGGTTCTAAATGTCCTCTAAGTACGTGGTTCTAAAAGACCTCATATACGTGGTTCTAAATGACCTCTAAGTACGTGGGTTCTAAATGACCCCTAAGTTCGTAGTTCTAAATGACCTCTAAATACGTAGCTCTAAATGACCTCTAAGTACGTAGTTCTAAATGACCTCTATGTACGTGGTTCTATATGACCTCTAAGTACGTAGTTCTAAATGACCGCTAAGTTGTTGGTTCGAATTGACCTCTAAGTACGTGGTTCTAAATGACATCTAAGTACGTAGTTCTAATTGACCTCTAAATAGTTGGTTCTAAATGACCTCTAAGTACGTGGTTCTAAATATCTTCTAAGTACGTAGTTCTAAATGACGTCTAAGTACGTAGTTCTCAATACCTCTAGATACGTAGTTCCAAATGACCTCTAAGTAAGTGGTTCTAAATGACCTCTAAGTACGTGGTCCTAAATGACCTCTAGGTACGTAGTTCTAAATGACCTCTAAGTAAGTAGTTCTAAATGACCTTTAAGTATGTGGTTCTAAATGACCTCTAAGTACGAGGTTCTAAATGACCTCAAGGTACGTAGTTCCAAATGACCTCAAAGTAAGTAGTTCTAAATGACCTCTAAGTATGTGGTTCTAAATGACCTCTAAGTAAGTGGTTCTAAATGACCTCTAAGTACGTGGTTCTATATGATCTCTTAGTACGTGGTTCTAAATGACCTCTAAGTACGTGGGTTCTTCTAAATGACTTCTAAGTACGTGGTTCAAAATGTCCTCTAAGTACGTGGTCCTAAATGACCTTATATACGTAGTGCTAAATAACCTCTAAGTACGTGGTCCTAATGACCTCTTAGTATGTGGTTATAAATGACCTCTAAGTACGTGCTTCTAAATGACCTCTAAGTAAGTAGTTCTAAAGGACCCCTAAGTACGTAGTTCTAAATCACCTCTAGGTACGTACTTCCAAATGACATCTAAGTAAGTGGTTCTAAAGGACCTCTACGTACGTAGTTCTAAATGACCTCTAAAAAGTTGGTTCTAAATGACCTCAAAGTACGTGGTTCTAAATATCTTCTAAGTACGTAGTTCTAAATGACCTCTAAGTACTGGGTTCTAAATGACCTCTAAGTACGTGGTTCTAAATGACCTCTAAGTACGTGGTTCTAAATGACCTATAAGTACGTGGTTCTAAATGACCTCTAAGTAAGTAGTTCTAAATGACCCCTAAGTACGTAGTTCTAAATGACCTCTAAGTACGTGAATCTAAATGACCTCTAAGTACTTGGTTCTAAATGACCTCTAAGTAAGTAGTTCTAAATGACCCCTAAGTACGTAGTACTAAATGACCTCTAAGTACGTAGTTCTAAATGACCTCTAAGTACGTAGTTCTAAATGACCTCTAAGTACGTGGGTTCTAAATTACCTCTAAGTACGTGGGTTCTAAATGACCTCTAAGAAGTTGGTTCTAAATAACCTCTAAGAACGTGGTTCTAAATGACCTCTAAGTACGTGGTTCTAATTGACCTTTAGGTACGTAGTTCTAAATGACCTCAAAGTAAGTAGTTCTAAATGACCTCTAAGTATGTGGTTCTAAATGACCTCTAAGTAAGTGGTTCTAAATGACCTCTAAGTACGTGGTTCTATATGATCTCTTAGTACGTGGTTCTAAATGACCTCTAAGTACGTGGGTTCTTCTAAATGACTTCTAAGTACGTGGTTCAAAATGTCCTCTAAGTACGTGGTTCTGAATGACCTTATATACGTAGTGCTAAATAACCTCTAAGTACGTGGTTCTAAAAGACCTCTAAGTACGTGGTTCTAAATGACCTCTAAGTACGTGCTTCTAAATGACCTCTAAGTAAGTAGTTCTAAATGATGACCCCTAAGTTCGTAGTTCTAAATGACCTCTAAGTACTTGGTTCTAAATGACCTCTAAGTACTTGGTTCTAAATGACCTCTAAGTACGTGGTTCTAAATGACCTCTAAGTACTTGGTTCTAAATGACCTCTAAGTACGTAGTTCTAAATGACCTCTAAGTTGTTGGTTCTAAATGACCTCTAAGTACGTGGTTCTAAATGACCTCTAACTACGTGGTTCTAAATGACCTCTAAGTACGTGCTTCTAAATGACCTCTAAGTAAGTAGTTCTAAATGACCCCTAAGTACGTAGTTCTAAATGACCTCTAGGTACGTACTTCCAAATGACTTCTAAGTAAGTGGTTCTAAATGACCTCTAAGGACGTGGTTCTAAATGTCCTCTAAGTACGTGGTTCTAAAAGACCTCATATACGTGGTTCTAAATGACCTCTAAGTACGTGGGTTCTAAATGACCCCAAAGTTCGTAGTTCTAAATGACCTCTAAATACGTAGCTCTAAATGACCTCTAAGTACGTAGTTCTAAATGACCTCTATGTACGTGGTTCTATATGACCTCTAAGTACGTGGGTTCTAAATGACATCTGAGTACGTGGTTCTAAATGACCTCTAAGTACGTAGTTCTAAATGACCGCTAAGTTGTTGGTTCGAATTGACCTCTAAGTACGTGGTTCTAAATGACATCTAAGTACGTAGTTCTAATTGACCTCTAAATAGTTGGTTCTAAATGACCTCTAAGTACGTGGTTCTAAATATCTTCTAAGTACGTAGTTCTAAATGACGTCTAAGTACGTAGTTCTCAATACCTCTAGATACGTAGTTCCAAATGACCTCTAAGTAAGTGGTTCTAAATGACCTCTAAGTACGTGGTCCTAAATGACCTCTAGGTACGTAGTTCTAAATGACCTCTAAGTAAGTAGTTCTAAATGACCTTTAGGTATGTGGTTCTAAATGACCTCTAAGTACGAGGTTCTAAATGACCTCAAGGTACGTAGTTCCAAATGACCTCCAAGTAAGTGGTTCTAAATGACGTCTAAGTACGTGGTTCTAAATGACCTATAAGTACGTAGTTCTAAATGACCTCTAAGTACGAAGTCCTAAATGACCTCTAAGAACGTAGTTCTATATTACCTCTAAGTACGTAGTTCTAAATGACCTCTAAGTACGTAGTTCTAATTGACCTCTAGGTACGTAGTTCTAAATGACCTCAAAGTAAGTAGTTCTAAATGACCTCTAAGTATGTGGTTCTAAATGACCTCTAAGTAAGTGGTTCTAAATGACCTCTAAGTACGTGGTTCTATATGATCTCTTAGTACGTGGTTCTAAATGACCTCTAAGTACGTGGGTTCTTCTAAATGACTTCTAAGTACGTGGTTCAAAATGTCCTCTAAGTACGTGGTTCTAAATGACCTTATATACGTAGTGCTAAATAACCTCTAAGTACGTGGTTCTAAATGACCTCTTAGTACGTGGTTATAAATGACCTCTAAGTACGTGCTTCTAAATGACCTCTAAGTAAGTAGTTCTAAATGACCCCTAAGTACGTAGTTCTAAATGACCTCTAGGTACGTACTTCCAAATGACATCTAAGTAAGTGGTTCTAAATGACGACTAAGTACGTGGTCCTAAATGACCTCTAGGTACGTAGTTCTAAATGACCTCTAAGTAAGTAGTTCTTAATAACCTCTAAGTATGTGGTTCTAAATGACCTCTATGTACGTAGTTCTAA
Organism: Aphrophora alni; assembly: GCA_963513935.1. Classification (NCBI taxonomy): domain Eukaryota; kingdom Metazoa; phylum Arthropoda; class Insecta; order Hemiptera; family Aphrophoridae; genus Aphrophora; species Aphrophora alni. The sequence continues at coordinate 128,026 of CAUPSG010000132.1, forward strand.
ATGACCTCTAAAAAGTTGGTTCTAAATGACCTCTAAGTACGTGGTTCTAAATGACCTCTAAGAACGTAGTTCTATATTACCTCTAAGTACGTAGTTCTAAATGACCTTTAAGTATGTAGTTCTAATTGACCTCTAGGTACGTAGTTCTAAATGACCTCTAGGTACGTAGTTCTAAATGACCTCAAAGTAAGTAGTTCTAAATGACCTCTAAGTATGTGGTTCTAAATGACCTCTAAGTAAGTGGTTCTAAATGACCTCTAAGTACGTGGTTCTATATGATCTCTTAGTACGTGGTTCTAAATGACCTCTAAGTACGTGGGTTCTTCTAAATGACTTCTAACTACGTGGTTCAAAATGTCCTCTAAGTACGTGGTTCTAAATGACCTTATATACGTAGTGCTAAATAACCTCTAAGTACGTGGTTCTAAATGACCTCTTAGTACGTGGTTATAAATGACCTCTAAGTACGTGCTTCTAAATGACCTCTAAGTAAGTAGTTCTAAATGACCCCTAAGTACGTAGTTCTAAATGACCTCTAGGTACGTACTTCCAAATTACATCTAAGTAAGTGGTTCTAAATGACCTCTAAGTACGTGGTCCTAAATGACCTCTAGGTACGTAGTTCTAAATGACCTCTAAGTAAGTAGTTCTTAATGACCTCTAAGTATGTGGTTCTAAATGACCTCTATGTACGTAGTTCTAAATGACCTCTAAAAAGTTGGTTCTAAATGACCTCTAAGTACGTGGTTCTAAATATCTTCTAAGTACGTAGTTATAAATGACCTCTAAGTACTTGGTTCTAAATGACCTCTAAGTACTGGGTTCTAAATGACCTCTAAGTACGTGCTCTAAATGACCTCTAAGTACTTGGTTCTAAATGACCTCTAAGTACGTAGTTCTAAATGACCTCTAAGTTGTTGGTTCTAAATGACCTCTAAGTACGTGGTTCTAAATGACCTCTAACTACGTGGTTCTAAATGACCTCTAAGTACGTGCTTCTAAATGACCTCTAAGTAAGTAGTTCTAAATGACCCCTAAGTACGTAGTTCTAAATGACCTCTAGGTACGTACTTCCAAATGACTTCTAAGTAAGTGGTTCTAAATGACCTCTAAGTACGTGGTTCTAAATGTCCTCTAAGTACGTGGTTCTAAAAGACCTCATATACGTGGTTCTAAATGACCTCTAAGTACGTGGGTTCTAAATGACCCCTAAGTTCGTAGTTCTAAATGACCTCTAAATACGTAGCTCTAAATGACCTCTAAGTACGTAGTTCTAAATGACCTCTATGTACGTGGTTCTATATGACCTCTAAGTACGTGGGTTCTAAATGACCTCTAAGTACGTGGGTTCTAAATGACCCCTAAGTTCGTAGTTCTAAATGACCTCTAAATACGTAGCTCTAAATGACCTCTAAGTACGTGGTTCTAAATGACATCTAAGTACGTAGTTCTAATTGACCTCTAAATAGTTGGTTCTAAATGACCTCTAAGTACGTGGTTCTAAATATCTTCTAAGTACGTAGTTCTAAATGACGTCTAAGTACGTAGTTCTCAATACCTCTAGATACGTAGTTCCAAATGACCTCTAAGTAAGTGGTTCTAAATGACCTCTAAGTACGTGGTCCTAAATGACCTCTAGGTACGTAGTTCTAAATGACCTCTAAGTAAGTGGTTCTAAATGACGTCTAAGTACGTGGTTCTAAATGACCTATAAGTACGTAGTTCTAAATGACCTCTAAGTACGAAGTCCTAAATGACCTCTAAGAACGTAGTTCTATATTACCTCTAAGTACGTAGTTCTAAATGACCTCTAAGTACGTAGTTCTAATTGACCTCTAGGTACGTAGTTCTAAATGACCTCAAAGTAAGTAGTTCTAAATGACCTCTAAGTATGTGGTTATAAATGACCTCTAAGTAAGTGGTTCTAAATGACCTCTAAGTACGTGGTTCTATATGATCTCTTAGTACGTGGTTCTAAATGACCTCTAAGTACGTGGGTTCTTCTAAATGACTTCTAAGTACGTGGTTCAAAATGTCCTCTAAGTACGTGGTTCTAAATGACCTTATATACGTAGTGCTAAATAACCTCTAAGTACGTGGTTCTAAATGACCTCTAAGTACGTGGTTCTAAATGACCTCTAAGTACGTGCTTCTAAATGACCTCTAAGTAAGTAGTTCTAAATGATGACCCCTAAGTACGTAGTTCTAAATGACCTCTAGGTACGTACTTCCAAATGACATCTAAGTAAGTGGTTCTAAATGACCTCTAAGTACGAGGTTCTATATGACCTCTAAGTACGTGGGTACTAAATGACCTCTAAGTACGTGGGTTCTAAATGACATCTGAGTACCTGGTTCTAAATGACCTCTAAGTACGTAGTTCTAAATGACCGCTAAGTTGTTGGTTCGAATTGACCTCTAAGTACGTGGTTCTAAATGACATCTAAGTACGTAGTTCTAATTGACCTCTAAATAGTTGGTTCTAAATGACCTCTAAGTACGTGGTTCTAAATATCTTCTAAGTACGTAGTTCTAAATGACGTCTAAGTACGTAGTTCTCAATACCTCTAGATACGTAGTTCCAAATGACCTCTAAGTAAGTGGTTCTAAATGACCTCTAAGTACGTGGTCCTAAATGACCTCTAGGTACGTAGTTCTAAATGACCTCTAAGTAAGTAGTTCTAAATGACCTTTAAGTATGTGGTTCTAAATGACCTCTAAGTACGAGGTTCTAAATGACCTCAAGGTACGTAGTTCCAAATGACCTCAAAGTAAGTAGTTCTAAATGACCTCTAAGTATGTGGTTCTAAATGACCTCTAAGTAAGTGGTTCTAAATGACCTCTAAGTACGTGGTTCTATATGATCTCTTAGTACGTGGTTCTAAATGACCTCTAAGTACGTGGGTTCTTCTAAATGACTTCTAAGTACGTGGTTCAAAATGTCCTCTAAGTACGTGGTCCTAAATGACCTTATATACGTAGTGCTAAATAACCTCTAAGTACGTGGTCCTAATGACCTCTTAGTATGTGGTTATAAATGACCTCTAAGTACGTGCTTCTAAATGACCTCTAAGTAAGTAGTTCTAAAGGACCCCTAAGTACGTAGTTCTAAATCACCTCTAGGTACGTACTTCCAAATGACATCTAAGTAAGTGGTTCTAAAGGACCTCTACGTACGTAGTTCTAAATGACCTCTAAAAAGTTGGTTCTAAATGACCTCAAAGTACGTGGTTCTAAATATCTTCTAAGTACGTAGTTCTAAATGACCTCTAAGTACTGGGTTCTAAATGACCTCTAAGTACGTGGTTCTAAATGACCTCTAAGTACGTGGTTCTAAATGACCTATAAGTACGTGGTTCTAAATGACCTCTAAGTAAGTAGTTCTAAATGACCCCTAAGTACGTAGTTCTAAATGACCTCTAAGTACGTGAATCTAAATGACCTCTAAGTACTTGGTTCTAAATGACCTCTAAGTAAGTAGTTCTAAATGACCCCTAAGTACGTAGTACTAAATGACCTCTAAGTACGTAGTTCTAAATGACCTCTAAGTACGTAGTTCTAAATGACCTCTAAGTACGTGGGTTCTAAATTACCTCTAAGTACGTGGGTTCTAAATGACCTCTAAGAAGTTGGTTCTAAATAACCTCTAAGAACGTGGTTCTAAATGACCTCTAAGTACGTGGTTCTAATTGACCTTTAGGTACGTAGTTCTAAATGACCTCAAAGTAAGTAGTTCTAAATGACCTCTAAGTATGTGGTTCTAAATGACCTCTAAGTAAGTGGTTCTAAATGACCTCTAAGTACGTGGTTCTATATGATCTCTTAGTACGTGGTTCTAAATGACCTCTAAGTACGTGGGTTCTTCTAAATGACTTCTAAGTACGTGGTTCAAAATGTCCTCTAAGTACGTGGTTCTAAATGACCTTATATACGTAGTGCTAAATAACCTCTAAGTACGTGGTTCTAAATGACCTCTAAGTACGTGGTTCTAAATGACCTCTAAGTACGTGCTTCTAAATGACCTCTAAGTAAGTAGTTCTAAATGATGACCCCTAAGTACGTAGTTCTAAATGACCTCTAAGTACTTGGTTCTAAATGACCTCTAAGTACTTGGTTCTAAATGACCTCTAAGTACGTGGTTCTAAATGACCTCTAAGTACTTGGTTCTAAATGACCTCTAAGTACGTAGTTCTAAATGACCTCTAAGTTGTTGGTTCTAAATGACCTCTAAGTACGTGGTTCTAAATGACCTCTAACTACGTGGTTCTAAATGACCTCTAAGTACGTGCTTCTAAATGACCTCTAAGTAAGTAGTTCTAAATGACCCCTAAGTACGTAGTTCTAAATGACCTCTAGGTACGTACTTCCAAATGACTTCTAAGTAAGTGGTTCTAAATGACCTCTAAGGACGTGGTTCTAAATGTCCTCTAAGTACGTGGTTCTAAAAGACCTCATATACGTGGTTCTAAATGACCTCTAAGTACGTGGGTTCTAAATGACCCCAAAGTTCGTAGTTCTAAATGACCTCTAAATACGTAGCTCTAAATGACCTCTAAGTACGTAGTTCTAAATGACCTCTATGTACGTGGTTCTATATGACCTCTAAGTACGTGGGTTCTAAATGACATCTGAGTACGTGGTTCTAAATGACCTCTAAGTACGTAGTTCTAAATGACCGCTAAGTTGTTGGTTCGAATTGACCTCTAAGTACGTGGTTCTAAATGACATCTAAGTACGTAGTTCTAATTGACCTCTAAATAGTTGGTTCTAAATGACCTCTAAGTACGTGGTTCTAAATATCTTCTAAGTACGTAGTTCGAAATGACGTCTAAGTACGTAGTTCTCAATACCTCTAGATACGTAGTTCCAAATGACCTCTAAGTAAGTGGTTCTAAATGACCTCTAAGTACGTGGTCCTAAATGACCTCTAGGTACGTAGTTCTAAATGACCTCTAAGTAAGTAGTTCTAAATGACCTTTAGGTATGTGGTTCTAAATGACCTCTAAGTACGAGGTTCTAAATGACCTCAAGGTACGTAGTTCCAAATGACCTCCAAGTAAGTGGTTTTAAATGACGTCTAAGTACGTGGTTCTAAATGACCTATAAGTACGTAGTTCTAAATGACCTCTAAGTACGAAGTCCTAAATGACCTCTAAGAACGTAGTTCTATATTACCTCTAAGTACGTAGTTCTAAATGACCTCTAAGTACGTAGTTCTAATTGACCTCTAGGTACGTAGTTCTAAATGACCTCAAAGTAAGTAGTTCTAAATGACCTCTAAGTATGTGGTTCTAAATGACCTCTAAGTAAGTGGTTCTAAATGACCTCTAAGTACGTGGTTCTATATGATCTCTTAGTACGTGGTTCTAAATGACCTCTAAGTACGTGGGTTCTTCTAAATGACTTCTAAGTACGTGGTTCAAAATGTCCTCTAAGTACGTGGTTCTAAATGACCTTATATACGTAGTGCTAAATAACCTCTAAGTACGTGGTTCTAAATGACCTCTTAGTACGTGGTTATAAATGACCTCTAAGTACGTGCTTCTAAATGACCTCTAAGTAAGTAGTTCTAAATGACCCCTAAGTACGTAGTTCTAAATGACCTCTAGGTACGTACTTCCAAATGACATCTAAGTAAGTGGTTCTAAATGACGACTAAGTACGTGGTCCTAAATGACCTCTAGGTACGTAGTTCTAAATGACCTCTAAGTAAGTAGTTCTTAATAACCTCTAAGTATGTGGTTCTAAATGACCTCTATGTACGTAGTTCTAAATGACCTCTAAAAAGTTGGTTCTAAATGACCTCTAAGTACGTGGTTCTAAATGACCTCTAAGAACGTAGTTCTATATTACCTCTAAGTACGTAGTTCTAAATGACCTTTAAGTATGTAGTTCTAATTGACCTCTAGGTACGTAGTTCTAAATGACCTCTAGGTACGTAGTTCTAAATGACCTCAAAGTAAGTAGTTCTAAATGATGACCCCTAAGTACGTAGTTCTAAATGACCTCTAGGTACGTACTTCCAAATGACATCTAAGTAAGTGGTTCTAAATGACCTCTAAGTACGAGGTTCTATATGACCTCTAAGTACGTGGGTACTAAATGACCTCTAAGTACGTGGGTTCTAAATGACCCCTAAGTTCGTAGTTCTAAATGACCTCTAAGTACGTGGTTCAAATGACCTCTAAGTAAGTAGTTCTAAATGACTCCTAAGTACGTAGTTCTAAATGACCTCTAAGTACGTGGTTCTATATGACCTCTTTGTACGTGGTTCTAAATGACCTCTAAGTACGTGTGTTCTTCTAATGACTTCTAAGTACGTGGTTCTAAATGTCCTCTAAGTACGTAGTTCTAAATGACGTCTAAGTACGTAGTTCTAAATGACCTCTAGGTACGTACTTCCAAATGACATCTAAGTAAGTGGTTCTAAATGACCTCTAAGTACGAGGTTCTATATGACCTCTAAGTACGTGGGTACTAAATGAACTCAAAGTAAGTGGTTCCAAATGACCTCTAAGTAAGTGGTTCTAAATGACCTCTAAGTACGTGGTCCTAAATGACCTCTAGGTACGTAGTTCTAAATGACCTCTAAGTACGTAGTTCTAAATGACCTCTAAGTACGAAGTCCTAAATGACCTCTAAGAATGTAGTTCTATATTACCTCTAAGTACGTAGTTCTAAATGACCTCTAAGTACGTAGTTCTATTTGACCTCTAGGTACGTAGTTCTAAATGACCTCAAAGTAAGTAGTTCTAAATGACCTCTAAGTATGTGGTTCTAAATGACCTCTAAGTAAGTGGTTCTAAATGACCTCTAAGTACGTGTTTCTATATGATCTCTTAGTACGTGGTTCTAAATGACCTCTAAGTACGTGGGTTCTTCTAAATGACTTCTAAGTACGTGGTTCAAAATGTCCTCTAAGTACGTGGTTCTAAATGACCTTATATACGTAGTGCTAAATAACCTCTAAGTACGTGGTTCTAAATGACCTCTTAGTACGTGGTTATAAATGACCTCTAAGTACGTGCTTCTAAATGACCTCTAAGTAAGTAGTTCTAAATGACCCCTAAGTACGTAGTTCTAAATGACCTCTAGGTACGTACTTCCAAATGACATCTAAGTAAGTGGTTCTAAATGACCTCTAAGTACGTGGTCCTAAATGACCTCTAGGTACGTAGTTCTAAATGACCTCTAAGTAAGTAGTTCTTAATGACCTCTAAGTATGTGGTTCTAAATGACCTCTATGTACGTAGTTCTAAATGACCTCTAAAAAGTTGGTTCTAAATGACCTCTAAGTACGTGGTTATAAATATCTTCTAAGTACGTAGTTCTAAATGACCTCTAAGTACTTGGTTCTAAATGACCTCTAAGTACTTGGTTCTAAATGACCTCTAAGTAGTGCTCTTAATGACCTCTAAGTACTTGGTTATAAATGACCTCTAAGTACGTAGTTCTAAATGACCTCTAAGTTGTTGGTTCTAAATGACCTCTAAGTACGTGGTTCTAAATGACCTCTAACTACGTGGTTCTAAATGACCTCTAAGTACGTGCTTCTAAATGACCTCTAAGTAAGTAGTTCTAAATGACCCCTAAGTACGTAGTTCTAAATGACCTCTAGGTACGTACTTCCAAATGACTTCTAAGTAAGTGGTTCTAAATGACCTCTAAGTACGTGGTTCTAAATGTCCTCTAAGTACGTGGTTCTAAAAGACCTCATATACGTGGTTCTAAATGACCTCTAAGTACGTGGGTTCTAAATGACCCCTAAGTTCGTAGTTCTAAATGACCTCTAAATACGTAGCTCTAAATGACCTCTAAGTACGTAGTTCTAAATGACCTCTATGTACGTGGTTCTATATGACCTCTAAGTACGTGGGTTCTAAATGACATCTGAGTACCTGGTTCTAAATGACCTCTAAGTACGTAGTTCTAAATGACCGCTAAGTTGTTGGTTCGAATTGACCTCTAAGTACGTGGTTCTAAATGACATCTAAGTACGTAGTTCTAATTGACCTCTAAATAGTTGGTTCTAAATGACCTCTAAGTACGTGGTTCTAAATATCTTCTAAGTACGTAGTTCTAAATGACGTCTAAGTACGTAGTTCTCAATACCTCTAGATACGTAGTTCCAAATGACCTCTAAGTAAGTGGTTCTAAATGACCTCTAAGTACGTGGTCCTAAATGACCTCTAGGTACGTAGTTCTAAATGACCTCTAAGTAAGTAGTTCTAAATGACCTTTAAGTATGTGGTTCTAAATGACCTCTAAGTACGAGGTTCTAAATGACCTCAAGGTACGTAGTTCCAAATGACCTCAAAGTAAGTAGTTCTAAATGACCTCTAAGTATGTGGTTCTAAATGACCTCTAAGTAAGTGGTTCTAAATGACCTCTAAGTACGTGGTTCTATATGATCTCTTAGTACGTGGTTCTAAATGACCTCTAAGTACGTGGGTTCTTCTAAATGACTTCTAAGTACGTGGTTCAAAATGTCCTCTAAGTACGTGGTCCTAAATGACCTTATATACGTAGTGCTAAATAACCTCTAAGTACGTGGTCCTAATGACCTCTTAGTATGTGGTTATAAATGACCTCTAAGTACGTGCTTCTAAATGACCTCTAAGTAAGTAGTTCTAAAGGACCCCTAAGTACGTAGTTCTAAATCACCTCTAGGTACGTACTTCCAAATGACATCTAAGTAAGTGGTTCTAAAGGACCTCTACGTACGTAGTTCTAAATGACCTCTAAAAAGTTGGTTCTAAATGACCTCAAAGTACGTGGTTCTAAATATCTTCTAAGTACGTAGTTCTAAATGACCTCTAAGTACTGGGTTCTAAATGACCTCTAAGTACGTGGTTCTAAATGACCTCTAAGTACGTGGTTCTAAATGACCTATAAGTACGTGGTTCTAAATGACCTCTAAGTAAGTAGTTCTAAATGACCCCTAAGTACGTAGTTCTAAATGACCTCTAAGTACGTGAATCTAAATGACCTCTAAGTACTTGGTTCTAAATGACCTCTAAGTAAGTAGTTCTAAATGACCCCTAAGTACGTAGTACTAAATGACCTCTAAGTACGTAGTTCTAAATGACCTCTAAGTACGTAGTTCTAAATGACCTCTAAGTACGTGGGTTCTAAATTACCTCTAAGTACGTGGGTTCTAAATGACCTCTAAGAAGTTGGTTCTAAATAACCTCTAAGAACGTGGTTCTAAATGACCTCTAAGTACGTGGTTCTAATTGACCTTTAGGTACGTAGTTCTAAATGACCTCAAAGTAAGTAGTTCTAAATGACCTCTAAGTATGTGGTTCTAAATGACCTCTAAGTAAGTGGTTCTAAATGACCTCTAAGTACGTGGTTCTATATGATCTCTTAGTACGTGGTTCTAAATGACCTCTAAGTACGTGGGTTCTTCTAAATGACTTCTAAGTACGTGGTTCAAAATGTCCTCTAAGTACGTGGTTCTGAATGACCTTATATACGTAGTGCTAAATAACCTCTAAGTACGTGGTTCTAAAAGACCTCTAAGTACGTGGTTCTAAATGACCTCTAAGTACGTGCTTCTAAATGACCTCTAAGTAAGTAGTTCTAAATGATGACCCCTAAGTTCGTAGTTCTAAATGACCTCTAAGTACTTGGTTCTAAATGACCTCTAAGTACTTGGTTCTAAATGACCTCTAAGTACGTGGTTCTAAATGACCTCTAAGTACTTGGTTCTAAATGACCTCTAAGTACGTAGTTCTAAATGACCTCTAAGTTGTTGGTTCTAAATGACCTCTAAGTACGTGGTTCTAAATGACCTCTAACTACGTGGTTCTAAATGACCTCTAAGTACGTGCTTCTAAATGACCTCTAAGTAAGTAGTTCTAAATGACCCCTAAGTACGTAGTTCTAAATGACCTCTAGGTACGTACTTCCAAATGACTTCTAAGTAAGTGGTTCTAAATGACCTCTAAGGACGTGGTTCTAAATGTCCTCTAAGTACGTGGTTCTAAAAGACCTCATATACGTGGTTCTAAATGACCTCTAAGTACGTGGGTTCTAAATGACCCCAAAGTTCGTAGTTCTAAATGACCTCTAAATACGTAGCTCTAAATGACCTCTAAGTACGTAGTTCTAAATGACCTCTATGTACGTGGTTCTATATGACCTCTAAGTACGTGGGTTCTAAATGACATCTGAGTACGTGGTTCTAAATGACCTCTAAGTACGTAGTTCTAAATGACCGCTAAGTTGTTGGTTCGAATTGACCTCTAAGTACGTGGTTCTAAATGACATCTAAGTACGTAGTTCTAATTGACCTCTAAATAGTTGGTTCTAAATGACCTCTAAGTACGTGGTTCTAAATATCTTCTAAGTACGTAGTTCTAAATGACGTCTAAGTACGTAGTTCTCAATACCTCTAGATACGTAGTTCCAAATGACCTCTAAGTAAGTGGTTCTAAATGACCTCTAAGTACGTGGTCCTAAATGACCTCTAGGTACGTAGTTCTAAATGACCTCTAAGTAAGTAGTTCTAAATGACCTTTAGGTATGTGGTTCTAAATGACCTCTAAGTACGAGGTTCTAAATGACCTCAAGGTACGTAGTTCCAAATGACCTCCAAGTAAGTGGTTCTAAATGACGTCTAAGTACGTGGTTCTAAATGACCTATAAGTACGTAGTTCTAAATGACCTCTAAGTACGAAGTCCTAAATGACCTCTAAGAACGTAGTTCTATATTACCTCTAAGTACGTAGTTCTAAATGACCTCTAAGTACGTAGTTCTAATTGACCTCTAGGTACGTAGTTCTAAATGACCTCAAAGTAAGTAGTTCTAAATGACCTCTAAGTATGTGGTTCTAAATGACCTCTAAGTAAGTGGTTCTAAATGACCTCTAAGTACGTGGTTCTATATGATCTCTTAGTACGTGGTTCTAAATGACCTCTAAGTACGTGGGTTCTTCTAAATGACTTCTAAGTACGTGGTTCAAAATGTCCTCTAAGTACGTGGTTCTAAATGACCTTATATACGTAGTGCTAAATAACCTCTAAGTACGTGGTTCTAAATGACCTCTTAGTACGTGGTTATAAATGACCTCTAAGTACGTGCTTCTAAATGACCTCTAAGTAAGTAGTTCTAAATGACCCCTAAGTACGTAGTTCTAAATGACCTCTAGGTACGTACTTCCAAATGACATCTAAGTAAGTGGTTCTAAATGACGACTAAGTACGTGGTCCTAAATGACCTCTAGGTACGTAGTTCTAAATGACCTCTAAGTAAGTAGTTCTTAATAACCTCTAAGTATGTGGTTCTAAATGACCTCTATGTACGTAGTTCTAAATGACCTCTAAAAAGTTGGTTCTAAATGACCTCTAAGTACGTGGTTCTAAATGACCTCTAAGAACGTAGTTCTATATTACCTCTAAGTACGTAGTTCTAAATGACCTTTAAGTATGTAGTTCTAATTGACCTCTAGGTACGTAGTTCTAAATGACCTCTAGGTACGTAGTTCTAAATGACCTCAAAGTAAGTAGTTCTAAATGACCTCTAAGTATGTGGTTCTAAATGACCTCTAAGTAAGTGGTTCTAAATGACCTCTAAGTACGTGGTTCTATATGATCTCTTAGTACGTGGTTCTAAATGACCTCTAAGTACGTGGGTTCTTCTAAATGACTTCTAACTACGTGGTTCAAAATGTCCTCTAAGTACGTGGTTCTAAATGACCTTATATACGTAGTGCTAAATAACCTCTAAGTACGTGGTTCTAAATGACCTCTTAGTACGTGGTTATAAATGACCTCTAAGTACGTGCTTCTAAATGACCTCTAAGTAAGTAGTTCTAAATGACCCCTAAGTACGTAGTTCTAAATGACCTCTAGGTACGTACTTCCAAATTACATCTAAGTAAGTGGTTCTAAATGACCTCTAAGTACGTGGTCCTAAATGACCTCTAGGTACGTAGTTCTAAATGACCTCTAAGTAAGTAGTTCTTAATGACCTCTAAGTATGTGGTTCTAAATGACCTCTATGTACGTAGTTCTAAATGACCTCTAAAAAGTTGGTTCTAAATGACCTCTAAGTACGTGGTTCTAAATATCTTCTAAGTACGTAGTTCTAAATGACCTCTAAGTACTTGGTTCTAAATGACCTCTAAGTACTGGGTTCTAAATGACCTCTAAGTACGTGCTCTAAATGACCTCTAAGTACTTGGTTCTAAATGACCTCTAAGTACGTAGTTCTAAATGACCTCTAAGTTGTTGGTTCTAAATGACCTCTAAGTACGTGGTTCTAAATGACCTCTAACTACGTGGTTCTAAATGACCTCTAAGTACGTGCTTCTAAATAACCTCTAAGTAAGTAGTTCTAAATGACCCCTAAGTACGTAGTTCTAAATGACCTCTAGGTACGTACTTCCAAATGACTTCTAAGTAAGTGGTTCTAAATGACCTCTAAGTACGTGGTTCTAAATGTCCTCTAAGTACGTGGTTCTAAAAGACCTCATATACGTGGTTCTAAATGACCTCTAAGTACGTGGGTTCTAAATGACCCCTAAGTTCGTAGTTCTAAATGACCTCTAAATACGTAGCTCTAAATGACCTCTAAGTACGTAGTTCTAAATGACCTCTATGTACGTGGTTCTATATGACCTCTAAGTACGTGGGTTCTAAATGACCTCTAAGTACGTGGGTTCTAAATGACCCCTAAGTTCGTAGTTCTAAATGACCTCTAAATACGTAGCTCTAAATGACCTCTAAGTACGTGGTTCTAAATGACATCTAAGTACGTAGTTCTAATTGACCTCTAAATAGTTGGTTCTAAATGACCTCTAAGTACGTGGTTCTAAATATCTTCTAAGTACGTAGTTCTAAATGACGTCTAAGTACGTAGTTCTCAATACCTCTAGATACGTAGTTCCAAATGACCTCTAAGTAAGTGGTTCTAAATGACCTCTAAGTACGTGGTCCTAAATGACCTCTAGGTACGTAGTTCTAAATGACCTCTAAGTAAGTGGTTCTAAATGACGTCTAAGTACGTGGTTCTAAATGACCTATAAGTACGTAGTTCTAAATGACCTCTAAGTACGAAGTCCTAAATGACCTCTAAGAACGTAGTTCTATATTACCTCTAAGTACGTAGTTCTAAATGACCTCTAAGTACGTAGTTCTAATTGACCTCTAGGTACGTAGTTCTAAATGACCTCAAAGTAAGTAGTTCTAAATGACCTCTAAGTATGTGGTTCTAAATGACCTCTAAGTAAGTGGTTCTAAATGACCTCTAAGTACGTGGTTCTATATGATCTCTTAGTACGTGGTTCTAAATGACCTCTAAGTACGTGGGTTCTTCTAAATGACTTCTAAGTACGTGGTTCAAAATGTCCTCTAAGTACGTGGTTCTAAATGACCTTATATACGTAGTGCTAAATAACCTCTAAGTACGTGGTTCTAAATGACCTCTAAGTACGTGGTTCTAAATGACCTCTAAGTACGTGCTTCTAAATGACCTCTAAGTAAGTAGTTCTAAATGATGACCCCTAAGTACGTAGTTCTAAATGACCTCTAGGTACGTACTTCCAAATGACATCTAAGTAAGTGGTTCTAAATGACCTCTAAGTACGAGGTTCTATATGACCTCTAAGTACGTGGGTACTAAATGACCTCTAAGTACGTGGGTTCTAAATGACCCCTAAGTTCGTAGTTCTAAATGACCTCTAAGTACGTGCTTCTAAATGACCTCTAAGTAAGTAGTTCTAAATGATGACCCCTAAGTACGTAGTTCTAAATGACCTCTAGGTACGTACTTCCAAATGACATCTAAGTAAGTGGTTCTAAATGACCTCTAAGTACGAGGTTCTATATGACCTCTAAGTACGTGGGTACTAAATGACCTCTAAGTACGTGGGTTCTAAATGACCCCTAAGTTCGTAGTTCTAAATGACCTCTAAGTACGTGGTTCAAATGACCTCTAAGTAAGTAGTTCTAAATGACTCCTAAGTACGTAGTTCTAAATGACCTCTAAGTACGTGGTTCTATATGACCTCTTAGTACGTGGTTCTAAATGACCTCTAAGTACGTGGTCCTAAATGACCTCTAGGTACGTAGTTCTAAATGACCTCTAAGTAAGTAGTTCTAAATGACCTCTAAGTATGTGGTTCTAAATGACCTCTAAGTACGTAGTTCTAAATGACCTCTAAGTACGAAGTCCTAAATGACCTCTAAGAACGTAGTTCTATATTACCTCTAAGTACGTAGTTCTAAATGACCTCTAAGTACGTAGTTCTAATTGACCTCTAGGTACGTAGTTCTAAATGACCTCAAAGTAAGTAGTTCTAAATGACCTCTAAGTATGTGGTTCTAAATGACATATAAGTAAGTGGTTCTAAATGACCTCTAAGTACGTGTTTCTATATGATCTCTTAGTACGTGGTTCTAAATGACCTCTAAGTACGTGGGTTCTTCTAAATGACTTCTAAGTACGTGGTTCAAAATGTCCTCTAAGTACGTGGTTCTAAATGACCTTATATACGTAGTGCTAAATAACCTCTAAGTACGTGGTTCTAAATGACCTCTTAGTACGTGGTTATAAATGACCTCTAAGTACGTGCTTCTAAATGACCTCTAAGTAAGTAGTTCTAAATGACCCCTAAGTACGTAGTTCTAAATGACCTCTAGGTACGTACTACCAAATGACATCTAAGTAAGTGGTTCTAAATGACCTCTAAGTACGTGGTCCTAAATGACCTCTAGGTACGTAGTTCTAAATGACCTCTAAGTAAGTAGTTCTTAATGACCTCTAAGTATGTGGTTCTAAATGACCTCTATTTACGTAGTTCTAAATGACCTCTAAGTTGTTGGTTCTAAATGACCTCTAAGTACGTGGTTCTAAATGACCTCTAACTACGTGGTTCTAAATGACCTCTAAGTACGTGCTTCTAAATGACCTCTAAGTAAGTAGTTCTAAATGACCCCTAAGTACGTAGTTCTAAATGACCTCTAGGTACGTACTTCCAAATGACTTCTAAGTAAGTGGTTCTAAATGACCTCTAAGTACGTGGTTCTAAATGTCCTCTAAGTACGTGGTTCTAAAAGACCTCATATACGTGGTTCTAAATGACCTCTAAGTAAGTGGGTTCTAAATGACCCCTAAGTTCGTAGTTCTAAATGACCTCTAAATACGTAGCTCGAAATGACCTCTAAGTACGTAGTTCTAAATGACCTCTATTTACGTGGTTCTATATGACCTCTAAGTACGTGGGTTCTAAATGACATCTGAGTACGTGGTTCTAAATGACCTCTAAGTACGTAGTTCTAAATATCTTCTAAGTACGTAGTTCTAAATGACCTCTAAGTACTTGGTTCTAAATGACCTCTAAGTACTTGGTTCTAAATGACCTCTAAGTACGTGGTTCTAAATGACCTCTAAGTACTTGGTTCTAAATGACCTCTAAGTACGTAGTTCTAAATGACCTCTAAGTTGTTGGTTCTAAATGACCTCTAAGTACGTGGTTCTAAATGACCTCTAAGTACGTGCTTCTAAATGACCTCTAAGTAAGTAGTTCTAAATGACCCCCTAAGTACGTAGTTCTAAATGACCTCTAGGTACGTACTTCCAAATTACTTCTAAGTAAGTGGTTCTAAATGACCTCTAAGTACGTGGTTCTAAATGTCCTCTAAGTACGTGGTTCTAAAAGACCTCATATACGTGGTTCTAAATGACCTCTAAGTACGTGGGTTCTAAATGACCCCTAAGTTCGTAGTTCTAAATGACCTCTAAATACGTAGCTCGAAATGACCTCTAAGTACGTAGTTCTAAATGACCTCTATTTACGTGGTTCTATATGACATCTAAGTACGTGGGTTCTAAATGACATCTGAGTACGTGGTTCTAAATGACCTCTAAGTTCGTAGTTCTAAATGACCGCTAAGTTGTTGGTTCGAATTGACCTCTAAGTACGTGGTTCTAAATGACATCTAAGTACGTAGTTCTAATTGACCTCTAAATAGTTGGTTCTAAATGACCTCTAAGTACGTGGTTCTAAATATCTTCTAAGTACGTAGTTCTAAATGACGTCTAAGTACGTAGTTCTCAATACCTCTAGATACGTAGTTCCAAATGACCTCTAAGTAAGTGGTTGTAAATGACCTCTAAGTACGTGGTCCTAAATGACCTCGAGGTACGTAGTTCTAAATGACCTCTAAGTAAGTAGTTCTAAATGACCTTTAAGTATGTGGTTCTAAATGACCTCTAAGTAAACGGTTCTAAATGACCTCAAGGTACGTAGTTCCAAATGACCTCCAAGTAAGTGGTTCTAAATGACGTCTAAGTACGTGGTTCTAAATGACCTATAAGTACGTAGTTCTAAATGACCTCTAAGTACGAAGTCCTAAATGACCTCTAAGAACGTAGTTCTATATTACCTCTAAGTACGTAGTTCTAAATGACCTCTAAGTACGTAGTTCTAATTGACCTCTAAGTATGTGGTTCTAAATGACCTCTAAGTAAGTGGTTCTAAATGACCTCTAAGTACGTGGTTCTATATGATCTCTTAGTACGTGGTTCTAAATGACCTCTAAGTACGTGGGTTCTTCTAAATGACTTCTAAGTACGTGGTTCAAAATGTCCTCTAAGTACGTGGTTCTAAATGACCTCTTAGTACGTGGTTATAAATGACCTCTAAGTACGTGCTTCTAAATGACCTCTAAGTAAGTAGATCTAAATGACCCCTAAGTACGTAGTTCTAAATGACCTCTAGGTACGTACTTCCAAATGACATCTAAGTAAGTGGTTCTAAATGACCTCTAAGTACGTGGTCCTAAATGACCTCTAGGTACGTAGTTCTAAATGACCTCTAAGTAAGTAGTTCTAAATGACCTTTAAGTATGTGGTTCTAAATGACCTCTAAGTTCTATGTTCTAAATGACCTCAAGGTACGTAGTTCCAAATGACCTCCAAGTAAGTGGTTCTAAATGACGTCTAAGTACGTGGTTCTAAATGACCTAAAGTACGTAGTTCTATATTACCTCTAAGTACGTAGTTCTAAATGACCTCAAAGTAAGTAGTTCTAAATGACCTCTAAGTATGTGGTTCTAAATGACCTCTAAGTAAGTGGTTCTAAATGACCTCTAAGTACGTGGTTCTATATGATCTCTTAGTACGTGGTTCTAAATGACCTCTAAGTACGTGGGTTCTTCTAAATGACTTCTAAGTACGTGGTTCAAAATGTCCTCTAAGTACGTGGTTCTAAATGACCTCTTAGTACGTGGTTATAAATGACCTCTAAGTACGTGCTTCTAAATGACCTCTAAGTAAGTAGTTCTAAATGACCCCTAAGTACGTAGTTCTAAATGACCTCTAGGTACGTACTTCCAAATGACATCTAAGTAAGTAGTTCTAAATGACCTCTAAGTACGTGGTCCTAAATGAACTCTAGGTACGTAGTTCTAAATGACCTCTAAGTAAGTGGTTCTTAATGACCTCTAAGTATGTGGTTCTAAATGACCTCTATGTACGTAGTTCTAAATGACCTCTAAAAAGTTGGTTCTAAATGACCTCTAAGTACGTGGTTCTAAATGACCTCTAAGAACGTAGTTCTATATTACCTCTAAGTACGTAGTTCTAAATGACCTCTAAGTACGTAGTTCTAATTGACCTCTAGGTACGTAGTTCTAAATGACCTCTAGGTACGTAGTTCTAAATGACCTCTAAGTAAGTGGTTCTAAATGACCTCTAAGTACGTGGTTCTATATGATCTCTTAGTACGTGGTTCTAAATGACCTCTAAGTACGTGGGTTCTTCTAAATGATTTCTAAGTACGTGGTTCAAAATGTCCTCTAAGTACGTGGTTCTAAATGACCTTATATACGTAGTGCTAAATAACCTCTAAGTACGTGGTTCTAAATGACCTCTTAGTACGTGGTTATAAATGACCTCTAAGTACGTGCTTCTAAATGACCTCTAAGTAAGTAGTTCTAAATGACCCCTAAGTACGTAGTTCTAAATGACCTCTAGGTACGTACTTCCAAATGACATCTAAGTAAGTGGTTCTAAATGACCTCTAAGTACGTGGTCCTAAATGACCTCTAGGTACGTAGTTCTAAATGACCTCTAAGTAAGTAGTTCTTAATGACCTCTAAGTATGTGGTTCTAAATGACCTCTATGTACGTAGTTCTAAATGACCTCTAAAAAGTTAGTTCTAAATGTCCTCTAAGTACGTGGTTCTAAATATCTTCTAAGTACGTAGTTCTAAATGACCTCTAAGTACTTGGTTCTAAATGACCTCTAAGTACTTGGTTCTAAATGACCTCTAAGTACGTGGTTCTAAATGACCTCTAAGTACTTGGTTCTAAATGACCTCTAAGTACGTAGTTATAAATGACCTCTAAGTTGTTGGTTCTAAATGACCTCTAAGTACGTGGTTCTAAATGACCTCTAACTACGTGGTTTTAAATGACCTCTAAGTACGTGCTTCTAAATGACCTCTAAGTAAGTAGTTCTAAATGACCCCTAAGTACGTAGTTCTAAATGACCTCTAGGTACGTACTTCCAAATGACTTCTAAGTAAGTGGTTCTAAATGACCTCTAAGTACGTGGTTCTAAATGTCCTCTAAGTACGTGGTTCTAAAAGACCTCATATACGTGGTTCCAAATGACCTCTAAGTACGTGGGTTCTAAATGACCCCTAAGTTCGTAGTTCTAAATGACCTATAAATACGTAGCTCTAAATGACCTCTAAGTACGTAGTTCTAAATGACCTCTATGTACGTGGTTCTATATGACCTCTAAGTACGTGGGTTCTAAATGACATCTGAGTACGTGGTCCTAAATGACCTCTAAGTACGTAGTTCTAAATGACCGCTAAGTTGTTGGTTCGAATTGACCTCTAAGTACGTGGTTCTAAATGACATCTAAGTACGTAGTTATTATTGACCTCTAAATAGTTGGTTCTAAATGACCTCTAAGTACGTGGTTCTAAATATCTTCTAAGTACGTAGTTCTAAATGACGTCTAAGTACGTAGTTCTCAATACCTCTAGATACGTAGTTCCAAATGACCTCAAAGTAAGTGGTTCTAAATGACCTCTAAGTACGTGGTCCTAAATGACCTCAAGGTACGTAGTTCCAAATGACCTCCAAGTAAGTGGTTCTAAATGACGTCTAAGTACGTGGTTCTAAATGACCTAAAGTACGTAGTTCTAAATGACCTCTAAGAACGTAGTTCTAATTGACCTCTAGGTACGTAGTTCTAAATGACCTCAAAGTAAGTAGTTCTAAATGACCTCTAAGTATGTGGTTCTAAATGACCTCTAAGTAAGTGGTTCTAAATGACCTCTAAGTACGTGGTTTTATATGATCTCTTAGTACGTGGTTCTAAATGACCTCTAAGTACGTGGGTTCTTCTAAATGACTTCTAAGTACGTGGTTCAAAATGTCCTCTAAGTACGTGGTTCTAAATGACCTTATATACGTAGTGCTAAATAACCTCTAAGTACGTGGTTCTAAATGACCTCTAAGTACGTGGTTCTAAATGACCTCTAAGTACGTGCTTCTAAATGACCTCTAAGTAAGTAGTTCTAAATGATGACCCCTAAGTACGTAGTTCTAAATGACCTCTAGGTACGTACTTCCAAATGACATCTAAGTAAGTGGTTCTAAATGACCTCTAAGTACGAGGTTCTATATGACCTCTAAGTACGTGGGTACTAAATGACCTCTAAGTACGTGGGTTCTAAATGACCCCTAAGTTCGTAGTTCTAAATGACCTCTAAGTACGTGGTTTAAATGACCTCTAAGTAAGTAGTTCTAAATGACTCCTAAGTACGTAGTTCTAAATGACCTCTAAGTACGTGGTTCTATATGACCTCTTAGTACGTGGTTCTAAATGACCTCTAAGTACGTGGGTTCTTCTAATGACTTCTAAGTACGTGGTTCTAAATGTCCTCTAAGTACGTAGTTCTAAATGACGTCTAAGTACGTAGTTCTAAATGACCTCTAGGTACGTACTTCCAAATGACATCTAAGTAAGTGGTTCTAAATGACCTCTAAGTACGAGGTTCTATATGACCTCTAAGTACGTGGGTACTAAATGACCTCAAAGTAAGTGGTTCCAAATGACCTCTAAGTAAGTGGTTCTAAATGACTTCTAAGTACGTGGTCCTAAATGACCTCTAGGTACGTATTTCTAAATGACCTCTAAGTAAGTAGTTCTAAATGACCTCTAAGTATGTGGTTCTAAATGACCTCTAAGTACGTAGTTCTAAATGACCTCTAAGTACGAAGTCCTAAATGACCTCTAAGAATGTAGTTCTATATTACCTCTAAGTACGTAGTTCTAAATGACCTCTAAGTACGTAGTTCTATTTGACCTCTAGGTACGTAGTTCTAAATGACCTCAAAGTAAGTAGTTCTAAATGACCTCTAAGTATGTGGTTCTAAATGACCTCTAAGTAAGTGGTTCTAAATGACCTCTAAGTACGTGTTTCTATATGATCTCTTAGTACGTGGTTCTAAATGACCTCTAAGTACGTGGGTTCTTCTAAATGACTTCTAAGTACGTGGTTCAAAATGTCCTCTAAGTACGTGGTTCTAAATGACCTTATATACGTAGTGCTAAATAACCTCTAAGTACGTGGTTCTAAATGACCTCTTAGTACGTGGTTATAAATGACCTCTAAGTACGTGCTTCTAAATGACCTCTAAGTAAGTAGTTCTAAATGACCCCTAAGTACGTAGTTCTAAATGACCTCTAGGTACGTACTTCCAAATGACATCTAAGTAAGTGGTTCTAAATGACCTCTAAGTACGTGGTCCTAAATGACCTCTAGGTACGTAGTTCTAAATGACCTCTAAGTAAGTAGTTCTTAATGACCTCTAAGTATGTGGTTCTAAATGACCTCTATGTACGTAGTTCTAAATGACCTCTAAAAAGTTGGTTCTAAATGACCTCTAAGTACGTGGTTATAAATATCTTCTAAGTACGTAGTTCTAAATGACCTCTAAGTACTTGGTTCTAAATGACCTCTAAGTACTTAGTTCTAAATGACCTCTAAGTACGTGCTCTTAATGACCTCTAAGTACTTGGTTCTAAATGACCTCTAAGTACGTAGTTCTAAATGACCTCTAAGTTGTTGGTTCTAAATGACCTCTAAGTACGTGGTTCTAAATGACCTCACTACGTGGTTCTAAATAACCTCTAAGTACGTGCTTCTAAATGACCTCTAAGTAAGTAGTTCTAAATGACCCCTAAGTACGTAGTTCTAAATGACCTCTAGGTACGTACTTCCAAATGACTTCTAAGTAAGTGGTTCTAAATGACCTCTAAGTACGTGGTTCTAAATGTCCTCTAAGTACGTGGTTCTAAAAGACCTCATATACGTGGTTCTAAATGACCTCTAAGTACGTGGGTTCTAAATGACCCCTAAGTTCGTAGTTCTAAATGACCTCTAAATACGTAGCTCTAAATGACCTCTATGTACGTGGTTCTATATGACCTCTAAGTACGTGGGTTCTAAATGACATCTGAGTACCTGGTTCTAAATCACCTCTAAGTACGTAGTTCTAAATGACCGCTAAGTTGTTGGTTCGAATTGACCTCTAAGTACGTGGTTCTAAATGACATCTAAGTACGTAGTTCTAATTGACCTCTAAATAGTTGGTTCTAAATGACCTCTAAGTACGTGGTTCTAAATATCTTCTAAGTACGTAGTTCTAAATGACGTCTAAGTACGTAGTTCTCAATACCTCTAGATACGTAGTTCCAAATGACCTCTAAGTAAGTGGTTCTAAATGACCTCTAAGTACGTGGTCCTAAATGACCTCTAGGTACGTAGTTCTAAATGACCTCTAAGTAAGTAGTTCTAAATGACCTTTAAGTATGTGGTTCTAAATGACCTCTAAGTACGAGGTTCTAAATGACCTCAAGGTACGTAGTTCCAAATGACCTCAAAGTAAGTGGTTCTAAATGACGTCTAAGTACGTGGTTCTAAATGACCTATAAGTACGTAGTTTTAAATGACCTCTAAGTACGAAGTCCTAAATGACCTCTAAGAACGTAGTTCTATATTACCTCTAAGTACGTAGTTCTAAATGACCTCTAAGTACGTAGTTCTAATTGACCTCTAGGTACGTAGTTCTAAATGACCTCAAAGTAAGTAGTTCTAAATGACCTCTAAGTATGTGGTTCTAAATGACCTCTAAGTAAGTATTTCTAAATGACCTCTAAGTACGTGGTTTTATATGATCTCTTAGTACGTGGTTCTAAATGACCTCTAAGTACGTGGGTTCTTCTAAATGACTTCTAAGTACGTGGTTCAAAATGTCCTCTAAGTACGTGGTTCTAAATGACCTTATATACGTAGTGCTAAATAACCCCTAAGTACGTAGTTCTAAATGACCACTAGGTACGTACTTCCAAATGACATCTAAGTAAGTGGTTCTAAATGACCTCTAAGTACGAGGTTCTATATGACCTCTAAGTACGTGGGTACTAAATGACCTCTAAGTACGTGGGTTCTAAATGACCCCTAAGTTCGTAGTTCTAAATGACCTCTAAGTACGTGGTTTAAATGACCTCTAAGTAAGTAGTTCTAAATGACTCCTAAGTACGTAGTTCTAAATGACCTCTAAGTACGTGGTTCTATATGACCTCTTAGTACGTGGTTCTAAATGACCTCTAAGTACGTGGGTTCTTCTAATGACTTCTAAGTACGTGGTTCTAAATGTCCTCTAAGTACGTAGTTCTAAATGACGTCTAAGTACGTAGTTCTAAATGACCTCTAGGTACGTACTTCCAAATGACATCTAAGTAAGTGGTTCTAAATGACCTCTAAGTACGAGGTTCTATATGACCTCTAAGTACGTGGGTACTAAATGACCTCAAAGTAAGTGGTTCCACATGACCTCTAAGTAAGTGGTTCTAAATGACCTCTAAGTACGTGGTCCTAAATGACCTCTAGGTACGTAGTTCTAAATGACCTCTAAGTAAGTAGTTCTAAATGACCTCTAAGTATGTGGTTCTAAATGACCTCTAAGTACGTAGTTCTAAATGACCTCTAAGTACGAAGTCCTAAATGACCTCTAAGAATGTAGTTCTATATTACCTCTAAGTACGTAGTTCTAAATGACCTCTAAGTACGTAGTTCTATTTGACCTCTAGGTACGTAGTTCTAAATGACCTCAAAGTAAGTAGTTCTAAATGACCTCTAAGTATGTGGTTCTAAATGACCTCTAAGTAAGTGGTTCTAAATGACCTCTAAGTACGTGTTTCTATATGATCTCTTAGTACGTGGTTCTAAATGACCTCTAAGTACGTGGGTTCTTCTAAATGACTTCTAAGTACGTGGTTCAAAATGTCCTCTAAGTACGTGGTTCTAAATGACCTTATATACGTAGTGCTAAATAACCTCTAAGTACGTGGTTCTAAATGACCTCTTAGTACGTGGTTATAAATGACCTCTAAGTACGTGCTTCTAAATGACCTCTAAGTAAGTAGTTCTAAATGACCCCTAAGTACGTAGTTCTAAATGACCTCTAGGTACGTACTTCCAAATGACATCTAAGTAAGTGGTTCTAAAAGACCTCTAAGTACGTGGTCCTAAATGACCTCTAGGTACGTAGTTCTAAATGACCTCTAAGTAAGTAGTTCTTAATGACCTCTAAGTATGTGGTTCTAAATGACCTCTATGTACGTAGTTCTAAATGACCTCTAAAAAGTTGGTTCTAAATGACCTAAAAGTACGTGGTTATAAATATCTTCTAAGTACGTAGTTCTAAATGACCTCTAAGTACTTGGTTCTAAATGACCTCTAAGTACTTGGTTCTAAATGACCTCTAAGTACGTGCTCTTAATGACCTCTAAGTACTTGGTTCTAAATGACCTCTAAGTACGTAGTTCTAAATGACCTCTAAGTTGTTGGTTCTAAATGACCTCTAAGTACGTGGTTCTAAATGACCTCACTACGTGGTTCTAAATGACCTCTAAGTACGTGCTTCTAAATGACCTCTAAGTAAGTAGTTCTAAATGACCCCTAAGTACGTAGTTCTAAATGACCTCTAGGTACGTACTTCCAAATGACTTCTAAGTAAGTGGTTCTAAATGACCTCTAAGTACGTGGTTCTAAATGTCCTCTAAGTACGTGGTTCTAAGAGACCTCATATACGTGGTTCTAAATGACCTCTAAGTACGTGGGTTCTAAATGACCCCTAAGTTCGTAGTTCTAAATGACCTCTAAATACGTAGCTCTAAATGACCTGTAAATACGTAGTTCTAAATGACCTCTATGTACGTGGTTCTATATGACCTCTAAGTACGTGGGTTCTAAATGACATCTGAGTACCTGGTTCTAAATGACCTCTAATTACGTAGTTCTAAATGACCGCTAAGTTGTTGGTTCGAATTGACCTCTAAGTACGTGGTTCTAAATGACATCTAAGTACGTAGTTCTAATTGACCTCTAAATAGTTGGTTCTAAATGACCTCTAAGTACGTGGTTCTAAATATCTTCTAAGTACGTAGTTCTAAATGACGTCTAAGTACGTAGTTCTCAATACCTCTAGATACGTAGTTCCAAATGACCTCTAAGTAAGTGGTTCTAAATGACCTCTAAGTACGTGGTCCTAAATGACCTCTAGGTACGTAGTTCTAAATGACCTCTAAGTAAGTAGTTCTAAATGACCTTTAAGTATGTGGTTCTAAATGACCTCTAAGTACGAGGTTATAAATGACCTCAAGGTACGTAGTTCCAAATGACCTCCAAGTAAGTGGTTCTAAATGACGTCTAAGTACGTGGTTCTAAATGACCTATAAGTACGTAGTTTTAAATGACCTCTAAGTACGAAGTCCTAAATGACCTCTAAGAACGTAGTTCTATATTACCTCTAAGTACGTAGTTCTAAATGACCTCTAAGTACGTAGTTCTAATTGACCTCTAGGTACGTAGTTCTAAATGACCTCAAAGTAAGTAGTTCTAAATGACCTCTAAGTATGTGGTTCTAAATGACCTCTAAGTAAGTGGTTCTAAATGACCTCTAAGTACGTGGTTCTATATGATCTCTTAGTACGTGGTTCTAAATGACCTCTAAGTACGTGGGTTCTTCTAAATGACTTCTAAGTACGTGGTTCAAAATGTCCTCTAAGTACGTGGTTCTAAATGACCTTATATACGTAGTGCTAAATAACCTCTAAGTACGTGGTCCTAATGACCTCTTAGTATGTGGTTATAAATGACCTCTAAGTACGTGCTTCTAAATGACCTCTAAGTAAGTAGTTCTAAATGACCCCTAAGTACGTAGTTCTAAATCACCTCTAGGTACGTACTTCCAAATGACATCTAAGTAAGTGGTTCTAAAGGAAATCTACGTACGTAGTTCTAAATGACCTCTAAAAAGTTGGTTCTAAATGACCTCAAAGTACATGGTTCTAAATATCTTCTAAGTACGTAGTTCTAAATGACCTCTAAGTACTGGGTTCTAAATGACCTCTAAGTACGTAGTTCTAAATGACCTCTAAGTACGTGGTTCTAAATGACCTCTAAGTACTTGGTTCTAAATGACCTCTAAGTACGTAGTTCTAAATGACCTATAAGTTGTTGGTTCTAAATGACCTCTAAGTACGTGGTTCTAAATGACCTCTAACTACGTGGTTCTAAATGACCTCTAAGTACGTGCTTCTAAATGACCTCTAAGTAAGTAGTTCTAAATGACCCCTAAGTACGTACTGCTAAATAACCTCTAAGTACGTGGTTCTAAATGACCTCTTAGTACGTGGTTATAAATGACCTCTAAGTACGTGCTTCTAAATGACCTCTAAGTAAGTAGTTCTAAATGACCCCTAAGTACGTAGTTCTAAATCACCTCTAGGTACGTACTTCCAAATGACATCTAAGTAAGTGGTTCTAAAGGACCTCTACGTACGTAGTTCTAAATGACCTCTAAAAAGTTGGTTCTAAATGACCTCTAAGTACGTGGTTCTAAATATCTTCTAAGTACGTAGTTCTAAATGACCTATAAGTACGTGGTTCTAAATGACCTCTAAGTATGTAGTTCTAAATGACCCCTAAGTACGTAGTTCTAAATGACCTCTAAGTACGTAGTTCTAAATGACCTCAAAGTAAGTAGTTCTAAATGACCTCTAAGTATGTGGTTCTAAATGACCTCTAAGTAAGTGGTTCTAAATGACCTCTAAGTACGTGGTTCTATATGATCTCTTAGTACGTGGTTCTAAATGACCTCTAAGTACGTGGGTTCTTCTAAATGACTTCTAAGTACGTGGTTCAAAATGTCCTCTAAGTACGTGGTTCTAAATGACCTCTTAGTACGTGGTTATAAATGACCTCTAAGTACGTGCTTCTAAATGACCTCTAAGTAAGTAGTTCTAAATGACCCCTAAGTACGTAGTTCTAAATGACCTCTAGGTACGTACTTCCAAATGACATCTAAGTAAGTAGTTCTAAATGACCTCTAAGTACGTGGTCCTAAATGAACTCTAGGTACGTAGTTCTAAATGACCTCTAAGTAAGTGGTTCTTAATGACCTCTAAGTATGTGGTTCTAAATGACCTCTATGTACGTAGTTCTAAATGACCTCTAAAAAGTTGGTTCTAAATGACCTCTAAGTACGTGGTTCTAAATGACCTCTAAGAACGTAGTTCTATATTACCTCTAAGTACGTAGTTCTAAATGACCTCTAAGTACGTAGTTCTAATTGACCTCTAGGTACGTAGTTCTAAATGACCTCTAGGTACGTAGTTCTAAATGACCTCTAAGTAAGTGGTTCTAAATGACCTCTAAGTACGTGGTTCTATATGATCTCTTAGTACGTGGTTCTAAATGACCTCTAAGTACGTGGGTTCTTCTAAATGATTTCTAAGTACGTGGTTCAAAATGTCCTCTAAGTACGTGGTTCTAAATGACCTTATATACGTAGTGCTAAATAACCTCTAAGTACGTGGTTCTAAATGACCTCTTAGTACGTGGTTATAAATGACCTCTAAGTACGTGCTTCTAAATGACCTCTAAGTAAGTAGTTCTAAATGACCCCTAAGTACGTAGTTCTAAATGACCTCTAGGTACGTACTTCCAAATGACATCTAAGTAAGTGGTTCTAAATGACCTCTAAGTACGTGGTCCTAAATGACCTCTAGGTACGTAGTTCTAAATGACCTCTAAGTAAGTAGTTCTTAATGACCTCTAAGTATGTGGTTCTAAATGACCTCTATGTACGTAGTTCTAAATGACCTCTAAAAAGTTAGTTCTAAATGTCCTCTAAGTACGTGGTTCTAAATATCTTCTAAGTACGTAGTTCTAAATGACCTCTAAGTACTTGGTTCTAAATGACCTCTAAGTACTTGGTTCTAAATGACCTCTAAGTACGTGGTTCTAAATGACCTCTAAGTACTTGGTTCTAAATGACCTCTAAGTACGTAGTTATAAATGACCTCTAAGTTGTTGGTTCTAAATGACCTCTAAGTACGTGGTTCTAAATGACCTCTAACTACGTGGTTTTAAATGACCTCTAAGTACGTGCTTCTAAATGACCTCTAAGTAAGTAGTTCTAAATGACCCCTAAGTACGTAGTTCTAAATGACCTCTAGGTACGTACTTCCAAATGACTTCTAAGTAAGTGGTTCTAAATGACCTCTAAGTACGTGGTTCTAAATGTCCTCTAAGTACGTGGTTCTAAAAGACCTCATATACGTGGTTCCAAATGACCTCTAAGTACGTGGGTTCTAAATGACCCCTAAGTTCGTAGTTCTAAATGACCTATAAATACGTAGCTCTAAATGACCTCTAAGTACGTAGTTCTAAATGACCTCTATATACGTGGTTCTATATGACCTCTAAGTACGTGGGTTCTAAATGACATCTGAGTACGTGGTCCTAAATGACCTCTAAGTACGTAGTTCTAAATGACCGCTAAGTTGTTGGTTCGAATTGACCTCTAAGTACGTGGTTCTAAATGACATCTAAGTACGTAGTTATTATTGACCTCTAAATAGTTGGTTCTAAATGACCTCTAAGTACGTGGTTCTAAATATCTTCTAAGTACGTAGTTCTAAATGACGTCTAAGTACGTAGTTCTCAATACCTCTAGATACGTAGTTCCAAATGACCTCAAAGTAAGTGGTTCTAAATGACCTCTAAGTACGTGGTCCTAAATGACCTCAAGGTACGTAGTTCCAAATGACCTCCAAGTAAGTGGTTCTAAATGACGTCTAAGTACGTGGTTCTAAATGACCTAAAGTACGTAGTTCTAAATGACCTCTAAGAACGTAGTTCTAATTGACCTCTAGGTACGTAGTTCTAAATGACCTCAAAGTAAGTAGTTCTAAATGACCTCTAAGTATGTGGTTCTAAATGACCTCTAAGTAAGTGGTTCTAAATGACCTCTAAGTACGTGGTTTTATATGATCTCTTAGTACGTGGTTCTAAATGACCTCTAAGTACGTGGGTTCTTCTAAATGACTTCTAAGTACGTGGTTCAAAATGTCCTCTAAGTACGTGGTTCTAAATGACCTTATATACGTAGTGCTAAATAACCTCTAAGTACGTGGTTCTAAATGACCTCTAAGTACGTGGTTCTAAATGACCTCTAAGTACGTGCTTCTAAATGACCTCTAAGTAAGTAGTTCTAAATGATGACCCCTAAGTACGTAGTTCTAAATGACCTCTAGGTACGTACTTCCAAATGACATCTAAGTAAGTGGTTCTAAATGACCTCTAAGTACGAGGTTCTATATGACCTCTAAGTACGTGGGTACTAAATGACCTCTAAGTACGTGGGTTCTAAATGACCCCTAAGTTCGTAGTTCTAAATGACCTCTAAGTACGTGGTTTAAATGACCTCTAAGTAAGTAGTTCTAAATGACTCCTAAGTACGTAGTTCTAAATGACCTCTAAGTACGTGGTTCTATATGACCTCTTAGTACGTGGTTCTAAATGACCTCTAAGTACGTGGGTTCTTCTAATGACTTCTAAGTACGTGGTTCTAAATGTCCTCTAAGTACGTAGTTCTAAATGACGTCTAAGTACGTAGTTCTAAATGACCTCTAGGTACGTACTTCCAAATGACATCTAAGTAAGTGGTTCTAAATGACCTCTAAGTACGAGGTTCTATATGACCTCTAAGTACGTGGGTACTAAATGACCTCAAAGTAAGTGGTTCCAAATGACCTCTAAGTAAGTGGTTCTAAATGACTTCTAAGTACGTGGTCCTAAATGACCTCTAGGTACGTATTTCTAAATGACCTCTAAGTAAGTAGTTCTAAATGACCTCTAAGTATGTGGTTCTAAATGACCTCTAAGTACGTAGTTCTAAATGACCTCTAAGTACGAAGTCCTAAATGACCTCTAAGAATGTAGTTCTATATTACCTCTAAGTACGTAGTTCTAAATGACCTCTAAGTACGTAGTTCTATTTGACCTCTAGGTACGTAGTTCTAAATGACCTCAAAGTAAGTAGTTCTAAATGACCTCTAAGTATGTGGTTCTAAATGACCTCTAAGTAAGTGGTTCTAAATGACCTCTAAGTACGTGTTTCTATATGATCTCTTAGTACGTGGTTCTAAATGACCTCTAAGTACGTGGGTTCTTCTAAATGACTTCTAAGTACGTGGTTCAAAATGTCCTCTAAGTACGTGGTTCTAAATGACCTTATATACGTAGTGCTAAATAACCTCTAAGTACGTGGTTCTAAATGACCTCTTAGTACGTGGTTATAAATGACCTCTAAGTACGTGCTTCTAAATGACCTCTAAGTAAGTAGTTCTAAATGACCCCTAAGTACGTAGTTCTAAATGACCTCTAGGTACGTACTTCCAAATGACATCTAAGTAAGTGGTTCTAAATGACCTCTAAGTACGTGGTCCTAAATGACCTCTAGGTACGTAGTTCTAAATGACCTCTAAGTAAGTAGTTCTTAATGACCTCTAAGTATGTGGTTCTAAATGACCTCTATGTACGTAGTTCTAAATGACCTCTAAAAAGTTGGTTCTAAATGACCTCTAAGTACGTGGTTATAAATATCTTCTAAGTACGTAGTTCTAAATGACCTCTAAGTACTTGGTTCTAAATGACCTCTAAGTACTTAGTTCTAAATGACCTCTAAGTACGTGCTCTTAATGACCTCTAAGTACTTGGTTCTAAATGACCTCTAAGTACGTAGTTCTAAATGACCTCTAAGTTGTTGGTTCTAAATGACCTCTAAGTACGTGGTTCTAAATGACCTCACTACGTGGTTCTAAATAACCTCTAAGTACGTGCTTCTAAATGACCTCTAAGTAAGTAGTTCTAAATGACCCCTAAGTACGTAGTTCTAAATGACCTCTAGGTACGTACTTCCAAATGACTTCTAAGTAAGTGGTTCTAAATGACCTCTAAGTACGTGGTTCTAAATGTCCTCTAAGTACGTGGTTCTAAAAGACCTCATATACGTGGTTCTAAATGACCTCTAAGTACGTGGGTTCTAAATGACCCCTAAGTTCGTAGTTCTAAATGACCTCTAAATACGTAGCTCTAAATGACCTCTATGTACGTGGTTCTATATGACCTCTAAGTACGTGGGTTCTAAATGACATCTGAGTACCTGGTTCTAAATCACCTCTAAGTACGTAGTTCTAAATGACCGCTAAGTTGTTGGTTCGAATTGACCTCTAAGTACGTGGTTCTAAATGACATCTAAGTACGTAGTTCTAATTGACCTCTAAATAGTTGGTTCTAAATGACCTCTAAGTACGTGGTTCTAAATATCTTCTAAGTACGTAGTTCTAAATGACGTCTAAGTACGTAGTTCTCAATACCTCTAGATACGTAGTTCCAAATGACCTCTAAGTAAGTGGTTCTAAATGACCTCTAAGTACGTGGTCCTAAATGACCTCTAGGTACGTAGTTCTAAATGACCTCTAAGTAAGTAGTTCTAAATGACCTTTAAGTATGTGGTTCTAAATGACCTCTAAGTACGAGGTTCTAAATGACCTCAAGGTACGTAGTTCCAAATGACCTCAAAGTAAGTGGTTCTAAATGACGTCTAAGTACGTGGTTCTAAATGACCTATAAGTACGTAGTTTTAAATGACCTCTAAGTACGAAGTCCTAAATGACCTCTAAGAACGTAGTTCTATATTACCTCTAAGTACGTAGTTCTAAATGACCTCTAAGTACGTAGTTCTAATTGACCTCTAGGTACGTAGTTCTAAATGACCTCAAAGTAAGTAGTTCTAAATGACCTCTAAGTATGTGGTTCTAAATGACCTCTAAGTAAGTATTTCTAAATGACCTCTAAGTACGTGGTTTTATATGATCTCTTAGTACGTGGTTCTAAATGACCTCTAAGTACGTGGGTTCTTCTAAATGACTTCTAAGTACGTGGTTCAAAATGTCCTCTAAGTACGTGGTTCTAAATGACCTTATATACGTAGTGCTAAATAACCCCTAAGTACGTAGTTCTAAATGACCTCTAGGTACGTACTTCCAAATGACATCTAAGTAAGTGGTTCTAAATGACCTCTAAGTACGAGGTTCTATATGACCTCTAAGTACGTGGGTACTAAATGACCTCTAAGTACGTGGGTTCTAAATGACCCCTAAGTTCGTAGTTCTAAATGACCTCTAAGTACGTGGTTTAAATGACCTCTAAGTAAGTAGTTCTAAATGACTCCTAAGTACGTAGTTCTAAATGACCTCTAAGTACGTGGTTCTATATGACCTCTTAGTACGTGGTTCTAAATGACCTCTAAGTACGTGGGTTCTTCTAATGACTTCTAAGTACGTGGTTCTAAATGTCCTCTAAGTACGTAGTTCTAAATGACGTCTAAGTACGTAGTTCTAAATGACCTCTAGGTACGTACTTCCAAATGACATCTAAGTAAGTGGTTCTAAATGACCTCTAAGTACGAGGTTCTATATGACCTCTAAGTACGTGGGTACTAAATGACCTCAAAGTAAGTGGTTCCACATGACCTCTAAGTAAGTGGTTCTAAATGACCTCTAAGTACGTGGTCCTAAATGACCTCTAGGTACGTAGTTCTAAATGACCTCTAAGTAAGTAGTTCTAAATGACCTCTAAGTATGTGGTTCTAAATGACCTCTAAGTACGTAGTTCTAAATGACCTCTAAGTACGAAGTCCTAAATGACCTCTAAGAATGTAGTTCTATATTACCTCTAAGTACGTAGTTCTAAATGACCTCTAAGTACGTAGTTCTATTTGACCTCTAGGTACGTAGTTCTAAATGACCTCAAAGTAAGTAGTTCTAAATGACCTCTAAGTATGTGGTTCTAAATGACCTCTAAGTAAGTGGTTCTAAATGACCTCTAAGTACGTGTTTCTATATGATCTCTTAGTACGTGGTTCTAAATGACCTCTAAGTACGTGGGTTCTTCTAAATGACTTCTAAGTACGTGGTTCAAAATGTCCTCTAAGTACGTGGTTCTAAATGACCTTATATACGTAGTGCTAAATAACCTCTAAGTACGTGGTTCTAAATGACCTCTTAGTACGTGGTTATAAATGACCTCTAAGTACGTGCTTCTAAATGACCTCTAAGTAAGTAGTTCTAAATGACCCCTAAGTACGTAGTTCTAAATGACCTCTAGGTACGTACTTCCAAATGACATCTAAGTAAGTGGTTCTAAAAGACCTCTAAGTACGTGGTCCTAAATGACCTCTAGGTACGTAGTTCTAAATGACCTCTAAGTAAGTAGTTCTTAATGACCTCTAAGTATGTGGTTCTAAATGACCTCTATGTACGTAGTTCTAAATGACCTCTAAAAAGTTGGTTCTAAATGACCTAAAAGTACGTGGTTATAAATATCTTCTAAGTACGTAGTTCTAAATGACCTCTAAGTACTTGGTTCTAAATGACCTCTAAGTACTTGGTTCTAAATGACCTCTAAGTACGTGGTTCTAAATGACCTCTAAATACTTAGTTCTAAATGACCTCTAAAAAGTTGGTTCTAAATGACCTCTAAGTACGTGGTTATAAATATCTTCTAAGTACGTAGTTCTAAATGACCTCTAAGTACTTGGTTCTAAATGACCTCTAAGTACTTAGTTCTAAATGACCTCTAAGTACGTGCTCTTAATGACCTCTAAGTACTTGGTTCTAAATGACCTCTAAGTACGTAGTTCTAAATGACCTCTAAGTTGTTGGTTCTAAATGACCTCTAAGTACGTGGTTCTAAATGACCTCACTACGTGGTTCTAAATAACCTCTAAGTACGTGCTTCTAAATGACCTCTAAGTACGTGGTTCTATATGACCTCTTAGTACGTGGTTCTAAATGACCTCTAAGTACGTGGGTTCTTCTAATGACTTCTAAGTACGTGGTTCTAAATGTCCTCTAAGTACGTAGTTCTAAATGACGTCTAAGTACGTAGTTCTAAATGACCTCTAGGTACGTACTTCCAAATGACATCTAAGTAAGTGGTTCTAAATGACCTCTAAGTACGAGGGTTCTTCTAAATGACTTCTAAGTACGTGGTTCAAAATGTCCTCTAAGTACGTGGTTCTAAATGACCTTATATACGTAGTGCTAAATAACCTCTAAGTACGTGGTCCTAATGACCTCTTAGTATGTGGTTATAAATGACCTCTAAGTACGTGCTTCTAAATGACCTCTAAGTAAGTAGTTCTAAATGACCCCTAAGTACGTAGTTCTAAATCACCTCTAGGTACGTACTTCCAAATGACATCTAAGTAAGTGGTTCTAAAGGAAATCTACGTACGTAGTTCTAAATGACCTCTAAAAAGTTGGTTCTAAATGACCTCAAAGTACATGGTTCTAAATATCTTCTAAGTACGTAGTTCTAAATGACCTCTAAGTACTGGGTTCTATATGATCTCTTAGTACGTGGTTCTAAATGACCTCTAAGTACGTGGGTTCTTCTAAAAGACTTCTAAGTACGTGGTTCAAAATGTCCTCTAAGTACGTGGTTCTAAATGACCTTATATACGTAGTGCTAAATAACCTCTAAGTACGTGGTCCTAATGACCTCTTAGTATGTGGTTATAAATGACCTCTAAGTACGTGCTTCTAAATGACCTCTAAGTAAGTAGTTCTAAATGACCCCTAAGTACGTAGTTCTAAATCACCTCTAGGTACGTACTTCCAAATGACATCTAAGTAAGTGGTTCTAAAGGAAATCTACGTACGTAGTTCTAAATGACCTCTAAAAAGTTGGTTCTAAATGACCTCAAAGTACATGGTTCTAAATATCTTCTAAGTACGTAGTTCTAAATGACCTCTAAGTACTGGGTTCTAAATGACCTCTAAGTACGTAGTTCTAAATGACCTCTAAGTACGTGGTTCTAAATGACCTCTAAGTACTTGGTTCTAAATGACCTCTAAGTACGTAGTTCTAAATGACCTATAAGTTGTTGGTTCTAAATGACCTCTAAGTACGTGGTTCTAAATGACCTCTAACTACGTGGTTCTAAATGACCTCTAAGTACGTGCTTCTAAATGACCTCTAAGTAAGTAGTTCTAAATGACCCCTAAGTACGTACTGCTAAATAACCTCTAAGTACGTGGTTCTAAATGACCTCTTAGTACGTGGTTATAAATGACCTCTAAGTACGTGCTTCTAAATGACCTCTAAGTAAGTAGTTCTAAATGACCCCTAAGTACGTAGTTCTAAATCACCTCTAGGTACGTACTTCCAAATGACATCTAAGTAAGTGGTTCTAAAGGACCTCTACGTACGTAGTTCTAAATGACCTCTAAAAAGTTGGTTCTAAATGACCTCTAAGTACGTGGTTCTAAATATCTTCTAAGTACGTAGTTCTAAATGACCTATAAGTACGTGGTTCTAAATGACCTCTAAGTATGTAGTTCTAAATGACCCCTAAGTACGTAGTTCTAAATGACCTCTAAGTACGTAGTTCTAAATGACCTCAAAGTAAGTAGTTCTAAATGACCTCTAAGTATGTGGTTCTAAATGACCTCTAAGTAAGTGGTTCTAAATGACCTCTAAGTACGTGGTTCTATATGATCTCTTAGTACGTGGTTCTAAATGACCTCTAAGTACGTGGGTTCTTCTAAATGACTTCTAAGTACGTGGTTCAAAATGTCCTCTAAGTACGTGGTTCTAAATGACCTCTTAGTACGTGGTTATAAATGACCTCTAAGTACGTGCTTCTAAATGACCTCTAAGTAAGTAGTTCTAAATGACCCCTAAGTACGTAGTTCTAAATGACCTCTAGGTACGTACTTCCAAATGACATCTAAGTAAGTAGTTCTAAATGACCTCTAAGTACGTGGTCCTAAATGAACTCTAGGTACGTAGTTCTAAATGACCTCTAAGTAAGTGGTTCTTAATGACCTCTAAGTATGTGGTTCTAAATGACCTCTATGTACGTAGTTCTAAATGACCTCTAAAAAGTTGGTTCTAAATGACCTCTAAGTACGTGGTTCTAAATGACCTCTAAGAACGTAGTTCTATATTACCTCTAAGTACGTAGTTCTAAATGACCTCTAAGTACGTAGTTCTAATTGACCTCTAGGTACGTAGTTCTAAATGACCTCTAGGTACGTAGTTCTAAATGACCTCTAAGTAAGTGGTTCTAAATGACCTCTAAGTACGTGGTTCTATATGATCTCTTAGTACGTGGTTCTAAATGACCTCTAAGTACGTGGGTTCTTCTAAATGATTTCTAAGTACGTGGTTCAAAATGTCCTCTAAGTACGTGGTTCTAAATGACCTTATATACGTAGTGCTAAATAACCTCTAAGTACGTGGTTCTAAATGACCTCTTAGTACGTGGTTATAAATGACCTCTAAGTACGTGCTTCTAAATGACCTCTAAGTAAGTAGTTCTAAATGACCCCTAAGTACGTAGTTCTAAATGACCTCTAGGTACGTACTTCCAAATGACATCTAAGTAAGTGGTTCTAAATGACCTCTAAGTACGTGGTCCTAAATGACCTCTAGGTACGTAGTTCTAAATGACCTCTAAGTAAGTAGTTCTTAATGACCTCTAAGTATGTGGTTCTAAATGACCTCTATGTACGTAGTTCTAAATGACCTCTAAAAAGTTAGTTCTAAATGTCCTCTAAGTACGTGGTTCTAAATATCTTCTAAGTACGTAGTTCTAAATGACCTCTAAGTACTTGGTTCTAAATGACCTCTAAGTACTTGGTTCTAAATGACCTCTAAGTACGTGGTTCTAAATGACCTCTAAGTACTTGGTTCTAAATGACCTCTAAGTACGTAGTTATAAATGACCTCTAAGTTGTTGGTTCTAAATGACCTCTAAGTACGTGGTTCTAAATGACCTCTAACTACGTGGTTTTAAATGACCTCTAAGTACGTGCTTCTAAATGACCTCTAAGTAAGTAGTTCTAAATGACCCCTAAGTACGTAGTTCTAAATGACCTCTAGGTACGTACTTCCAAATGACTTCTAAGTAAGTGGTTCTAAATGACCTCTAAGTACGTGGTTCTAAATGTCCTCTAAGTACGTGGTTCTAAAAGACCTCATATACGTGGTTCCAAATGACCTCTAAGTACGTGGGTTCTAAATGACCCCTAAGTTCGTAGTTCTAAATGACCTATAAATACGTAGCTCTAAATGACCTCTAAGTACGTAGTTCTAAATGACCTCTATATACGTGGTTCTATATGACCTCTAAGTACGTGGGTTCTAAATGACATCTGAGTACGTGGTCCTAAATGACCTCTAAGTACGTAGTTCTAAATGACCGCTAAGTTGTTGGTTCGAATTGACCTCTAAGTACGTGGTTCTAAATGACATCTAAGTACGTAGTTATTATTGACCTCTAAATAGTTGGTTCTAAATGACCTCTAAGTACGTGGTTCTAAATATCTTCTAAGTACGTAGTTCTAAATGACGTCTAAGTACGTAGTTCTCAATACCTCTAGATACGTAGTTCCAAATGACCTCAAAGTAAGTGGTTCTAAATGACCTCTAAGTACGTGGTCCTAAATGACCTCAAGGTACGTAGTTCCAAATGACCTCCAAGTAAGTGGTTCTAAATGACGTCTAAGTACGTGGTTCTAAATGACCTAAAGTACGTAGTTCTAAATGACCTCTAAGAACGTAGTTCTAATTGACCTCTAGGTACGTAGTTCTAAATGACCTCAAAGTAAGTAGTTCTAAATGACCTCTAAGTATGTGGTTCTAAATGACCTCTAAGTAAGTGGTTCTAAATGACCTCTAAGTACGTGGTTTTATATGATCTCTTAGTACGTGGTTCTAAATGACCTCTAAGTACGTGGGTTCTTCTAAATGACTTCTAAGTACGTGGTTCAAAATGTCCTCTAAGTACGTGGTTCTAAATGACCTTATATACGTAGTGCTAAATAACCTCTAAGTACGTGGTTCTAAATGACCTCTAAGTACGTGGTTCTAAATGACCTCTAAGTACGTGCTTCTAAATGACCTCTAAGTAAGTAGTTCTAAATGATGACCCCTAAGTACGTAGTTCTAAATGACCTCTAGGTACGTACTTCCAAATGACATCTAAGTAAGTGGTTCTAAATGACCTCTAAGTACGAGGTTCTATATGACCTCTAAGTACGTGGGTACTAAATGACCTCTAAGTACGTGGGTTCTAAATGACCCCTAAGTTCGTAGTTCTAAATGACCTCTAAGTACGTGGTTTAAATGACCTCTAAGTAAGTAGTTCTAAATGACTCCTAAGTACGTAGTTCTAAATGACCTCTAAGTACGTGGTTCTATATGACCTCTTAGTACGTGGTTCTAAATGACCTCTAAGTACGTGGGTTCTTCTAATGACTTCTAAGTACGTGGTTCTAAATGTCCTCTAAGTACGTAGTTCTAAATGACGTCTAAGTACGTAGTTCTAAATGACCTCTAGGTACGTACTTCCAAATGACATCTAAGTAAGTGGTTCTAAATGACCT
Organism: Aphrophora alni; assembly: GCA_963513935.1. Taxonomy (NCBI): domain Eukaryota; kingdom Metazoa; phylum Arthropoda; class Insecta; order Hemiptera; family Aphrophoridae; genus Aphrophora; species Aphrophora alni. The sequence goes on from CAUPSG010000132.1 coordinate 165,876, forward strand.
CTAAGTACGAGGTTCTATATGACCTCTAAGTACGTGGGTACTAAATGACCTCAAAGTAAGTGGTTCCAAATGACCTCTAAGTAAGTGGTTCTAAATGACTTCTAAGTACGTGGTCCTAAATGACCTCTAGGTACGTATTTCTAAATGACCTCTAAGTAAGTAGTTCTAAATGACCTCTAAGTATGTGGTTCTAAATGACCTCTAAGTACGTAGTTCTAAATGACCTCTAAGTACGAAGTCCTAAATGACCTCTAAGAATGTAGTTCTATATTACCTCTAAGTACGTAGTTCTAAATGACCTCTAAGTACGTAGTTCTATTTGACCTCTAGGTACGTAGTTCTAAATGACCTCAAAGTAAGTAGTTCTAAATGACCTCTAAGTATGTGGTTCTAAATGACCTCTAAGTAAGTGGTTCTAAATGACCTCTAAGTACGTGTTTCTATATGATCTCTTAGTACGTGGTTCTAAATGACCTCTAAGTACGTGGGTTCTTCTAAATGACTTCTAAGTACGTGGTTCAAAATGTCCTCTAAGTACGTGGTTCTAAATGACCTTATATACGTAGTGCTAAATAACCTCTAAGTACGTGGTTCTAAATGACCTCTTAGTACGTGGTTATAAATGACCTCTAAGTACGTGCTTCTAAATGACCTCTAAGTAAGTAGTTCTAAATGACCCCTAAGTACGTAGTTCTAAATGACCTCTAGGTACGTACTTCCAAATGACATCTAAGTAAGTGGTTCTAAATGACCTCTAAGTACGTGGTCCTAAATGACCTCTAGGTACGTAGTTCTAAATGACCTCTAAGTAAGTAGTTCTTAATGACCTCTAAGTATGTGGTTCTAAATGACCTCTATGTACGTAGTTCTAAATGACCTCTAAAAAGTTGGTTCTAAATGACCTCTAAGTACGTGGTTATAAATATCTTCTAAGTACGTAGTTCTAAATGACCTCTAAGTACTTGGTTCTAAATGACCTCTAAGTACTTAGTTCTAAATGACCTCTAAGTACGTGCTCTTAATGACCTCTAAGTACTTGGTTCTAAATGACCTCTAAGTACGTAGTTCTAAATGACCTCTAAGTTGTTGGTTCTAAATGACCTCTAAGTACGTGGTTCTAAATGACCTCACTACGTGGTTCTAAATAACCTCTAAGTACGTGCTTCTAAATGACCTCTAAGTAAGTAGTTCTAAATGACCCCTAAGTACGTAGTTCTAAATGACCTCTAGGTACGTACTTCCAAATGACTTCTAAGTAAGTGGTTCTAAATGACCTCTAAGTACGTGGTTCTAAATGTCCTCTAAGTACGTGGTTCTAAAAGACCTCATATACGTGGTTCTAAATGACCTCTAAGTACGTGGGTTCTAAATGACCCCTAAGTTCGTAGTTCTAAATGACCTCTAAATACGTAGCTCTAAATGACCTCTATGTACGTGGTTCTATATGACCTCTAAGTACGTGGGTTCTAAATGACATCTGAGTACCTGGTTCTAAATCACCTCTAAGTACGTAGTTTTAATGACCGCTAAGTTGTTGGTTCGAATTGACCTCTAAGTACGTGGTTCTAAATGACATCTAAGTACGTAGTTCTAATTGACCTCTAAATAGTTGGTTCTAAATGACCTCTAAGTACGTGGTTCTAAATATCTTCTAAGTACGTAGTTCTAAATGACGTCTAAGTACGTAGTTCTCAATACCTCTAGATACGTAGTTCCAAATGACCTCTAAGTAAGTGGTTCTAAATGACCTCTAAGTACGTGGTCCTAAATGACCTCTAGGTACGTAGTTCTAAATGACCTCTAAGTAAGTAGTTCTAAATGACCTTTAAGTATGTGGTTCTAAATGACCTCTAAGTACGAGGTTCTAAATGACCTCAAGGTACGTAGTTCCAAATGACCTCAAAGTAAGTGGTTCTAAATGACGTCTAAGTACGTGGTTCTAAATGACCTATAAGTACGTAGTTTTAAATGACCTCTAAGTACGAAGTCCTAAATGACCTCTAAGAACGTAGTTCTATATTACCTCTAAGTACGTAGTTCTAAATGACCTCTAAGTACGTAGTTCTAATTGACCTCTAGGTACGTAGTTCTAAATGACCTCAAAGTAAGTAGTTCTAAATGACCTCTAAGTATGTGGTTCTAAATGACCTCTAAGTAAGTATTTCTAAATGACCTCTAAGTACGTGGTTTTATATGATCTCTTAGTACGTGGTTCTAAATGACCTCTAAGTACGTGGGTTCTTCTAAATGACTTCTAAGTACGTGGTTCAAAATGTCCTCTAAGTACGTGGTTCTAAATGACCTTATATACGTAGTGCTAAATAACCCCTAAGTACGTAGTTCTAAATGACCTCTAGGTACGTACTTCCAAATGACATCTAAGTAAGTGGTTCTAAATGACCTCTAAGTACGAGGTTCTATATGACCTCTAAGTACGTGGGTACTAAATGACCTCTAAGTACGTGGGTTCTAAATGACCCCTAAGTTCGTAGTTCTAAATGACCTCTAAGTACGTGGTTTAAATGACCTCTAAGTAAGTAGTTCTAAATGACTCCTAAGTACGTAGTTCTAAATGACCTCTAAGTACGTGGTTCTATATGACCTCTTAGTACGTGGTTCTAAATGACCTCTAAGTACGTGGGTTCTTCTAATGACTTCTAAGTACGTGGTTCTAAATGTCCTCTAAGTACGTAGTTCTAAATGACGTCTAAGTACGTAGTTCTAAATGACCTCTAGGTACGTACTTCCAAATGACATCTAAGTAAGTGGTTCTAAATGACCTCTAAGTACGAGGTTCTATATGACCTCTAAGTACGTGGGTACTAAATGACCTCAAAGTAAGTGGTTCCACATGACCTCTAAGTAAGTGGTTCTAAATGACCTCTAAGTACGTGGTCCTAAATGACCTCTAGGTACGTAGTTCTAAATGACCTCTAAGTAAGTAGTTCTAAATGACCTCTAAGTATGTGGTTCTAAATGACCTCTAAGTACGTAGTTCTAAATGACCTCTAAGTACGAAGTCCTAAATGACCTCTAAGAATGTAGTTCTATATTACCTCTAAGTACGTAGTTCTAAATGACCTCTAAGTACGTAGTTCTATTTGACCTCTAGGTACGTAGTTCTAAATGACCTCAAAGTAAGTAGTTCTAAATGACCTCTAAGTATGTGGTTCTAAATGACCTCTAAGTAAGTGGTTCTAAATGACCTCTAAGTACGTGTTTCTATATGATCTCTTAGTACGTGGTTCTAAATGACCTCTAAGTACGTGGGTTCTTCTAAATGACTTCTAAGTACGTGGTTCAAAATGTCCTCTAAGTACGTGGTTCTAAATGACCTTATATACGTAGTGCTAAATAACCTCTAAGTACGTGGTTCTAAATGACCTCTTAGTACGTGGTTATAAATGACCTCTAAGTACGTGCTTCTAAATGACCTCTAAGTAAGTAGTTCTAAATGACCCCTAAGTACGTAGTTCTAAATGACCTCTAGGTACGTACTTCCAAATGACATCTAAGTAAGTGGTTCTAAAAGACCTCTAAGTACGTGGTCCTAAATGACCTCTAGGTACGTAGTTCTAAATGACCTCTAAGTAAGTAGTTCTTAATGACCTCTAAGTATGTGGTTCTAAATGACCTCTATGTACGTAGTTCTAAATGACCTCTAAAAAGTTGGTTCTAAATGACCTAAAAGTACGTGGTTATAAATATCTTCTAAGTACGTAGTTCTAAATGACCTCTAAGTACTTGGTTCTAAATGACCTCTAAGTACTTGGTTCTAAATGACCTCTAAGTACGTGCTCTTAATGACCTCTAAGTACTTGGTTCTAAATGACCTCTAAGTACGTAGTTCTAAATGACCTCTAAGTTGTTGGTTCTAAATGACCTCTAAGTACGTGGTTCTAAATGACCTCACTACGTGGTTCTAAATGACCTCTAAGTACGTGCTTCTAAATGACCTCTAAGTAAGTAGTTCTAAATGACCCCTAAGTACGTAGTTCTAAATGACCTCTAGGTACGTACTTCCAAATGACTTCTAAGTAAGTGGTTCTAAATGACCTCTAAGTACGTGGTTCTAAATGTCCTCTAAGTACGTGGTTCTAAGAGACCTCATATACGTGGTTCTAAATGACCTCTAAGTACGTGGGTTCTAAATGACCCCTAAGTTCGTAGTTCTAAATGACCTCTAAATACGTAGCTCTAAATGACCTGTAAGTACGTAGTTCTAAATGACCTCTATGTACGTGGTTCTATATGACCTCTAAGTACGTGGGTTCTAAATGACATCTGAGTACCTGGTTCTAAATGACCTCTAATTACGTAGTTCTAAATGACCGCTAAGTTGTTGGTTCGAATTGACCTCTAAGTACGTGGTTCTAAATGACATCTAAGTACGTAGTTCTAATTGACCTCTAAATAGTTGGTTCTAAATGACCTCTAAGTACGTGGTTCTAAATATCTTCTAAGTACGTAGTTCTAAATGACGTCTAAGTACGTAGTTCTCAATACCTCTAGATACGTAGTTCCAAATGACCTCTAAGTAAGTGGTTCTAAATGACCTCTAAGTACGTGGTCCTAAATGACCTCTAGGTACGTAGTTCTAAATGACCTCTAAGTAAGTAGTTCTAAATGACCTTTAAGTATGTGGTTCTAAATGACCTCTAAGTACGAGGTTATAAATGACCTCAAGGTACGTAGTTCCAAATGACCTCCAAGTAAGTGGTTCTAAATGACGACTAAGTACGTGGTTCTAAATGACCTATAAGTACGTAGTTTTAAATGACCTCTAAGTACGAAGTCCTAAATGACCTCTAAGAACGTAGTTCTATATTACCTCTAAGTACGTAGTTCTAAATGACCTCTAAGTACGTAGTTCTAATTGACCTCTAGGTACGTAGTTCTAAATGACCTCAAAGTAAGTAGTTCTAAATGACCTCTAAGTATGTGGTTCTAAATGACCTCTAAGTAAGTGGTTCTAAATGACCTCTAAGTACGTGGTTCTATATGATCTCTAAGTAAGTGGTTCTAAATGACTTCTAAGTACGTGGTTCAAAATGTCCTCTAAGTACGTGGTTCTAAATGACCTTATATACGTAGTGCTAAATAACCTCTAAGTACGTGGTCCTAATGACCTCTTAGTATGTGGTTATAAATGACCTCTAAGTACGTGCTTCTAAATGACCTCTAAGTAAGTAGTTCTAAATGACCCCTAAGTACGTAGTTCTAAATCACCTCTAGGTACGTACTTCCAAATGACATCTAAGTAAGTGGTTCTAAAGGAAATCTACGTACGTAGTTCTAAATGACCTCTAAAAAGTTGGTTCTAAATGACCTCAAAGTACATGGTTCTAAATATCTTCTAAGTACGTAGTTCTAAATGACCTCTAAGTACTGGGTTCTAAATGACCTCTAAGTACGTAGTTCTAAATGACCTCTAAGTACGTGGTTCTAAATGACCTCTAAGTACTTGGTTCTAAATGACCTCTAAGTACGTAGTTCTAAATGACCTATAAGTTGTTGGTTCTAAATGACCTCTAAGTACGTGGTTCTAAATGACCTCTAACTACGTGGTTCTAAATGACCTCTAAGTACGTGCTTCTAAATGACCTCTAAGTAAGTAGTTCTAAATGACCCCTAAGTACGTACTGCTAAATAACCTCTAAGTACGTGGTTCTAAATGACCTCTTAGTACGTGGTTATAAATGACCTCTAAGTACGTGCTTCTAAATGACCTCTAAGTAAGTAGTTCTAAATGACCCCTAAGTACGTAGTTCTAAATCACCTCTAGGTACGTACTTCCAAATGACATCTAAGTAAGTGGTTCTAAAGGACCTCTACGTACGTAGTTCTAAATGACCTCTAAAAAGTTGGTTCTAAATGACCTCTAAGTACGTGGTTCTAAATATCTTCTAAGTACGTAGTTCTAAATGACCTATAAGTACGTGGTTCTAAATGACCTCTAAGTATGTAGTTCTAAATGACCCCTAAGTACGTAGTTCTAAATGACCTCTAAGTACGTGAATCTAAATGCCTCTAAGTACTTGGTTCTAAATGACCTCTAAGTAAGTAGTTCTAAATGACCCCTAAGTACGTAGTACTAAATGACCTCTAAGTACGTAGTTCTAAATGACCTCTAAGTACTTAGTTCTAAATGACCTCTAAGTACGTGGGTTCTAAATTACCTCTAAGTACGTGGGTTCTAAATGACCTCTAAGAAGTTGGTTCTAAATAACCTCTAAGAACGTGGTTTCTAAATGACCTCTAAGTACGTGGGTTCTAAATGACCTCTAAGTACGTAGTTCTAAACGACCTCTAAGTACGTAGTTCTAAATGACGTCTAAGTACGTAGTTCTAAATACCTCTAGATACGTAGTTCCAAATGACCTCTAAGTAAGTGGTTATAAATGACCTCTAATTACGTGGTCCTAAATGACCTCTAGGTACGTAGTTCTAAATGACCTCTAAGTAAGTAGTTCTAAATGACCTCTAAGTATGTGGTTCTAAATGACCTCTAAGTACGTAGTTCTAAATGACCTCTAAGTACGAAGTCCTAAATGACCTCTAAGAACGTAGTTCTATATTACCTCTAAGTACGTAGTTCTAAATGACCTCTAAGTACGTAGTTCTAATTGACCTCTAGGTACGTAGTTCTAAATGACCTCAAAGTAAGTAGTTCTAAATGACCTCTAAGTATGTGGTTCTAAATGACCTCTAAGTAAGTGGTTCTAAATGACCTCTAAGTACGTGTTTCTATATGATCTCTTAGTACGTGGTTCTAAATGACCTCTAAGTACGTGGGTTCTTCTAAATGACTTCTAAGTACGTGGTTCAAAATGTCCTCTAAGTACGTGGTTCTAAATGACCTTATATACGTAGTGCTAAATAACCTCTAAGTACGTGGTTCTAAATGACCTCTTAGTACGTGGTTATAAATGACCTCTAAGTACGTGCTTCTAAATGACCTCTAAGTAAGTAGTTCTAAATGACCCCTAAGTACGTAGTTCTAAATGACCTCTAGGTACGTACTTCCAAATGACATCTAAGTAAGTGGTTCTAAATGACCTCTAGGTACGTGGTCCTAAATGACCTCTAGGTACGTACTTCCAAATGACATCTAAGTAAGTGGTTCTAAATGACCTCTAGGTACGTGGTCCTAAATGACCTCTAGGTACGTAGTTCTAAATGACCTCTAAGTAAGTAGTTCTTAATGACCTCTAAGTATGTGGTTCTAAATGACCTCTATGTACGTAGTTCTAAATGACCTCTAAAAAGTTGGTTCTAAATGACCTCTAAGTACGTGGTTCTAAATATCTTCTAAGTACGTAGTTCTAAATGACCTGTAAGTACTTGGTTCTAAATGACCTCTAAGTACTTGGTTCTAAATGACCTCTAAGTGCGTGGTTCTAAATGACCTCTAAGTACTTGGTTCTAAATGACCTCTAAGTACGTAGTTCTAAATGACCTCTAAGTTGTTGGTTCTAAATGACCTCTAAGTACGTGGTTCTAAATGACCTCTAACTACGTGGTTCTAAATGACCTATAAGTACGTGCTTCTAAATGACCTCTAAGTAAGTAGTTCTAAATGACCCCTAAGTACGTAGTTCTAAATGACCTCTAGGTACGTACTTCCAAATGACTTCTAAGTAAGTAGTTCTAAATGACCCCTAAGTACGTAGTTCTAAATGACCTCTAGGTACGTACTTCCAAATGACTTCTAAGTAAGTGGTTCTAAATGACCTCTAAGTACGTGGTTCTAAATGTCCTCTAAGTACGTGGTTCTAAAAGACCTCATATACGTGGTTCTAAATGACCTCTAAGTACGTGGGTTCTAAATGACCCCTAAGTTCGTAGTTCTAAATGACCTCTAAATACGTAGCTCTAAATGACCTCTAAGTACGTAGTTCTAAATGACCTCTATGTACGTGGTTCTATATGACCTCTAAGTACGTAGGTTCTAAATGACATCTGAGTACGTGGTTCTAAATGACCTCTAAGTACGTAGTTCTAAATGACCGCTAAGTTGTTGGTTCGAATTGACCTCTAAGTACGTAGTTCTAAATGACATCTAAGTACGTAGTTCTAATTGACCTCTAAATAGTTGGTTCTAAATGACCTCTAAGTACGTGGTTCTAAATATCTTCTAAGTACGTAGTTCTAAATGACGTCTAAGTACGTAGTTCTCAATACCTCTAGAAACGTAGTTCCAAATGACCTCAAAGTAAGTGGTTCTAAATGACCTCTAAGTACGTGGTCCTAAATGACCTCTAGGTACGTAGTTCTAAATGACATCTAAGTAAGTAGTTCTAAATGACCTTTAAGTATGTGGTTCTAAATGACCTCTAAGTACGTGGGTTCTTCTAAATGACTTCTAAGTACGTGGTTCAAAATGTCCTCTAAGTACGTGGTTCTAAATGACCTTATATACGTAGTGCTAAATAACCTCTAAGTACGTGGTTCTAAATGACATCTGAGTACGTGGTTATAAATGACCTCTAAGTACGTAGTTCTAAATGACCGCTAAGTTGTTGGTTCGAATTGACCTCTAAGTACGTAGTTCTAAATGACATCTAAGTACGTAGTTCTAATTGACCTCTAAATAGTTGGTTCTAAATGACCTCTAAGTACGTGGTTCTAAATATCTTCTAAGTACGTAGTTCTAAATGACGTCTAAGTACGTAGTTCTCAATACCTCTAGAAACGTAGTTCCAAATGACCTTAAAGTAAGTGGTTCTAAATGACCTCTAAGTACGTGGTCCTAAATGACCTCTAGGTACGTAGTTCTAAATGACATCTAAGTAAGTAGTTCTAAATGACCTTTAAGTATGTGGTTCTAAATGACCTCTAAGTACGTGGGTTCTTCTAAATGACTTCTAAGTACGTGGTTCAAAATGTCCTCTAAGTACGTGGTTCTAAATGACCTTATATACGTAGTGCTAAATAACCTCTAAGTACGTGGTTCTAAATGACCTCTTAGTACGTGGTTATAAATGACCTCTAAGTACGTGCTTCTAAATGACCTCTAAGTAAGTAGTTCTAAATGACCCCTAAGTACGTAGTTCTAAATGACCTCTAGGTACGTACTTCCAAATGACATCTAAGTAAGTGGTTCTAAATGACCTCTAGGTACGTGGTCCTAAATGACCTCTAGGTACGTACTTCCAAATGACATCTAAGTAAGTGGTTCTAAATGACCTCTAGGTACGTGGTCCTAAATGACCTCTAGGTACGTAGTTCTAAATGACCTCTAAGTAAGTAGTTCTTAATGACCTCTAAGTATGTGGTTCTAAATGACCTCTATGTACGTAGTTCTAAATGACCTCTAAAAAGTTGGTTCTAAATGACCTCTAAGTACGTGGTTCTAAATATCTTCTAAGTAAGTAGTTCTAAATGACCTCTAAGTACTTGGTTCTAAATGACCTCTAAGTACTTGGTTCTAAATGACCTCTAAGTACGTGGTTCTAAATGACCTCTAAGTACTTGGTTCTAAATGACCTCTAAGTACGTAGTTCTAAATGACCTGTAAGTTGTTGGTTCTAAATGACCTCTAAGTACGTGGTTCTAAATGACCTCTAACTACGTTGTTCTAAATGACCTCTAAGTACGTGCTTCTAAATGACCTCTAAGTAAGTAGTTCTAAATGACCCCTAAGTACGTAGTTCTAAATGACGTCTAAGTACGTAGTTCTCAATACCTCTAGATACGTAGTTCCAAATGACCTCAAAGTAAGTGGTTCTAAATGACCTCTAAGTACGTGGTCCTAAATGACCTCAAGGTACGTAGTTCCAAATGACCTCCAAGTAAGTGGTTCTAAATGACGTCTAAGTACGTGGTTCTAAATGACCTAAAGTACGTAGTTCTAAATGACCTCTAAGAACGTAGTTCTAATTGACCTCTAGGTACGTAGTTCTAAATGACCTCAAAGTAAGTAGTTCTAAATGACCTCTAAGTACGTAGTTCTAAATGACCTCTATGTACGTGGTTCTATATGACCTCTAAGTACGTAGGTTCTAAATGACATCTGAGTACGTGGTTCTAAATGACCTCTAAGTACGTAGTTCTAAATGACCGCTAAGTTGTTGGTTCGAATTGACCTCTAAGTACGTAGTTCTAAATGACATCTAAGTACGTAGTTCTAATTGACCTCTAAATAGTTGGTTCTAAATGACCTCTAAGTACGTGGTCCTAAATGACCTCTAGGTACGTGGTTCTAAATGACATCTAAGTAAGTAGTTCTAAATGACATTTAAGTATGTGGTTCTAAATGACCTCTAAGTACGAGGTTCTAAATGACCTCAAGGTACGTAGTTCCAAATGACCTCCAAGTAAGTGGTTCTAAATGACGTCTAAGTACGTGGTTCTAAATGACCTATAAGTACGTAGTTCTAAATGACCTCTAAGTACGTAGTTCTAATTGACCTCTAGGTACGTAGTTCTAAATGACCTCAAAGTAAGTAGTTCTAAATGACCTCTAAGTATGTGGTTCTAAATGACCTCTAAGTAAGTGGTTCTAAATGACCTCTAAGTACGTGGTTCTATATGATCTCTTAGTACGTGGTTCTAAATGACCTCTAAGTACGTGGGTTCTTCTAAATGACTTCTAAGTACGTGGTTCAAAATGTCCTCTAAGTACGTGGTTCTAAATGACCTTATATACGTAGTGCTAAATAACCTCTAAGTACGTGGTTCTAAATGACCTCTAAGTACGTGGTTCTAAATGACCTCTAAGTACGTGCTTCTAAATGACCTCTAAGTAAGTAGTTCTAAATGATGATCCCTAAGTACGTAGTTCTAAATGACCTCTAGGTACGTACTTCCAAATGACATCTAAGTAAGTGGTTCTAAATGACCTCTAAGTACGAGGTTCTATATGACCTCTAAGTACGTGGTTCAAATGACCTCTAAGTTAGTAGTTCTAAATGACTCCTAAGTACGTAGTTCTAAATGACCTCTAAGTACGTGGTTCTATATGACCTCTTAGTACGTGGTTCTAAATGACCTCTAAGTACGTGGGTTCTTCTAATGACTTCTAAGTACGTGGTTCTAAATGTCCTCTAAGTACGTAGTTCTAAATGACGTCTAAGTACGTAGTTCTAAATACCTCTAGATACGTAGTTCCAAATGACCTCTAAGTAAGTGGTTCTAAATGACCTCTAAGTACGTGGTCCTAAATGACCTCTAGGTACGTAGTTCTAAATGACCTCTAAGTAAGTAGTTCTAAATGACCTCTAAGTATGTGGTTCTAAATGACCTCTAAGTACGTAGTTCTAAATGACCTCTAAGTACGAAGTCCTAAATGACCTCTAAGAACGTAGTTCTATATTACCTCTAAGTACGTAGTTCTAAATGACCTCTAAGTATGTAGTTCTAATTGACCTCTAGGTACGTAGTTCTAAATGACCTCAAAGTAAGTAGTTCTAAATGACCTCTAAGTATGTGGTTCTAAATGACCTCTAAGTAAGTGGTTCTTAATGACCTCTAATTACGTGTTTCTATATGATCTCTTAGTACGTGGTTCTAAATGACCTCTAAGTACGTGGGTTCTTCTAAATGACTTCTAAGTACGTGGTTCAAAATGTCCTCTAAGTACGTGGTTCTAAATGACCTTATATACGTAGTGCTAAATAACCTCTAAGTACGTGGTTATAAATGACCTCTTAGAACGTGGTTATAAATGACCTCTAAGTAAGTAGTTCTAAATGACCCCTAAGTACGTAGTTCTAAATGACCTCTAGGTACGTACTTCCAAATGACATCTAAGTAAGTGGTTCTAAATGACCTCTAAGTACGTGGTCCTAAATGACCTCTAGGTACGTAGTTCTAAATGACCTCTAAGTAAGTAGTTCTTAATGACCTCTAAGTATGTGGTTCTAAATGACCTCTATGTACGTAGTTCTAAATGACCTCTAAAAAGTTGGTTCTAAATGACCTCTAAGTACGTGGTTCTAAATATCTTCTAAGTACGTAGTTCTAAATGACCTCTAAGTACTATGTTCTAAATGACCTCTAAGTACTTGGTTCTAAATGACCTCTAAGTACTTGGTTCTAAATGACCTCTAAGTACGTAGTTCTAAATGACCTCTAAGTTGTTGGTTCTAAATGACCTCTAAGTACGTGGTTCTAAATGACCTCTAACTACGTGGTTCTAAATGACCTCTAAGTACGTGCTTCTAAGTGACCTCTAAGTAAGTAGTTCTAAATGACCTCTAGGTACGTACTTCCAAATGACTTCTAAGTAAGTGGTTCTAAATGACCTCTAAGTACGTGGTTCTAAATGTCCTCTAAGTACGTGGTTCTAAAAGACCTCATATACGTGGTTCTTAAAGACCTCTAAGTACGTGGGTTCTAAATGACTCCTAAGTTCGTAGTTCTAAATGACCTCTAAATACGTAGCTCTAAATGACCTCTAAGTACGTAGTTCTAAATGACCTCTATGTACGTGGTTCTATATGACCTCTAAGTACGTGGGCTCTAAATGACATCTGAGTACGTGTTTCTAAATGACCTCTAAGTACGTAGTTCTAAATGACCTCTAAGTTGTTGGTTCTAAATGACCTCTAAGTACGTGGTTCTAAATGACCTCTCAGTACGTGGTTCTAAATGACCTCTAAGTACGTGGTTCTAAATGACATCTAAGTACGTAGTTCTAAATGACCTCTAAATAGTTGGTTCTAAATGACCTCTAAGTGCGTGGTTCTAAATATCTTCTAAGTACGTAGTTCTAAATGACGTCTAAGTACGTAGTTCTAAATACCTCTAGATACGTAGTTCCTAATGACCTCTAAGTAAGTGGTTCTAAATGACCTCTAAGTACGTGGTCCTAAATGACCTCTAGGTACGTAGTTCTAAATGACCTCTAAGTAAGTAGTTCTAAATGACCTCTAAGTATGTGGTTCTAAATGACCTCTAAGTACGTAGTTCTAAATGACCTCTAAGTACGAATTCCTAAATGACCTCTAAGAACGTAGTTCTATATTACCTCTAAGTACGTAGTTCTAAATGACCTCTAAGTACGTAGTTCTAATTGACCTCTAAGTACGTAGTTTTAAATGACCTTAAAGTAAGTAGTTCTAAATGACCTCTAAGTATGTGGTTCTAAATGACCTCTAAGTAAGTGGTTCTAAATGACCTCTAAGTACATGGTTCTATATGATCTCTTAGTACGTGGTTCTAAATGACCTCTAAGTACGTGGGTTCTTCTAAATGACTTCTAAGTACGTGGTTCAAAATGTCCTCTAAGTACGTGGTTCTAAATGACCTTATATACGTGGGTACTAAATAACCTCTAAGTACGTGGTTCTAAATGACCTCTTAGTACGTGGTTATAAATGACCTCTAAGTACGTGCTTCTAAATGACCTCTAAGTAAGTAGTTCTAAATGACCCCTAAGTACGTAGTTCTAAATCACCTCTAGGTACGTACTTCCAAATGACATCTAAGTAAGTGGTTCTAAAGGACCTCTACGTACGTAGTTCTAAATGACCTCTAAAAAGTTGGTTCTAAATGACCTCTAAGTACGTGGTTCTAAATATCTTCTAAGTACGTAGTTCTAAATGACCTCTAAGTACTGGCTTCTAAATGACCTCTAAGTACGTGGTTCTAATTGACCTCTAAGTACGTGGTTCTAAATTACCTATAAGTACGTGGTTCTAAATGACCTCTAAGTAAGTAGTTCTAAATGACCCCTAAGTACGTAGTTCTAAATGACCTCTAAGTACGTGAATCTAAATGACCTCTAAGTACTTGGTTCTAAATGACCTCTAAGTAAGTAGTTCTAAATGACCCCTAAGTACGTAGTACTAAATGACCTCTAAGTACGTAGTTCTAAATGACCTCTAAGTACGTAGTTCTAAATGACCTCTAAGTACGTGGGTTCTAAATTACCTCTAAGTACGTGGGTTCTAAATGACCTCTAAGAAGTTGGTTGTAAATAACCTTTAAGAACGTGGTTTCTAAATGACCTCTAAGTACGTGGGTTCTAAATGACCTCTAAGTACGTAGTTCTAAACGACCTCTAAGTACGTAGTTTTAAATGACGTCTAAGTACGTAGTTCTAAATACCTCTAGATACGTAGTTCCAAATGACCTCAAAGTAAGTGGTTCTAAATGACCTCTAAGTACGTGGTCCTAAATGACCTCTAGGTACGTAGTTCTAAATGACCTCTAAGTAAGTAGTTCTAAATGACCTTTAAGTATGTGGTTCTAAATGACCTCTAAGTACGAGGTTCTAAATGACCTCAAGGTACGTAGTTCCAAATGACCTCCAAGTAAGTGGTTCTAAATGACGTCTAAGTACGTGGTTCTAAATGACCTATAAGTACGTAGTTCTAAATGACCTCTAAGTACGTAGTTCTAATTGACCTCTAGGTACGTAGTTCTAAATGACCTCAAAGTAAGTAGTTCTAAATGACCTCTAAGTATGTGGTTCTAAATGACCTCTAAGTAAGTGGTTCTAAATGACCTCTAAGTACGTGGTTCTATATGATCTCTTAGTACGTGGTTCTAAATGACCTCTAAGTACGTGGGTTCTTCTAAATGACTTCTAAGTACGTGGTTCAAAATGTCCTCTAAGTACGTGCTTCTAAATGACCTCTAAGTAAGTAGTTCTAAATGATGACCCCTAAGTACGTAGTTCTAAATGACCTCTAGGTACGTACTTCCAAATGACATCTAAGTAAGTGGTTCTAAATGACCTCTAAGTACGAGGTTCTATATGACCTCTAAGTACGTGGTTCATATGACCTCTAAGTAAGTAGTTCTAAATGACTCCTAAGTACGTAGTTCTAAATGACCTCTAAGTACGTGGTTCTATATGACCTCTTAGTACGTGGTTCTAAATGACCTCTAAGTACGTGGGTTCTTCTAATGACTTCTAAGTACGTGGTTCTAAATGTCCTCTAAGTACGTAGTTCTAAATGACGTCTAAGTACGTAGTTCTAAATACCTCTAGATACGTAGTTCCAAATGACCTCTAAGTAAGTGGTTCTAAATGACCTCTAAGTACGTGGTCCTAAATGACCTCTAGGTACGTAGTTCTAAATGACCTCTAAGTAAGTAGTTCTAAATGACCTCTAAGTATGTGGTTCTAAATGACCTCTAAGTACGTAGTTCCAAATGACTTCTAAGTACGAAGTCCTAAATGACCTCTAAGAACGTAGTTCTATATTACCTCTAAGTACGTAGTTCTAAATGACCTCTAAGTACGTAGTTCTAATTGACCTCTAGGTACGTAGTTCTAAATGACCTCAAAGTATGTAGTTCTAAATGACCTCTAAGTATGTGGTTCTAAATGACCTCTAAGTAAGTGGTTCTAAATGACCTCTAAGTACGTGTTTCTATATGATCTCTTAGTACGTGGTTCTAAATGACCTCTAAGTACGTGGGTTCTTCTAAATGACTTCTAAGTACGTGGTTCAAAATGTCCTCTAAGTACGTGGTTCTAAATGACCTTATATACGTAGTGCTAAATAACCTCTAAGTACGTGGTTCTAAATGACCTCTTAGTACGTGGTTATAAATGACCTCTAAGTACGTGCTTCTAAATGACCTCTAAGTAAGTAGTCCTAAATGACCCCTAAGTACGTAGTTCTAAATGACCTCTAGGTACGTACTTCCAAATGACATCTAAGTAAGTGGTTCTAAATGACCTCTAAGTACGTGGTCCTAAATGACCTCTAGGTACGTAGTTCTAAATGACCTCTAAGTAAGTAGTTCTTAATGACCTCTAAGTATGTGGTTCTAAATGACCTCTATGTACGTAGTTCTAAATGACCTCTAAAAAGTTGGTTCTAAATGACCTCTAAGTACGTGGTTCTAAATATCTTCTTAGTACGTAGTTCTAAATGACCTCTAAGTACTTGGTTCTAAATGACCTCTAAGTAAGTAGTTCTAAATGACCTCTAAGTATGTGGTTCTAAATGACCTCTAAGTAAGTGGTTCTAAATGACCTCTAAGTACGTGGTTCTATATGATCTCTTAGTACGTGGTTCTAAATGACCTCTAAGTACGTGGGTTCTTCTAAATGACTTCTAAGTACGTGGTTCAAAATGTCCTCTAAGTACGTGGTTCTAAATGACCTTATATACGTAGTGCTAAATAACCTCTAAGTACGTGGTTCTAAATGACCTCTAAGTACGTGGTTCTAAATGACCTCTAAGTACGTGCTTCTAAATGACCTCTAAGTAAGTAGTTCTAAATGATGACCCCTAAGTACGTAGTTCTAAATGACCTCTAGGTACGTACTTCCAAATGACATCTAAGTAAGTGGTTCTATATGATCTCTTAGTACGTGGTTCTAAATGACCTCTAAGTACGTGGGTTCTTCTAAATGACTTCTAAGTACGTGGTTCAAAATGTCCTCTAAGTACGTGGTTCTAAATGACCTCTTAGTACGTGGTTATAAATGACCTCTAAGTACGTGCTTCTAAATGACCTCTAAGTAAGTAGTTCTAAATGACCCCTAAGTACGTAGTTCTAAATGACCTCTAGGTACGTACTTCCAAATGACATCTAAGTAAGTAGTTCTAAATGACCTCTAAGTACGTGGTCCTAAATGAACTCTAGGTACGTAGTTCTAAATGACCTCTAAGTAAGTGGTTCTTAATGACCTCTAAGTATGTGGTTCTAAATGACCTCTATGTACGTAGTTCTAAATGACCTCTAAAAAGTTGGTTCTAAATGACCTCTAAGTACGTGGTTCTAAATGACCTCTAAGAACGTAGTTCTATATTACCTCTAAGTACGTAGTTCTAAATGACCTCTAAGTACGTAGTTCTAATTGACCTCTAGGTACGTAGTTCTAAATGACCTCTAGGTACGTAGTTCTAAATGACCTCTAAGTAAGTGGTTCTAAATGACCTCTAAGTACGTGGTTCTATATGATCTCTTAGTACGTGGTTCTAAATGACCTCTAAGTACGTGGGTTCTTCTAAATGATTTCTAAGTACGTGGTTCAAAATGTCCTCTAAGTACGTGGTTCTAAATGACCTTATATACGTAGTGCTAAATAACCTCTAAGTACGTGGTTCTAAATGACCTCTTAGTACGTGGTTATAAATGACCTCTAAGTACGTGCTTCTAAATGACCTCTAAGTAAGTAGTTCTAAATGACCCCTAAGTACGTAGTTCTAAATGACCTCTAGGTACGTACTTCCAAATGACATCTAAGTAAGTGGTTCTAAATGACCTCTAAGTACGTGGTCCTAAATGACCTCTAGGTACGTAGTTCTAAATGACCTCTAAGTAAGTAGTTCTTAATGACCTCTAAGTATGTGGTTCTAAATGACCTCTATGTACGTAGTTCTAAATGACCTCTAAAAAGTTGGTTCTAAATGACCTCTAAGTACGTGGTTCTAAATATCTTCTAAGTACGTAGTTCTAAATGACCTCTAAGTACTTGGTTCTAAATGACCTCTAAGTACTTGGTTCTAAATGACCTCTAAGTACGTGGTTCTAAATGACCTCTAAGTACTTGGTTCTAAATGACCTCTAAGTACGTAGTTATAAATGACCTCTAAGTTGTTGGTTCTAAATGACCTCTAAGTACGTGGTTCTAAATGACCTCTAACTACGTGGTTTTAAATGACCTCTAAGTACGTGCTTCTAAATGACCTCTAAGTAAGTAGTTCTAAATGACCCCTAAGTACGTAGTTCTAAATGACCTCTAGGTACGTACTTCCAAATGACTTCTAAGTAAGTGGTTCTAAATGACCTCTAAGTACGTGGTTCTAAATGTCCTCTAAGTACGTGGTTCTAAAAGACCTCATATACGTGGTTCCAAATGACCTCTAAGTACGTGGGTTCTAAATGACCCCTAAGTTCGTAGTTCTAAATGACCTATAAATACGTAGCTCTAAATGACCTCTAAGTACGTAGTTCTAAATGACCTCTATGTACGTGGTTCTATATGACCTCTAAGTACGTGGGTTCTAAATGACATCTGAGTACGTGGTCCTAAATGACCTCTAAGTACGTAGTTCTAAATGACCGCTAAGTTGTTGGTTCGAATTGACCTCTAAGTACGTGGTTCTAAATGACATCTAAGTACGTAGTTATTATTGACCTCTAAATAGTTGGTTCTAAATGACCTCTAAGTACGTGGTTCTAAATATCTTCTAAGTACGTAGTTCTAAATGACGTCTAAGTACGTAGTTCTCAATACCTCTAGATACGTAGTTCCAAATGACCTCAAAGTAAGTAGTTCTAAATGACCTCTAAGTATGTGGTTCTAAATGACCTCTAAGTAAGTGGTTCTAAATGACCTCTAAGTACGTGGTTTTATATGATCTCTTAGTACGTGGTTCTAAATGACCTCTAAGTACGTGGGTTCTTCTAAATGACTTCTAAGTACGTGGTTCAAAATGTCCTCTAAGTACGTGGTTCTAAATGACCTTATATACGTAGTGCTAAATAACCTCTAAGTACGTGGTTCTAAATGACCTCTAAGTACGTGGTTCTAAATGACCTCTAAGTACGTGCTTCTAAATGACCTCTAAGTAAGTAGTTCTAAATGATGACCCCTAAGTACGTAGTTCTAAATGACCTCTAGGTACGTACTTCCAAATGACATCTAAGTAAGTGGTTCTAAATGACCTCTAAGTACGAGGTTCTATATGACCTCTAAGTACGTGGGTACTAAATGACCTCTAAGTACGTGGGTTCTAAATGACCCCTAAGTTCGTAGTTCTAAATGACCTCTAAGTACGTGGTTTAAATGACCTCTAAGTAAGTAGTTCTAAATGACTCCTAAGTACGTAGTTCTAAATGACCTCTAAGTACGTGGTTCTATATGACCTCTTAGTACGTGGTTCTAAATGACCTCTAAGTACGTGGGTTCTTCTAATGACTTCTAAGTACGTGGTTCTAAATGTCCTCTAAGTACGTAGTTCTAAATGACGTCTAAGTACGTAGTTCTAAATGACCTCTAGGTACGTACTTCCAAATGACATCTAAGTAAGTGGTTCTAAATGACCTCTAAGTACGAGGTTCTATATGACCTCTAAGTACGTGGGTACTAAATGACCTCAAAGTAAGTGGTTCCAAATGACCTCTAAGTAAGTGGTTCTAAATGACTTCTAAGTACGTGGTCCTAAATGACCTCTAGGTACGTAGTTCTAAATGACCTCTAAGTAAGTAGTTCTAAATGACCTCTAAGTATGTGGTTCTAAATGACCTCTAAGTACGTAGTTCTAAATGACCTCTAAGTACGAAGTCCTAAATGACCTCTAAGAATGTAGTTCTATATTACCTCTAAGTACGTAGTTCTAAATGACCTCTAAGTACGTAGTTCTATTTGACCTCTAGGTACGTAGTTCTAAATGACCTCAAAGTAAGTAGTTCTAAATGACCTCTAAGTATGTGGTTCTAAATGACCTCTAAGTAAGTGGTTCTAAATGACCTCTAAGTACGTGTTTCTATATGATCTCTTAGTACGTGGTTCTAAATGACCTCTAAGTACGTGGGTTCTTCTAAATGACTTCTAAGTACGTGGTTCAAAATGTCCTCTAAGTACGTGGTTCTAAATGACCTTATATACGTAGTGCTAAATAACCTCTAAGTACGTGGTTCTAAATGACCTCTTAGTACGTGGTTATAAATGACCTCTAAGTACGTGCTTCTAAATGACCTCTAAGTAAGTAGTTCTAAATGACCCCTAAGTACGTAGTTCTAAATGACCTCTAGGTACGTACTTCCAAATGACATCTAAGTAAGTGGTTCTAAATGACCTCTAAGTACGTGGTCCTAAATGACCTCTAGGTACGTAGTTCTAAATGACCTCTAAGTAAGTAGTTCTTAATGACCTCTAAGTATGTGGTTCTAAATGACCTCTATGTACGTAGTTCTAAATGACCTCTAAAAAGTTGGTTCTAAATGACCTCTAAGTACGTGGTTATAAATATCTTCTAAGTACGTAGTTCTAAATGACCTCTAAGTACTTGGTTCTAAATAACCTCTAAGTACTTAGTTCTAAATGACCTCTAAGTACGTGCTCTTAATGACCTCTAAGTACTTGGTTCTAAATGACCTCTAAGTACGTAGTTCTAAATGACCTCTAAGTTGTTGGTTCTAAATGACCTCTAAGTACGTGGTTCTAAATGACCTCACTACGTGGTTCTAAATAACCTCTAAGTACGTGCTTCTAAATGACCTCTAAGTAAGTAGTTCTAAATGACCCCTAAGTACGTAGTTCTAAATGACCTCTAGGTACGTACTTCCAAATGACTTCTAAGTAAGTGGTTCTAAATGACCTCTAAGTACGTGGTTCTAAATGTCCTCTAAGTACGTGGTTCTAAAAGACCTCATATACGTGGTTCTAAATGACCTCTAAGTACGTGGGTTCTAAATGACCCCTAAGTTCGTAGTTCTAAATGACCTCTAAATACGTAGCTCTAAATGACCTCTAAGTACGTAGTTCTAAATGACCTCTATGTACGTGGTTCTATATGACCTCTAAGTACGTGGGTTCTAAATGACATCTGAGTACCTGGTTCTAAATCACCTCTAAGTACGTAGTTCTAAATGACCGCTAAGTTGTTGGTTCGAATTGACCTCTAAGTACGTGGTTCTAAATGACATCTAAGTACGTAGTTCTAATTGACCTCTAAATAGTTGGTTCTAAATGACCTCTAAGTACGTGGTTCTAAATATCTTCTAAGTACGTAGTTCTAAATGACGTCTAAGTACGTAGTTCTCAATACCTCTAGATACGTAGTTCCAAATGACCTCTAAGTAAGTGGTTCTAAATGACCTCTAAGTACGTGGTCCTAAATGACCTCTAGGTACGTAGTTCTAAATGACCTCTAAGTAAGTAGTTCTAAATGACCTTTAAGTATGTGGTTCTAAATGACCTCTAAGTACGAGGTTCTAAATGACCTCAAGGTACGTAGTTCCAAATGACCTCAAAGTAAGTGGTTCTAAATGACGTCTAAGTACGTGGTTCTAAATGACCTATAAGTACGTAGTTTTAAATGACCTCTAAGTACGAAGTCCTAAATGACCTCTAAGAACGTAGTTCTATATTACCTCTAAGTACGTAGTTCTAAATGACCTCTAAGTACGTAGTTCTAATTGACCTCTAGGTACGTAGTTCTAAATGACCTCAAAGTAAGTAGTTCTAAATGACCTCTAAGTATGTGGTTCTAAATGACCTCTAAGTAAGTATTTCTAAATGACCTCTAAGTACGTGGTTTTATATGATCTCTTAGTACGTGGTTCTAAATGACCTCTAAGTACGTGGGTTCTTCTAAATGACTTCTAAGTACGTGGTTCAAAATGTCCTCTAAGTACGTGGTTCTAAATGACCTTATATACGTAGTGCTAAATAACCCCTAAGTACGTAGTTCTAAATGACCTCTAGGTACGTACTTCCAAATGACATCTAAGTAAGTGGTTCTAAATGACCTCTAAGTACGAGGTTCTATATGACCTCTAAGTACGTGGGTACTAAATGACCTCTAAGTACGTGGGTTCTAAATGACCCCTAAGTTCGTAGTTCTAAATGACCTCTAAGTACGTGGTTTAAATGACCTCTAAGTAAGTAGTTCTAAATGACTCCTAAGTACGTAGTTCTAAATGACCTCTAAGTACGTGGTTCTATATGACCTCTTAGTACGTGGTTCTAAATGACCTCTAAGTACGTGGGTTCTTCTAATGACTTCTAAGTACGTGGTTCTAAATGTCCTCTAAGTACGTAGTTCTAAATGACGTCTAAGTACGTAGTTCTAAATGACCTCTAGGTACGTACTTCCAAATGACATCTAAGTAAGTGGTTCTAAATGACCTCTAAGTACGAGGTTCTATATGACCTCTAAGTACGTGGGTACTAAATGACCTCAAAGTAAGTGGTTCCACATGACCTCTAAGTAAGTGGTTCTAAATGACCTCTAAGTACGTGGTCCTAAATGACCTCTAGGTACGTAGTTCTAAATGACCTCTAAGTAAGTAGTTCTAAATGACCTCTAAGTATGTGGTTCTAAATGACCTCTAAGTACGTAGTTCTAAATGACCTCTAAGTACGAAGTCCTAAATGACCTCTAAGAATGTAGTTCTATATTACCTCTAAGTACGTAGTTCTAAATGACCTCTAAGTACGTAGTTCTATTTGACCTCTAGGTACGTAGTTCTAAATGACCTCAAAGTAAGTAGTTCTAAATGACCTCTAAGTATGTGGTTCTAAATGACCTCTAAGTAAGTGGTTCTAAATGACCTCTAAGTACGTGTTTCTATATGATCTCTTAGTACGTGGTTCTAAATGACCTCTAAGTACGTGGGTTCTTCTAAATGACTTCTAAGTACGTGGTTCAAAATGTCCTCTAAGTACGTGGTTCTAAATGACCTTATATACGTAGTGCTAAATAACCTCTAAGTACGTGGTTCTAAATGACCTCTTAGTACGTGGTTATAAATGACCTCTAAGTACGTGCTTCTAAATGACCTCTAAGTAAGTAGTTCTAAATGACCCCTAAGTACGTAGTTCTAAATGACCTCTAGGTACGTACTTCCAAATGACATCTAAGTAAGTGGTTCTAAAAGACCTCTAAGTACGTGGTCCTAAATGACCTCTAGGTACGTAGTTCTAAATGACCTCTAAGTAAGTAGTTCTTAATGACCTCTAAGTATGTGGTTCTAAATGACCTCTATGTACGTAGTTCTAAATGACCTCTAAAAAGTTGGTTCTAAATGACCTCTAAGTACGTGGTTATAAATATCTTCTAAGTACGTAGTTCTAAATGACCTCTAAGTACTTGGTTCTAAATGACCTCTAAGTACTTGGTTCTAAATGACCTCTAAGTACGTGCTCTTAATGACCTCTAAGTACTTGGTTCTAAATGACCTCTAAGTACGTAGTTCTAAATGACCTCTAAGTTGTTGGTTCTAAATGACCTCTAAGTACGTGGTTCTAAATGACCTCACTACGTGGTTCTAAATGACCTCTAAGTACGTGCTTCTAAATGACCTCTAAGTAAGTAGTTCTAAATGACCCCTAAGTACGTAGTTCTAAATGACCTCTAGGTACGTACTTCCTAATGACTTCTAAGTAAGTGGTTCTAAATGACCTCTAAGTACGTGGTTCTAAATGTCCTCTAAGTACGTGGTTCTAAGAGACCTCATATACGTGGTTCTAAATGACCTCTAAGTACGTGGGTTCTAAATGACCCCTAAGTTCGTAGTTCTAAATGACCTCTAAATACGTAGCTCTAAATGACCTCTAAGTACGTAGTTCTAAATGACCTCTATGTACGTGGTTCTATATGACCTCTAAGTACGTGGGTTCTAAATGACATCTGAGTACCTGGTTCTAAATGACCTCTAATTACGTAGTTCTAAATGACCGCTAAGTTGTTGGTTCGAATTGACCTCTAAGTACGTGGTTCTAAATGACATCTAAGTACGTAGTTCTAATTGACCTCTAAATAGTTGGTTCTAAATGACCTCTAAGTACGTGGTTCTAAATATCTTCTAAGTACGTAGTTCTAAATGACGTCTAAGTACGTAGTTCTCAATACCTCTAGATACGTAGTTCCAAATGACCTCTAAGTAAGTGGTTCTAAATGACCTCTAAGTACGTGGTCCTAAATGACCTCTAGGTACGTAGTTCTAAATGACCTCTAAGTAAGTAGTTCTAAATGACCTTTAAGTATGTGGTTCTAAATGACCTCTAAGTACGAGGTTATAAATGACCTCAAGGTACGTAGTTCCAAATGACCTCCAAGTAAGTGGTTCTAAATGACGTCTAAGTACGTGGTTCTAAATGACCTATAAGTACGTAGTTTTAAATGACCTCTAAGTACGAAGTCCTAAATGACCTCTAAGAACGTAGTTCTATATTACCTCTAAGTACGTAGTTCTAAATGACCTCTAAGTACGTAGTTCTAATTGACCTCTAGGTACGTAGTTCTAAATGACCTCAAAGTAAGTAGTTCTAAATGACCTCTAAGTATGTGGTTCTAAATGACCTCTAAGTAAGTGGTTCTAAATGACCTCTAAGTACGTGGTTCTATATGATCTCTTAGTACGTGGTTCTAAATGACCTCTAAGTACGTGGGTTCTTCTAAATGACTTCTAAGTACGTGGTTCAAAATGTCCTCTAAGTACGTGGTTCTAAATGACCTTATATACGTAGTGCTAAATAACCTCTAAGTACGTGGTCCTAATGACCTCTTAGTATGTGGTTATAAATGACCTCTAAGTACGTGCTTCTAAATGACCTCTAAGTAAGTAGTTCTAAATGACCCCTAAGTACGTAGTTCTAAATCACCTCTAGGTACGTACTTCCAAATGACATCTAAGTAAGTGGTTCTAAAGGAAATCTACGTACGTAGTTCTAAATGACCTCTAAAAAGTTGGTTCTAAATGACCTCAAAGTACATGGTTCTAAATATCTTCTAAGTACGTAGTTCTAAATGACCTCTAAGTACTGGGTTCTAAATGACCTCTAAGTACGTAGTTCTAAATGACCTCTAAGTACGTGGTTCTAAATGACCTCTAAGTACTTGGTTCTAAATGACCTCTAAGTACGTAGTTCTAAATGACCTATAAGTTGTTGGTTCTAAATGACCTCTAAGTACGTGGTTCTAAATGACCTCTAACTACGTGGTTCTAAATGACCTCTAAGTACGTGCTTCTAAATGACCTCTAAGTAAGTAGTTCTAAATGACCCCTAAGTACGTACTGCTAAATAACCTCTAAGTACGTGGTTCTAAATGACCTCTTAGTACGTGGTTATAAATGACCTCTAAGTACGTGCTTCTAAATGACCTCTAAGTAAGTAGTTCTAAATGACCCCTAAGTACGTAGTTCTAAATCACCTCTAGGTACGTACTTCCAAATGACATCTAAGTAAGTGGTTCTAAAGGACCTCTACGTACGTAGTTCTAAATGACCTCTAAAAAGTTGGTTCTAAATGACCTCTAAGTACGTGGTTCTAAATATCTTCTAAGTACGTAGTTCTAAATGACCTATAAGTACGTGGTTCTAAATGACCTCTAAGTATGTAGTTCTAAATGACCCCTAAGTACGTAGTTCTAAATGACCTCTAAGTACGTGAATCTAAATGCCTCTAAGTACTTGGTTCTAAATGACCTCTAAGTAAGTAGTTCTAAATGACCCCTAAGTACGTAGTACTAAATGACCTCTAAGTACGTAGTTCTAAATGACCTCTAAGTACTTAGTTCTAAATGACCTCTAAGTACGTGGGTTCTAAATTACCTCTAAGTACGTGGGTTCTAAATGACCTCTAAGAAGTTGGTTCTAAATAACCTCTAAGAACGTGGTTTCTAAATGACCTCTAAGTACGTGGGTTCTAAATGACCTCTAAGTACGTAGTTCTAAACGACCTCTAAGTACGTAGTTCTAAATGACGTCTAAGTACGTAGTTCTAAATACCTCTAGATACGTAGTTCCAAATGACCTCTAAGTAAGTGGTTATAAATGACCTCTAATTACGTGGTCCTAAATGACCTCTAGGTACGTAGTTCTAAATGACCTCTAAGTAAGTAGTTCTAAATGACCTCTAAGTATGTGGTTCTAAATGACCTCTAAGTACGTAGTTCTAAATGACCTCTAAGTACGAAGTCCTAAATGACCTCTAAGAACGTAGTTCTATATTACCTCTAAGTACGTAGTTCTAAATGACCTCTAAGTACGTAGTTCTAATTGACCTCTAGGTACGTAGTTCTAAATGACCTCAAAGTAAGTAGTTCTAAATGACCTCTAAGTATGTGGTTCTAAATGACCTCTAAGTAAGTGGTTCTAAATGACCTCTAAGTACGTGTTTCTATATGATCTCTTAGTACGTGGTTCTAAATGACCTCTAAGTACGTGGGTTCTTCTAAATGACTTCTAAGTACGTGGTTCAAAATGTCCTCTAAGTACGTGGTTCTAAATGACCTTATATACGTAGTGCTAAATAACCTCTAAGTACGTGGTTCTAAATGACCTCTTAGTACGTGGTTATAAATGACCTCTAAGTACGTGCTTCTAAATGACCTCTAAGTAAGTAGTTCTAAATGACCCCTAAGTACGTAGTTCTAAATGACCTCTAGGTACGTACTTCCAAATGACATCTAAGTAAGTGGTTCTAAATGACCTCTAGGTACGTGGTCCTAAATGACCTCTAGGTACGTACTTCCAAATGACATCTAAGTAAGTGGTTCTAAATGACCTCTAGGTACGTGGTCCTAAATGACCTCTAGGTACGTAGTTCTAAATGACCTCTAAGTAAGTAGTTCTTAATGACCTCTAAGTATGTGGTTCTAAATGACCTCTATGTACGTAGTTCTAAATGACCTCTAAAAAGTTGGTTCTAAATGACCTCTAAGTACGTGGTTCTAAATATCTTCTAAGTACGTAGTTCTAAATGACCTGTAAGTACTTGGTTCTAAATGACCTCTAAGTACTTGGTTCTAAATGACCTCTAAGTACGTGGTTCTAAATGACCTCTAAGTACTTGGTTCTAAATGACCTCTAAGTACGTAGTTCTAAATGACCTCTAAGTTGTTGGTTCTAAATGACCTCTAAGTACGTGGTTCTAAATGACCTCTAACTACGTGGTTCTAAATGACCTATAAGTACGTGCTTCTAAATGACCTCTAAGTAAGTAGTTCTAAATGACCCCTAAGTACGTAGTTCTAAATGACCTCTAGGTACGTACTTCCAAATGACTTCTAAGTAAGTAGTTCTAAATGACCCCTAAGTACGTAGTTCTAAATGACCTCTAGGTACGTACTTCCAAATGACTTCTAAGTAAGTGGTTCTAAATGACCTCTAAGTACGTGGTTCTAAATGTCCTCTAAGTACGTGGTTCTAAAAGACCTCATATACGTGGTTCTAAATGACCTCTAAGTACGTGGGTTCTAAATGACCCCTAAGTTCGTAGTTCTAAATGACCTCTAAATACGTAGCTCTAAATGACCTCTAAGTACGTAGTTCTAAATGACCTCTATGTACGTGGTTCTATATGACCTCTAAGTACGTAGGTTCTAAATGACATCTGAGTACGTGGTTCTAAATGACCTCTAAGTACGTAGTTCTAAATGACCGCTAAGTTGTTGGTTCGAATTGACCTCTAAGTACGTAGTTCTAAATGACATCTAAGTACGTAGTTCTAATTGACCTCTAAATAGTTGGTTCTAAATGACCTCTAAGTACGTGGTTCTAAATATCTTCTAAGTACGTAGTTCTAAATGACGTCTAAGTACGTAGTTCTCAATACCTCTAGAAACGTAGTTCCAAATGACCTCAAAGTAAGTGGTTCTAAATGACCTCTAAGTACGTGGTCCTAAATGACCTCTAGGTACGTAGTTCTAAATGACATCTAAGTAAGTAGTTCTAAATGACCTTTAAGTATGTGGTTCTAAATGACCTCTAAGTACGTGGGTTCTTCTAAATGACTTCTAAGTACGTGGTTCAAAATGTCCTCTAAGTACGTGGTTCTAAATGACCTTATATACGTAGTGCTAAATAACCTCTAAGTACGTGGTTCTAAATGACATCTGAGTACGTGGTTATAAATGACCTCTAAGTACGTAGTTCTAAATGACCGCTAAGTTGTTGGTTCGAATTGACCTCTAAGTACGTAGTTCTAAATGACATCTAAGTACGTAGTTCTAATTGACCTCTAAATAGTTGGTTCTAAATGACCTCTAAGTACGTGGTTCTAAATATCTTCTAAGTACGTAGTTCTAAATGACGTCTAAGTACGTAGTTCTCAATACCTCTAGAAACGTAGTTCCAAATGACCTCAAAGTAAGTGGTTCTAAATGACCTCTAAGTACGTGGTCCTAAATGACCTCTAGGTACGTAGTTCTAAATGACATCTAAGTAAGTAGTTCTAAATGACCTTTAAGTATGTGGTTCTAAATGACCTCTAAGTACGTGGGTTCTTCTAAATGACTTCTAAGTACGTGGTTCAAAATGTCCTCTAAGTACGTGGTTCTAAATGACCTTATATACGTAGTGCTAAATAACCTCTAAGTACGTGGTTCTAAATGACCTCTTAGTACGTGGTTATAAATGACCTCTAAGTACGTGCTTCTAAATGACCTCTAAGTAAGTAGTTCTAAATGACCCCTAAGTACGTAGTTCTAAATGACCTCTAGGTACGTACTTCCAAATGACATCTAAGTAAGTGGTTCTAAATGACCTCTAGGTACGTGGTCCTAAATGACCTCTAGGTACGTACTTCCAAATGACATCTAAGTAAGTGGTTCTAAATGACCTCTAGGTACGTGGTCCTAAATGACCTCTAGGTACGTAGTTCTAAATGACCTCTAAGTAAGTAGTTCTTAATGACCTCTAAGTATGTGGTTCTAAATGACCTCTATGTACGTAGTTCTAAATGACCTCTAAAAAGTTGGTTCTAAATGACCTCTAAGTACGTGGTTCTAAATATCTTCTAAGTAAGTAGTTCTAAATGACCTCTAAGTACTTGGTTCTAAATGACCTCTAAGTACTTGGTTCTAAATGACCTCTAAGTACGTGGTTCTAAATGACCTCTAAGTACTTGGTTCTAAATGACCTCTAAGTACGTAGTTCTAAATGACCTGTAAGTTGTTGGTTCTAAATGACCTCTAAGTACGTGGTTCTAAATGACCTCTAACTACGTTGTTCTAAATGACCTCTAAGTACGTGCTTCTAAATGACCTCTAAGTAAGTAGTTCTAAATGACCCCTAAGTACGTAGTTCTAAATGACGTCTAAGTACGTAGTTCTCAATACCTCTAGATACGTAGTTCCAAATGACCTCAAAGTAAGTGGTTCTAAATGACCTCTAAGTACGTGGTCCTAAATGACCTCAAGGTACGTAGTTCCAAATGACCTCCAAGTAAGTGGTTCTAAATGACGTCTAAGTACGTGGTTCTAAATGACCTAAAGTACGTAGTTCTAAATGACCTCTAAGAACGTAGTTCTAATTGACCTCTAGGTACGTAGTTCTAAATGACCTCAAAGTAAGTAGTTCTAAATGACCTCTAAGTACGTAGTTCTAAATGACCTCTATGTACGTGGTTCTATATGACCTCTAAGTACGTAGGTTCTAAATGACATCTGAGTACGTGGTTCTAAATGACCTCTAAGTACGTAGTTCTAAATGACCGCTAAGTTGTTGGTTCGAATTGACCTCTAAGTACGTAGTTCTAAATGACATCTAAGTACGTAGTTCTAATTGACCTCTAAATAGTTGGTTCTAAATGACCTCTAAGTACGTGGTCCTAAATGACCTCTAGGTACGTGGTTCTAAATGACATCTAAGTAAGTAGTTCTAAATGACATTTAAGTATGTGGTTCTAAATGACCTCTAAGTACGAGGTTCTAAATGACCTCAAGGTACGTAGTTCCAAATGACCTCCAAGTAAGTGGTTCTAAATGACGTCTAAGTACGTGGTTCTAAATGACCTATAAGTACGTAGTTCTAAATGACCTCTAAGTACGTAGTTCTAATTGACCTCTAGGTACGTAGTTCTAAATGACCTCAAAGTAAGTAGTTCTAAATGACCTCTAAGTATGTGGTTCTAAATGACCTCTAAGTAAGTGGTTCTAAATGACCTCTAAGTACGTGGTTCTATATGATCTCTTAGTACGTGGTTCTAAATGACCTCTAAGTACGTGGGTTCTTCTAAATGACTTCTAAGTACGTGGTTCAAAATGTCCTCTAAGTACGTGGTTCTAAATGACCTTATATACGTAGTGCTAAATAACCTCTAAGTACGTGGTTCTAAATGACCTCTAAGTACGTGGTTCTAAATGACCTCTAAGTACGTGCTTCTAAATGACCTCTAAGTAAGTAGTTCTAAATGATGATCCCTAAGTACGTAGTTCTAAATGACCTCTAGGTACGTACTTCCAAATGACATCTAAGTAAGTGGTTCTAAATGACCTCTAAGTACGAGGTTCTATATGACCTCTAAGTACGTGGTTCAAATGACCTCTAAGTTAGTAGTTCTAAATGACTCCTAAGTACGTAGTTCTAAATGACCTCTAAGTACGTGGTTCTATATGACCTCTTAGTACGTGGTTCTAAATGACCTCTAAGTACGTGGGTTCTTCTAATGACTTCTAAGTACGTGGTTCTAAATGTCCTCTAAGTACGTAGTTCTAAATGACGTCTAAGTACGTAGTTCTAAATACCTCTAGATACGTAGTTCCAAATGACCTCTAAGTAAGTGGTTCTAAATGACCTCTAAGTACGTGGTCCTAAATGACCTCTAGGTACGTAGTTCTAAATGACCTCTAAGTAAGTAGTTCTAAATGACCTCTAAGTATGTGGTTCTAAATGACCTCTAAGTACGTAGTTCTAAATGACCTCTAAGTACGAAGTCCTAAATGACCTCTAAGAACGTAGTTCTATATTACCTCTAAGTACGTAGTTCTAAATGACCTCTAAGTATGTAGTTCTAATTGACCTCTAGGTACGTAGTTCTAAATGACCTCAAAGTAAGTAGTTCTAAATGACCTCTAAGTATGTGGTTCTAAATGACCTCTAAGTAAGTGGTTCTTAATGACCTCTAATTACGTGTTTCTATATGATCTCTTAGTACGTGGTTCTAAATGACCTCTAAGTACGTGGGTTCTTCTAAATGACTTCTAAGTACGTGGTTCAAAATGTCCTCTAAGTACGTGGTTCTAAATGACCTTATATACGTAGTGCTAAATAACCTCTAAGTACGTGGTTATAAATGACCTCTTAGAACGTGGTTATAAATGACCTCTAAGTAAGTAGTTCTAAATGACCCCTAAGTACGTAGTTCTAAATGACCTCTAGGTACGTACTTCCAAATGACATCTAAGTAAGTGGTTCTAAATGACCTCTAAGTACGTGGTCCTAAATGACCTCTAGGTACGTAGTTCTAAATGACCTCTAAGTAAGTAGTTCTTAATGACCTCTAAGTATGTGGTTCTAAATGACCTCTATGTACGTAGTTCTAAATGACCTCTAAAAAGTTGGTTCTAAATGACCTCTAAGTACGTGGTTCTAAATATCTTCTAAGTACGTAGTTCTAAATGACCTCTAAGTACTATGTTCTAAATGACCTCTAAGTACTTGGTTCTAAATGACCTCTAAGTACTTGGTTCTAAATGACCTCTAAGTACGTAGTTCTAAATGACCTCTAAGTTGTTGGTTCTAAATAACCTCTAACTACGTGGTTCTAAATGACCTCTAAGTACGTGCTTCTAAGTGACCTCTAAGTAAGTAGTTTTAAATGACCTCTAGGTACGTACTTCCAAATGACTTCTAAGTAAGTGGTTCTAAATGACCTCTAAGTACGTGGTTCTAAATGTCCTCTAAGTACGTGGTTCTAAAAGACCTCATATACGTGGTTCTTAAAGACCTCTAAGTACGTGGGTTCTAAATGACTCCTAAGTTCGTAGTTCTAAATGACCTCTAAATACGTAGCTCTAAATGACCTCTAAGTACGTAGTTCTAAATGACCTCTATGTACGTGGTTCTATATGACCTCTAAGTACGTGGGCTCTAAATGACATCTGAGTACGTGTTTCTAAATGACCTCTAAGTACGTAGTTCTAAATGACCTCTAAGTTGTTGGTTCTAAATGACCTCTAAGTACGTGGTTCTAAATGACCTCTCAGTACGTGGTTCTAAATGACCTCTAAGTACGTGGTTCTAAATGACATCTAAGTACGTAGTTCTAAATGACCTCTAAATAGTTGGTTCTAAATGACCTCTAAGTGCGTGGTTCTAAATATCTTCTAAGTACGTAGTTCTAAATGACGTCTAAGTACGTAGTTCTAAATACCTCTAGATACGTAGTTCCTAATGACCTCTAAGTAAGTGGTTCTAAATGACCTCTAAGTACGTGGTCCTAAATGACCTCTAGGTACGTAGTTCTAAATGACCTCTAAGTAAGTAGTTCTAAATGACCTCTAAGTATGTGGTTCTAAATGACCTCTAAGTACGTAGTTCTAAATGACCTCTAAGTACGAATTCCTAAATGACCTCTAAGAACGTAGTTCTATATTACCTCTAAGTACGTAGTTCTAAATGACCTCTAAGTACGTAGTTCTAATTGACCTCTAAGTACGTAGTTTTAAATGACCTTAAAGTAAGTAGTTCTAAATGACCTCTAAGTATGTGGTTCTAAATGACCTCTAAGTAAGTGGTTCTAAATGACCTCTAAGTACATGGTTCTATATGATCTCTTAGTACGTGGTTCTAAATGACCTCTAAGTACGTGGGTTCTTCTAAATGACTTCTAAGTACGTGGTTCAAAATGTCCTCTAAGTACGTGGTTCTAATTGACCTTATATACGTGGGTACTAAATAACCTCTAAGTACGTGGTTCTAAATGACCTCTTAGTACGTGGTTATAAATGACCTCTAAGTACGTGCTTCTAAATGACCTCTAAGTAAGTAGTTCTAAATGACCCCTAAGTACGTAGTTCTAAATCACCTCTAGGTACGTACTTCCAAATGACATCTAAGTAAGTGGTTCTAAAGGACCTCTACGTACGTAGTTCTAAATGACCTCTAAAAAGTTGGTTCTAAATGACCTCTAAGTACGTGGTTCTAAATATCTTCTAAGTACGTAGTTCTAAATGACCTCTAAGTACTGGCTTCTAAATGACCTCTAAGTACGTGGTTCTAATTGACCTCTAAGTACGTGGTTCTAAATTACCTATAAGTACGTGGTTCTAAATGACCTCTAAGTAAGTAGTTCTAAATGACCCCTAAGTACGTAGTTCTAAATGACCTCTAAGTACGTGAATCTAAATGACCTCTAAGTACTTGGTTCTAAATGACCTCTAAGTAAGTAGTTCTAAATGACCCCTAAGTACGTAGTACTAAATGACCTCTAAGTACGTAGTTCTAAATGACCTCTAAGTACGTAGTTCTAAATGACCTCTAAGTACGTGGGTTCTAAATTACCTCTAAGTACGTGGGTTCTAAATGACCTCTAAGAAGTTGGTTGTAAATAACCTTTAAGAACGTGGTTTCTAAATGACCTCTAAGTACGTGGGTTCTAAATGACCTCTAAGTACGTAGTTCTAAACGACCTCTAAGTACGTAGTTTTAAATGACGTCTAAGTACGTAGTTCTAAATACCTCTAGATACGTAGTTCCAAATGACCTCAAAGTAAGTGGTTCTAAATGACCTCTAAGTACGTGGTCCTAAATGACCTCTAGGTACGTAGTTCTAAATGACCTCTAAGTAAGTAGTTCTAAATGACCTTTAAGTATGTGGTTCTAAATGACCTCTAAGTACGAGGTTCTAAATGACCTCAAGGTACGTAGTTCCAAATGACCTCCAAGTAAGTGGTTCTAAATGACGTCTAAGTACGTGGTTCTAAATGACCTATAAGTACGTAGTTCTAAATGACCTCTAAGTACGTAGTTCTAATTGACCTCTAGGTACGTAGTTCTAAATGACCTCAAAGTAAGTAGTTCTAAATGACCTCTAAGTATGTGGTTCTAAATGACCTCTAAGTAAGTGGTTCTAAATGACCTCTAAGTACGTGGTTCTATATGATCTCTTAGTACGTGGTTCTAAATGACCTCTAAGTACGTGGGTTCTTCTAAATGACTTCTAAGTACGTGGTTCAAAATGTCCTCTAAGTACGTGCTTCTAAATGACCTCTAAGTAAGTAGTTCTAAATGATGACCCCTAAGTACGTAGTTCTAAATGACCTCTAGGTACGTACTTCCAAATGACATCTAAGTAAGTGGTTCTAAATGACCTCTAAGTACGAGGTTCTATATGACCTCTAAGTACGTGGTTCATATGACCTCTAAGTAAGTAGTTCTAAATGACTCCTAAGTACGTAGTTCTAAATGACCTCTAAGTACGTGGTTCTATATGACCTCTTAGTACGTGGTTCTAAATGACCTCTAAGTACGTGGGTTCTTCTAATGACTTCTAAGTACGTGGTTCTAAATGTCCTCTAAGTACGTAGTTCTAAATGACGTCTAAGTACGTAGTTCTAAATACCTCTAGATACGTAGTTCCAAATGACCTCTAAGTAAGTGGTTCTAAATGACCTCTAAGTACGTGGTCCTAAATGACCTCTAGGTACGTAGTTCTAAATGACCTCTAAGTAAGTAGTTCTAAATGACCTCTAAGTATGTGGTTCTAAATGACCTCTAAGTACGTAGTTCCAAATGACTTCTAAGTACGAAGTCCTAAATGACCTCTAAGAACGTAGTTCTATATTACCTCTAAGTACGTAGTTCTAAATGACCTCTAAGTACGTAGTTCTAATTGACCTCTAGGTACGTAGTTCTAAATGACCTCAAAGTATGTAGTTCTAAATGACCTCTAAGTATGTGGTTCTAAATGACCTCTAAGTAAGTGGTTCTAAATGACCTCTAAGTACGTGTTTCTATATGATCTCTTAGTACGTGGTTCTAAATGACCTCTAAGTACGTGGGTTCTTCTAAATGACTTCTAAGTACGTGGTTCAAAATGTCCTCTAAGTACGTGGTTCTAAATGACCTTATATACGTAGTGCTAAATAACCTCTAAGTACGTGGTTCTAAATGACCTCTTAGTACGTGGTTATAAATGACCTCTAAGTACGTGCTTCTAAATGACCTCTAAGTAAGTAGTCCTAAATGACCCCTAAGTACGTAGTTCTAAATGACCTCTAGGTACGTACTTCCAAATGACATCTAAGTAAGTGGTTCTAAATGACCTCTAAGTACGTGGTCCTAAATGACCTCTAGGTACGTAGTTCTAAATGACCTCTAAGTAAGTAGTTCTTAATGACCTCTAAGTATGTGGTTCTAAATGACCTCTATGTACGTAGTTCTAAATGACCTCTAAAAAGTTGGTTCTAAATGACCTCTAAGTACGTGGTTCTAAATATCTTCTTAGTACGTAGTTCTAAATGACCTCTAAGTACTTGGTTCTAAATGACCTCTAAGTAAGTAGTTCTAAATGACCTCTAAGTATGTGGTTCTAAATGACCTCTAAGTAAGTGGTTCTAAATGACCTCTAAGTACGTGGTTCTATATGATCTCTTAGTACGTGGTTCTAAATGACCTCTAAGTACGTGGGTTCTTCTAAATGACTTCTAAGTACGTGGTTCAAAATGTCCTCTAAGTACGTGGTTCTAAATGACCTTATATACGTAGTGCTAAATAACCTCTAAGTACGTGGTTCTAAATGACCTCTAAGTACGTGGTTCTAAATGACCTCTAAGTACGTGCTTCTAAATGACCTCTAAGTAAGTAGTTCTAAATGATGACCCCTAAGTACGTAGTTCTAAATGACCTCTAGGTACGTACTTCCAAATGACATCTAAGTAAGTGGTTCTAAATGACCTCTAAGTACGAGGTTCTATATGACCACTAAGTACGTGGTTCAAAAGACCTCTAAGTAAGTAGTTCTAAATGACTCCTAAGTACGTAGTTCTAAATGACCTCTAAGTACGTGGTTCTATATGACCTCTTAGTACGTGGTTCTAAATGACCTCTAAGTACGTGGGTTCTTCTAATGACTTCTAAGTACGTGGTTCTAAATGTCCTCTAAGTACGTAGTTCTAAATGACGTCTAAGTACGTAGTTCTAAATACCTCTAGATACGTAGTTCCAAATGACCTCTAAGTAAGTGGTTCTAAATGACCTCTAAGTACGTGGTCCTAAATGACCTCTAGGTACGTAGTTCTAAATGACCTCTAAGTAAGTAGTTCTAAATGACCTCTAAGTATGTGGTTCTAAATGACCTCTAAGTACGTAGTTCTAAATGACCTCTAAGTACGAAGTCCTAAATGACCTCTAAGAACGTAGTTCTATATTACCTCTAAGTACGTAGTTCTAAATGACCTCTAAGTACGTAGTTCTAATTGACCTCTAGGTACGTAGTTCTAAATGACCTCAAAGTAAGTAGTTCTAAATGACCTCTAAGTATGTGGTTCTAAATGACCTCTAAGTAAGTGGTTCTAAATAACCTCTAAGTACGTGTTTCTATATGATCTCTTAGTACGTGGTTCTAAATGACCTCTAAGTACGTGGGTTCTTCTAAATGACTTCTAAGTACGTGGTTCAAAATGTCCTCTAAGTACGTGGTTCTAAATGACCTTATATACGTAGTGCTAAATAACCTCTAAGTACGTGGTTCTAAATGACCTCTTAGTACGTGGTTATAAATGACCTCTAAGTACGTGCTTCTAAATGACCTCTAAGTAAGTAGTTCTAAATGACCCCTAAGTACGTAGTTCTAAATGACCTCTAGGTACGTACTTCCAAATGACATCTAAGTAAGTGGTTCTAAATGACCTCTAAGTACGTGGTCCTAAATGACCTCTAGGTACGCAGTTCTAAATGACCTCTAAGTAAGTAGTTCTTAATGACCTCTAAGTATGTGGTTCTAAATGACCTCTATGTACGTAGTTCTAAATGACCTCTAAAAAGTTGGTTCTAAATGACCTCTAAGTACGTGGTTCTAAATATCTTCTAAGTACGTAGTTCTAAATGACCTCTAAGTACTTGGTTCTAAATGACCTCTAAGTACTTGGTTCTAAATGACCTCTAAGTACGTGGTTCTAAATGACCTCTAAGTACTTGGTTCTAAATGACCTCTAAGTACGTAGTTCTAAATGACCTCTAAGTTGTTGGTTCTAAATGACCTCTAAGTACGTGGTTCTAAATGACCTCTAACTACGTGGTTCTAAATGACCTCTAAGTACGTGCTTCTAAATGACCTCTAAGTAAGTAGTTCTAAATGACCCCTAAGTACGTAGTTCTAAATGACCTCTAGGTACGTACTTCCAAATGACTTCTAAGTAAGTGGTTCTAAATGACCTCTAAGTACGTGGTTCTAAATGTCCTCAAAGTACGTGGTTCTAAAAGACCTCATATACGTGGTTCTAAATTACCTCTAAGTACGTGGGTTCTAAATGACTCCTAAGTTCGTAGTTCTAAATGACCTCTAAATACGTAGCTCAAAATGACCTCTAAGTACGTAGTTCTAAATGACCTCTATGTACGTGGTTCTATATGACCTCTAAGTACGTGGGCTCTAAATGACATCTGAGTACGTGGTTCTAAATGACCTCTAAGTACGTAGTTCTAAATGACCTCTAAGTTGTTGGTTCTAAATGACCTCTAAGTACGTGGTTCTAAATGACCTCTCAGTACGTGGTTCTAAATGACCTCTAAGTACGTGGTTCTAAATGACATCTAAGTACGTAGTTCTAAATGACCTCTAAATAGTTGGTTCTAAATGACCTCTAAGTGCGTGGTTCTAAATATCTTCTAAGTACGTAGTTCTAAATGACGTCTAAGTACGTAGTTCTAAATACCTCTAGATACGTAGTTCCAAATGACCTCTAAGTAAGTGGTTCTAAATGACCTCTAAGTACGTGGTCCTAAATGACCTCTAGGTACGTAGTTCTAAATGACCTCTAAGTAAGTAGTTCTAAATGACCTCTAAGTATGTGGTTCTAAATGACCTCTAAGTACGTAGTTCTAAATGAACTCTAAGTACGAATTCCTAAATGACCTCTAAGAACGTAGTTCTATATTACCTCTAAGTACGTAGTTCTAAATGACCTCTAAGTACGTAGTTCTAATTGACCTCTAGGTACGTAGTTCTAAATGACCTCAAAGTAAGTAGTTCTAAATGACCTCTAAGTATGTGGTTCTAAATTACCTCTAAGTAAGTGGTTCTAAATGACCTCTAAGTACGTGGTTCTATATGATCTATTAGTACGTGGTTCTAAATGACCTCTAAGTACGTGGGTTCTTCTAAATGACTTCTAAGTACGTGGTTCAAAATGTCCTCTAAGTACGTGGTTCTAAATGACCTTATATACGTAGTGCTAAATAACCTCTAAGTACGTGGTTCTAAATGACCTCTTAGTACGTGGTTATAAATGACCTCTAAGTACGTGCTTCTAAATGACCTCTAAATAAGTAGTTCTAAATGACCCCTAAGTACGTAGTTCTAAATCACCTCTAGGTACGTACTTCCAAATGACATCTAAGTAAGTGGTTCTAAAGGACCTCTACGTACGTAGTTCTAAATGACCTCTAAAAAGTTGGTTCTAAATGACCTCTAAGTACGTGTTTCTAAATATCTTCAAAGTACGTAGTTCTAAATGACCTCTAAGTACTGGGTTCTAAATGACCTCTAAGTACGTGGTTCTAAATGACCTCTAAGTACGTGGTTCTAAATGACCTATAAGTACGTGGTTCTAAATGACCGCTAAGTAAGTAGTTCTAAATGACCCCTAAGTACGTAGTTCTAAATGACCTCTAAGTACGTGAATCTAAATGACCTCTAAGTACTTGGTTCTAAATGACCTCTAAGTAAGTAGTTCTAAATGACCCCTAAGTACGTAGTACTAAATGACCTCTAAGTACGTAGTTCTAAATGACCTCTAAGTACGTAGTTCTAAATGACCTCTAAGTACGTGGGTTCTAAATTACCTCTAAGTACGTGGGTTCTAAATGACCTCTAAGAAGTTGGTTCTCAATAACCTCAAAGAACGTGGTTTCTAAATGACCTCTAAGTACGTGGGTTTTAAATGACCTCTAAGTACGTAGTTCTAAACGACCTCTAAGTACGTAGTTCTAAATGACGTCTAAGTACGTAGTTCTAAATACCTCTAGATACGTAGTTCCAAATGACCTCTAAGTAAGTGGTTCTAAATGACCTCTAAGTACGTGGTCCTAAATGACCTCTAGGTACGTAGTTCAAAATGACCTCTAAGTAAGTAGTTCTAAATGACCTTTAAGTATGTGGTTCTAAATGACCTCTAAGTACGTAGTTCTAAATGACCTCTAAGTTGTTGGTTCTAAATGACCTCTAAGTACGTGGTTCTAAATGACCTCTAACTACGTGGTTCTAAATGACCTCTAAGTACGTGCTTCTAAATGACCTCTAAGTAAGTAGTTCTAAATGACCCCTAAGTACGTAGTTCTAAATGACCTCTAGGTACGTACTTCCAAATGACATCTAAGTAAGTGGTTCTAAATGACCTCTAAGTACGTGGTTCTAAATGTCCTCTAAGTACGTGGTTCTAAAAGACCTCATATACGTGGTTCTAATTGACCTCTAAGTACGTGGGTTCTAAATGACCCCTAAGTTCGTAGTTCTAAATGACTTATAAATACGTAGCTCTAAATGACCTCTAAGTACGTCGTTCTAAATGACCTCTATGTACGTGGTTCTATATGACCTCTAAGTACGTGGGTTCTAAATGACATCTGAGTACGTGGTTCTAAATGACCCTAAGTACGTAGTTCTAAATGACCGCTAAGTTGTTGGTTCGAATTGACCTCTAAGTACGTGGTTCTAAATGACATCTAAGTACGTAGTTCTTATTGACATCTAAATAGTTGGTTCTAAATGACCTCTAAGTACGTGGTTCTAAATATCTTCTAAGTACGTAGTTCTAAATGACGTCTAAGTACGTAGTTCTCAATACCTCTAGATACGTAGTTCCAAATGACCTCAAAGTAAGTGGTTCTAAATGACCTCCAAGTAAGTGGTTCTAAATGACGTCTAAGTACGTGGTTCTAAATGACCTATAAGTACGTAGTTCTAAATGACCTCTAAGTACGTAGTTCTAATTGACCTCTAGGTACGTAGTTCTAAAAGACCTCAAAGTAAGTAGTTCTAAATGACCTCTAAGTATGTGGTTCTAAATGACCTCTAAGTAAGTGGTTCTAAATGACCTCTAAGTACGTGGTTCTATATGATCTCTTAGTACGTGGTTCTAAATGACCTCTAAGTACGTGGGTTCTTCTAAATGACTTCTAAGTACGTGGTTCAAAATGTCCTCTAAGTACGTGGTTCTAAATGACCTTATATACGTAGTGCTAAATAACCTCTAAGTACGTGGTTCTAAATGACCTCTAAGTACGTGGTTCTAAATGACCTCTAAGTACGTGCTTCTAAATGACCTCTAAGTAAGTAGTTCTAAATGATGATCCCTAAGTACGTAGTTCTAAATGACCTCTAGGTACGTACTTCCAAATGACATCTAAGTAAGTGGTTCTAAATGACCTCTAAGTACGAGGTTCTATATGACCTCTAAGTACGTGGTTCAAATGACCTCTAAGTTAGTAGTTCTAAATGACTCCTAAGTACGTAGTTCTAAATGACCTCTAAGTACGTGGTTCTATATGACCTCTTAGTACGTGGTTCTAAATGACCTCTAAGTACGTGGGTTCTTCTAATGACTTCTAAGTACGTGGTTCTAAATGTCCTCTAAGTACGTAGTTCTAAATGACGTCTAAGTACGTAGTTCTAAATACCTCTAGATACGTAGTTCCAAATGACCTCTAAGTAAGTGGTTCTAAATGACCTCTAAGTACGTGGTCCTAAATGACCTCTAGGTACGTAGTTCTAAATGACCTCTAAGTAAGTAGTTCTAAATGACCTCTAAGTATGTGGTTCTAAATGACCTCTAAGTACGTAGTTCTAAATGACCTCTAAGTACGAAGTCCTAAATGACCTCTAAGAACGTAGTTCTATATTACCTCTAAGTACGTAGTTCTAAATGACCTCTAAGTATGTAGTTCTAATTGACCTCTAGGTACGTAGTTCTAAATGACCTCAAAGTAAGTAGTTCTAAATGACCTCTAAGTATGTGGTTCTAAATGACCTCTAAGTAAGTGGTTCTTAATGACCTCTAATTACGTGTTTCTATATGATCTCTTAGTACGTGGTTCTAAATGACCTCTAAGTACGTGGGTTCTTCTAAATGACTTCTAAGTACGTGGTTCAAAATGTCCTCTAAGTACGTGGTTCTAAATGACCTTATATACGTAGTGCTAAATAACCTCTAAGTACGTGGTTATAAATGACCTCTTAGAACGTGGTTATAAATGACCTCTAAGTAAGTAGTTCTAAATGACCCCTAAGTACGTAGTTCTAAATGACCTCTAGGTACGTACTTCCAAATGACATCTAAGTAAGTGGTTCTAAATGACCTCTAAGTACGTGGTCCTAAATGACCTCTAGGTACGTAGTTCTAAATGACCTCTAAGTAAGTAGTTCTTAATGACCTCTAAGTATGTGGTTCTAAATGACCTCTATGTACGTAGTTCTAAATGACCTCTAAAAAGTTGGTTCTAAATGACCTCTAAGTACGTGGTTCTAAATATCTTCTAAGTACGTAGTTCTAAATGACCTCTAAGTACTATGTTCTAAATGACCTCTAAGTACTTGGTTCTAAATGACCTCTAAGTACTTGGTTCTAAATGACCTCTAAGTACGTAGTTCTAAATGACCTCTAAATTGTTGGTTCTAAATGACCTCTAAGTACGTGGTTCTAAATGACCTCTAACTACGTGGCTCTAAATGACCTCTAAGTACGTGCTTCTAAGTGACCTCTAAGTAAGTAGTTCTAAATGACCTCTAGGTACGTACTTCCAAATGACTTCTAAGTAAGTGGTTCTAAATGACCTCTAAGTACGTGGTTCTAAATGTCCTCTAAGTACGTGGTTCTAAAAGACCTCATATACGTGGTTCTTAAAGACCTCTAAGTACGTGGGTTCTAAATGACTCCTAAGTTCGTAGTTCTAAATGACCTCTAAATACGTAGCTCTAAATGACCTCTAAGTACGTAGTTCTAAATGACCTCTATGTACGTGGTTCTATATGACCTCTAAGTACGTGGGCTCTAAATGACATCTGAGTACGTGTTTCTAAATGACCTCTAAGTACGTAGTTCTAAATGACCTCTAAGTTGTTGGTTCTAAATGACCTCTAAGTACGTGGTTCTAAATGACCTCTCAGTACGTGGTTCTAAATGACCTCTAAGTACGTGGTTCTAAATGACATCTAAGTACGTAGTTCTAAATGACCTCTAAATAGTTGGTTCTAAATGACCTCTAAGTGCGTGGTTCTAAATATCTTCTAAGTACGTAGTTCTAAATGACGTCTAAGTACGTAGTTCTAAATACCTCTAGATACGTAGTTCCTAATGACCTCTAAGTAAGTGGTTCTAAATGACCTCTAAGTACGTGGTCCTAAATGACCTCTAGGTACGTAGTTCTAAATGACCTCTAAGTAAGTAGTTCTAAATGACCTCTAAGTATGTGGTTCTAAATGACCTCTAAGTACGTAGTTCTAAATGACCTCTAAGTACGAATTCCTAAATGACCTCTAAGAACGTAGTTCTATATTACCTCTAAGTACGTAGTTCTAAATGACCTCTAAGTACGTAGTTCTAATTGACCTCTAAGTACGTAGTTCTAAATGACCTCAAAGTAAGTAGTTCTAAATGACCTCTAAGTATGTGGTTCTAAATGACCTCTAAGTAAGTGGTTCTAAATGACCTCTAAGTACATGGTTCTATATGATCTCTTAGTACGTGGTTCTAAATGACCTCTAAGTACGTGGGTTCTTCTAAATGACTTCTAAGTACGTGGTTTAAAATGTCCTCTAAGTACGTGGTTCTAAATGACCTTATATACGTGGGTACTAAATAACCTCTAAGTACGTGGTTCTAAATGACCTCTTAGTACGTGGTTATAAATGACCTCTAAGTACGTGCTTCTAAATGACCTCTAAGTAAGTAGTTCTAAATGACCCCTAAGTACGTAGTTCTAAATCACCTCTAGGTACGTACTTCCAAATGACATCTAAGTAAGTGGTTCTAAAGGACCTCTACGTACGTAGTTCTAAATGACCTCTAAAAAGTTGGTTCTAAATGACCTCTAAGTACGTGGTTCTAAATATCTTCTAAGTACGTAGTTCTAAATGACCTCTAAGTACTGGCTTCTAAATGACCTCTAAGTACGTGGTTCTAATTGACCTCTAAGTACGTGGTTCTAAATTACCTATAAGTACGTGGTTCTAAATGACCTCTAAGTAAGTAGTTCTAAATGACCCCTAAGTACGTAGTTCTAAATGACCTCTAAGTA
The DNA here is from genome assembly GCA_963513935.1 of Aphrophora alni. Classification (NCBI taxonomy): domain Eukaryota; kingdom Metazoa; phylum Arthropoda; class Insecta; order Hemiptera; family Aphrophoridae; genus Aphrophora; species Aphrophora alni. The sequence continues at coordinate 208,701 of CAUPSG010000132.1, forward strand.
CGTGAATCTAAATGACCTCTAAGTACTTGGTTCTAAATGACCTCTAAGTAAGTAGTTCTAAATGACCCCTAAGTACGTAGTACTAAATGACCTCTAAGTACGTAGTTCTAAATGACCTCTAAGTACGTAGTTCTAAATGACCTCTAAGTACGTGGGTTCTAAATTACCTCTAAGTACGTGGGTTCTAAATGACCTCTAAGAAGTTGGTTGTAAATAACCTTTAAGAACGTGGTTTCTAAATGACCTCTAAGTACGTGGGTTCTAAATGACCTCTAAGTACGTAGTTCTAAACGACCTCTAAGTACGTAGTTTTAAATGACGTCTAAGTACGTAGTTCTAAATACCTCTAGATACGTAGTTCCAAATGACCTCAAAGTAAGTGGTTCTAAATGACCTCTAAGTACGTGGTCCTAAATGACCTCTAGGTACGTAGTTCTAAATGACCTCTAAGTAAGTAGTTCTAAATGACCTTTAAGTATGTGGTTCTAAATGACCTCTAAGTACGAGGTTCTAAATGACCTCAAGGTACGTAGTTCCAAATGACCTCCAAGTAAGTGGTTCTAAATGACGTCTAAGTACGTGGTTCTAAATGACCTATAAGTACGTAGTTCTAAATGACCTCTAAGTACGTAGTTCTAATTGACCTCTAGGTACGTAGTTCTAAATGACCTCAAAGTAAGTAGTTCTAAATGACCTCTAAGTATGTGGTTCTAAATGACCTCTAAGTAAGTGGTTCTAAATGACCTCTAAGTACGTGGTTCTATATGATCTCTTAGTACGTGGTTCTAAATGACCTCTAAGTACGTGGGTTCTTCTAAATGACTTCTAAGTACGTGGTTCAAAATGTCCTCTAAGTACGTGCTTCTAAATGACCTCTAAGTAAGTAGTTCTAAATGATGACCCCTAAGTACGTAGTTCTAAATGACCTCTAGGTATGTACTTCCAAATGACATCTAAGTAAGTGGTTCTAAATGACCTCTAAGTACGAGGTTCTATATGACCTCTAAGTACGTGGTTCATATGACCTCTAAGTAAGTAGTTCTAAATGACTCCTAAGTACGTAGTTCTAAATGACCTCTAAGTACGTGGTTCTATATGACCTCTTAGTACGTGGTTCTAAATGACCTCTAAGTACGTGGGTTCTTCTAATGACTTCTAAGTACGTGGTTCTAAATGTCCTCTAAGTACGTAGTTCTAAATGACGTCTAAGTACGTAGTTCTAAATACCTCTAGATACGTAGTTCCAAATGACCTCTAAGTAAGTGGTTCTAAATGACCTCTAAGTACGTGGTCCTAAATGACCTCTAGGTACGTAGTTCTAAATGACCTCTAAGTAAGTAGTTCTAAATGACCTCTAAGTATGTGGTTCTAAATGACCTCTAAGTACGTAGTTCCAAATGACTTCTAAGTACGAAGTCCTAAATGACCTCTAAGAACGTAGTTCTATATTACCTCTAAGTACGTAGTTCTAAATGACCTCTAAGTACGTAGTTCTAATTGACCTCTAGGTACGTAGTTCTAAATGACCTCAAAGTATGTAGTTCTAAATGACCTCTAAGTATGTGGTTCTAAATGACCTCTAAGTAAGTGGTTCTAAATGACCTCTAAGTACGTGTTTCTATATGATCTCTTAGTACGTGGTTCTAAATGACCTCTAAGTACGTGGGTTCTTCTAAATGACTTCTAAGTACGTGGTTCAAAATGTCCTCTAAGTACGTGGTTCTAAATGACCTTATATACGTAGTGCTAAATAACCTCTAAGTACGTGGTTCTAAATGACCTCTTAGTACGTGGTTATAAATGACCTCTAAGTACGTGCTTCTAAATGACCTCTAAGTAAGTAGTCCTAAATGACCCCTAAGTACGTAGTTCTAAATGACCTCTAGGTACGTACTTCCAAATGACATCTAAGTAAGTGGTTCTAAATGACCTCTAAGTACGTGGTCCTAAATGACCTCTAGGTACGTAGTTCTAAATGACCTCTAAGTAAGTAGTTCTTAATGACCTCTAAGTATGTGGTTCTAAATGACCTCTATGTACGTAGTTCTAAATGACCTCTAAAAAGTTGGTTCTAAATGACCTCTAAGTACGTGGTTCTAAATATCTTCTTAGTACGTAGTTCTAAATGACCTCTAAGTACTTGGTTCTAAATGACCTCTAAGTAAGTAGTTCTAAATGACCTCTAAGTATGTGGTTCTAAATGACCTCTAAGTAAGTGGTTCTAAATGACCTCTAAGTACGTGGTTCTATATGATCTCTTAGTACGTGGTTCTAAATGACCTCTAAGTACGTGGGTTCTTCTAAATGACTTCTAAGTACGTGGTTCAAAATGTCCTCTAAGTACGTGGTTCTAAATGACCTTATATACGTAGTGCTAAATAACCTCTAAGTACGTGGTTCTAAATGACCTCTAAGTACGTGGTTCTAAATGACCTCTAAGTACGTGCTTCTAAATGACCTCTAAGTAAGTAGTTCTAAATGATGACCCCTAAGTACGTAGTTCTAAATGACCTCTAGGTACGTACTTCCAAATGACATCTAAGTAAGTGGTTCTAAATGACCTCTAAGTACGAGGTTCTATATGACCACTAAGTACGTGGTTCAAAAGACCTCTAAGTAAGTAGTTCTAAATGACTCCTAAGTACGTAGTTCTAAATGACCTCTAAGTACGTGGTTCTATATGACCTCTTAGTACGTGGTTCTAAATGACCTCTAAGTACGTGGGTTCTTCTAATGACTTCTAAGTACGTGGTTCTAAATGTCCTCTAAGTACGTAGTTCTAAATGACGTCTAAGTACGTAGTTCTAAATACCTCTAGATACGTAGTTCCAAATGACCTCTAAGTAAGTGGTTCTAAATGACCTCTAAGTACGTGGTCCTAAATGACCTCTAGGTACGTAGTTCTAAATGACCTCTAAGTAAGTAGTTCTAAATGACCTCTAAGTATGTGGTTCTAAATGACCTCTAAGTACGTAGTTCTAAATGACCTCTAAGTACGAAGTCCTAAATGACCTCTAAGAACGTAGTTCTATATTACCTCTAAGTACGTAGTTCTAAATGACCTCTAAGTACGTAGTTCTAATTGACCTCTAGGTACGTAGTTCTAAATGACCTAAAAGTAAGTAGTTCTAAATGACCTCTAAGTATGTGGTTCTAAATGACCTCTAAGTAAGTGGTTCTAAATAACCTCTAAGTACGTGTTTCTATATGATCTCTTAGTACGTGGTTCTAAATGACCTCTAAGTACGTGGGTTCTTCTAAATGACTTCTAAGTACGTGGTTCAAAATGTCCTCTAAGTACGTGGTTCTAAATGACCTTATATACGTAGTGCTAAATAACCTCTAAGTACGTGGTTCTAAATGACCTCTTAGTACGTGGTTATAAATGACCTCTAAGTACGTGCTTCTAAATGACCTCTAAGTAAGTAGTTCTAAATGACCCCTAAGTACGTAGTTCTAAATGACCTCTAGGTACGTACTTCCAAATGACATCTAAGTAAGTGGTTCTAAATGACCTCTAAGTACGTGGTCCTAAATGACCTCTAGGTACGCAGTTCTAAATGACCTCTAAGTAAGTAGTTCTTAATGACCTCTAAGTATGTGGTTCTAAATGACCTCTATGTACGTAGTTCTAAATGACCTCTAAAAAGTTGGTTCTAAATGACCTCTAAGTACGTGGTTCTAAATATCTTCTAAGTACGTAGTTCTAAATGACCTCTAAGTACTTGGTTCTAAATGACCTCTAAGTACTTGGTTCTAAATGACCTCTAAGTACGTGGTTCTAAATGACCTCTAAGTACTTGGTTCTAAATGACCTCTAAGTACGTAGTTCTAAATGACCTCTAAGTTGTTGGTTCTAAATGACCTCTAAGTACGTGGTTCTAAATGACCTCTAACTACGTGGTTCTAAATGACCTCTAAGTACGTGCTTCTAAATGACCTCTAAGTAAGTAGTTCTAAATGACCCCTAAGTACGTAGTTCTAAATGGCCTCTAGGTACGTACTTCCAAATGACTTCTAAGTAAGTGGTTCTAAATGACCTCTAAGTACGTGGTTCTAAATGTCCTCAAAGTACGTGGTTCTAAAAGACCTCATATACGTGGTTCTAAATTACCTCTAAGTACGTGGGTTCTAAATGACTCCTAAGTTCGTAGTTCTAAATGACCTCTAAATACGTAGCTCAAAATGACCTCTAAGTACGTAGTTCTAAATGACCTCTATGTACGTGGTTCTATATGACCTCTAAGTACGTGGGCTCTAAATGACATCTGAGTACGTGGTTCTAAATGACCTCTAAGTACGTAGTTCTAAATGACCTCTAAGTTGTTGGTTCTAAATGACCTCTAAGTACGTGGTTCTAAATGACCTCTCAGTACGTGGTTCTAAATGACCTCTAAGTACGTGGTTCTAAATGACATCTAAGTACGTAGTTCTAAATGACCTCTAAATAGTTGGTTCTAAATGACGTCTAAGTACGTAGTTCTAAATACCTCTAGATACGTAGTTCCAAATGACCTCTAAGTAAGTGGTTCTAAATGACCTCTAAGTACGTGGTCCTAAATGACCTCTAGGTACGTAGTTCTAAATGACCTCTAAGTAAGTAGTTCTAAATGACCTCTAAGTATGTGGTTCTAAATGACCTCTAAGTACGTAGTTCTAAATGAACTCTAAGTACGAATTCCTAAATGACCTCTAAGAACGTAGTTCTATATTACCTCTAAGTACGTAGTTCTAAATGACCTCTAAGTACGTAGTTCTAATTGACCTCTAGGTACGTAGTTCTAAATGACCTCAAAGTAAGTAGTTCTAAATGACCTCTAAGTATGTGGTTCTAAATTACCTCTAAGTAAGTGGTTCTAAATGACCTCTAAGTACGTGGTTCTATATGATCTATTAGTACGTGGTTCTAAATGACCTCTAAGTACGTGGGTTCTTCTAAATGACTTCTAAGTACGTGGTTCAAAATGTCCTCTAAGTACGTGGTTCTAAATGACCTTATATACGTAGTGCTAAATAACCTCTAAGTACGTGGTTCTAAATGACCTCTTAGTACGTGGTTATAAATGACCTCTAAGTACGTGCTTCTAAATGACCTCTAAATAAGTAGTTCTAAATGACCCCTAAGTACGTAGTTCTAAATCACCTCTAGGTACGTACTTCCAAATGACATCTAAGTAAGTGGTTCTAAAGGACCTCTACGTACGTAGTTCTAAATGACCTCTAAAAAGTTGGTTCTAAATGACCTCTAAGTACGTGTTTCTAAATATCTTCAAAGTACGTAGTTCTAAATGACCTCTAAGTACTGGGTTCTAAATGACCTCTAAGTACGTGGTTCTAAATGACCTCTAAGTACGTGGTTCTAAATGACCTATAAGTACGTGGTTCTAAATGACCGCTAAGTAAGTAGTTCTAAATGACCCCTAAGTACGTAGTTCTAAATGACCTCTAAGTACGTGAATCTAAATGACCTCTAAGTACTTGGTTCTAAATGACCTCTAAGTAAGTAGTTCTAAATGACCCCTAAGTACGTAGTACTAAATGACCTCTAAGTACGTAGTTCTAAATGACCTCTAAGTACGTAGTTCTAAATGACCTCTAAGTACGTGGGTTCTAAATTACCTCTAAGTACGTGGGTTCTAAATGACCTCTAAGAAGTTGGTTCTCAATAACCTCAAAGAACGTGGTTTCTAAATGACCTCTAAGTACGTGGGTTTTAAATGACCTCTAAGTACGTAGTTCTAAACGACCTCTAAGTACGTAGTTCTAAATGACGTCTAAGTACGTAGTTCTAAATACCTCTAGATACGTAGTTCCAAATGACCTCTAAGTAAGTGGTTCTAAATGACCTCTAAGTACGTGGTCCTAAATGACCTCTAGGTACGTAGTTCAAAATGACCTCTAAGTAAGTAGTTCTAAATGACCTTTAAGTATGTGGTTCTAAATGACCTCTAAGTACGTAGTTCTAAATGACCTCTAAGTACGAAGTCCTAAATGACCTCTAAGAACGTAGTTCTATATTACCTCTAAGTACGTAGTTCTAAATGACCTCTAAGTACGTAGTTCTAATTGACCTCTAGGTACGTAGTTCTAAATGACCTCAAAGTAAGTAGTTCTTAATGACCTCTAAGTATGTGGTTCTAAATGACCTCTAAGTAAGTGGTTCTAAATGACCTCTAAGTACGTGTTTCTTTATGATCTCTTAGTACGTGGTTCTAAATGACCTCTAAGTACGTGGGTTCTTCTAAATGACTTCTAAGTACGTGGTTCAAAATGTCCTCTAAGTACGTGGTTCTAAATGACCTTATATACGTAGTGCTAAAACACCTCTAAGTACGTGGTTCTAAATGACCTCTTAGTACGTGGTTATAAATGACCTCTAAGTACGTGCTTCTAAATGACCTCTAAGTAAGTAGTTCTAAATGACCCCTAAGTACGTAGTTCTAAATGACCTCTAGGTACGTACTTCCAAATGACATCTAAGTAAGTGGTTCTAAATGACCTCTAAGTACGTGGTCCTAAATGACCTCTAGGTACGTAGTTCTAAATGACCTCTAAGTAAGTAGTTCTTAATGACCTCTAAGTATGTGGTTCTAAATGACCTCTATGTACGTAGTTCTAAATGACCTCTAAAAAGTTGGTTCTAAATGACCTCTAAGTACGTGGTTCTAAATATCTTCTAAGTACTTGGTTCTAAATGACCTCTAAGTACTTGGTTCTAAATGACCTCTAAGTACGTGGTTCTAAATGACCTCTAAGTACTTGGTTCTAAATGACCTCTAAGTACGTAGTTCTAAATGACCTCTAAGTTGTTGGTTCTAAATGACCTCTAAACACGTGGTTCTAAATGACCTCTAAATACTTAGTTCAAATGCCCTCTAAGTACGTGGTTCCAAATGTCCTCTAAGTACGTGGTTCTAAATGACCTCATATACGTAGTTCTAAATGACCTCTAAGTACGTGGTTCTAAATGACCTCTAACTACGTGGTTCTAAATGACCTCTAAGTACGTGCCTCTAAATGACCTCTAAGTAAGTAGTTCTAAATGACCCCTAAGTACGTAGTTATAAATGACCTCTAGGTACGTATTTCCAAATGACTTCTAAGTAAGTGGTTCTAAATGACCTCTAAGTACGTAGTTCTAAATGTCCTCTATGTACGTGGTTCTAAAAGACCTCATATACGTAGTTCTAAATGACCTCTAAGTACGTGGGTTCTAAATGACCCCTAAGTTCGTAGTTCTAAATGACCTCTAAATACGTAGCTCTAAATAACCTCTAAGTACGTGGTTCTAAATGACCTCTAAGTACGAGGTTCTAAATGACCTCTAAGTACGTGGTTCTAAATGACCTCTAAGTACTTGGTTCTAAATGACCTCTAAGTCAGTAGTTCTAAATGACACCTAAGTACGTAGTACTAAATTAAATCTAAGTACGTAGTTCTAAATGACCTATAAGTACGTAAGTTCTAAATGACCTCAAAGTATGTAATTCTAAACGACCTCAAATATGTGGTTCTAAACGACCTCTAAGTATGTGGTTCTAAATGGCCTCTAAGTACGTAGTTCTAAATGACCTCTAAGTTGTTGGTTCTAAATGACCTCTAAGTACGTGGTTCTAAATGACCTCTAAATACGTGGTTCTAAATGACCTCTCAGTACGTGGTTCTAAATGACCTCTAAGTACGTGGTTCTAAATGACATCTAAGTACGTAGTTCTAAATGACCTCTAAATAGTTGGTTCTAAATGACCTCTAAGTACGTGGTTCTAAATATCTTCTAAGTACGTAGTTCTAAATGACGTCTAAGTACGTAGTTCTAAATATCTCTAGATACGTAGTTCCAAATGACCTCTAAGTAAGTGGTTCTAAATGACCTCTAAGTACGTGGTCCTAAATGACCTCTAGGTACGTAGTTTCAATTGACCTCTAGGTACGTAGTTCTAAATGACCTCAAAGTAAGTAGTTCTAAATGACCTCTAAGTATGTGGTTCTAAATGACCTCTAAGTAAGTGGTTCTAAATGACCTCTAAGTACGTGGTTCTATATGATCTCTTAGTACGTGGTTCTAAATGACCTCTAAGTACGTGGTTCTATATGATCTCTTAGTACGTGGTTCTAAATGACCTCTAAGTACGTGGGTTCTTCTAAATGAATTCTAAGTACATGGTTCAAAATGTCCTCTAAGTACGTGGTTCTAAATGACCTCTAAGTACGTGGTCATAAATGACCTCTAAGTACGTGCTTCTAAATGACCTCTAAGTAAGTAGTTCTAAATGACCCCTAAGTTCGTAGTTCTAAATGACCTCTAGGTACGTACTTCCAAATGACATCTAAGTAAGTGGTTCTAAATGACCTCTAAGTACGTGGTCCTAAATGACCTCTAGGTACTTAGTTCTAAATGACCTCTAAGTAAGTAGTTCTAAATGACCTCTAAGTATGTGGTTCTAAATGACCTCTAAGTACGTAGTTCTAAATGACATCTAAGTACGAAGTCCTAAATGACCTCTAAGAACGTAGTTCTATAATACCTCAAAGTACGTAGTTCTAAATGACCTCTAAGTACGTAGTTCTAATTGACCTCTAGGTACGTAGTTCTAAATGACCTCAAAGTAAGTAGTTCTAAATGACCTCTAAGTATGTGGTTCTAAATGACCTCTAAGTAAGTGGTTCTAAATGACCTCTAAGTACGTGGTTCAATATGATCTCTTAGTACGTGGTTCTAAATGACCTCTAAGTACGTGGGTTCTTCTAAATGACTTCTAAGTACGTGGTTCAAAATGTCCTCTAAGTACGTGGTTCTAAATGACCTTATATACGTAGTGCTAAATAACCTCTAAGTACATGGTTCTAAATCACCTCTAAGTACGTGGTTCTGAATGACCTCTAAGTTCGTGGGTTCTAAATGACCTCTTATAACGTAGTTCTAACTGACCTCTAATTACATGGTTTTAACTATCCTTTAAGTACGTGGTTCTAAATGACCTCTAAGTACGAGGTTCTAAATGACCTCTAAGTACGTGGTTCTAAATGACCTCTAAGTACTTGGTTCTAAATGACCTCTAAGTCAGTAGTTCTAAATGACACCTAAGTACGTGGTTCTAAATGTCCTCTAAGTACGTGGTTCTAAATGACCTCATATACGTAGTTCTAGATGACCTCTAAGTACGTGGTTCTAAATGACCTCTAAGTACGTAGTTCTAAATGACCTCTAGGTACGTACTTCCAAATGACTTCTAAGTAAGTGGTTCTAAATGACCTCTAAGTACGTGGTTCTAAATGTCCTCATATACGTAGTTCTAAATGACCTCTAAGTACGTGGGTTCAAAATGACCCCTAAGTTCGTAGTTTTAAATGACCTCTAAATACGTAGCTCTAAATAACCTCTAAGTAAGTAGTTCTAAATGACCCCTAAGTACGTAGTTCTAAATGACCTCTAGGTACGTACTTCCAAATGACATCTAAGTAAGTGGTTCTAAATGACCTCTAAGTACGTGGTCCTAAATGACCTCTAGGTACGTAGTTCTAAATGACCTCTAAGTAAGTAGTTCTAAATGACCTCTAAGTATGTGGTTCTAAATGACCTCTAAGTACGTAGTTCTAAATGACCTCTAAGTACGAAGTCCTAAATGACCTCTAAGAACGTAGTTCTATATTACCTCTAAGTACGTAGTTCTAAATGACCTCTAAGTACGTAGTTCTAATTGACCTCTAGGTACGTAGTTCTAAATGACCTCAAAGTAAGTAGTTCTAAATGACCTCTAAGTATCTGGTTCTAAATGACCTCTAAGTAAGTGGTTCTAAATGACCTCTAAGTACGTGGGTTCTTCTAAATGACTTCTAAGTACGTGGTTCAAAATGTCCTCTAAGTACGTGGTTCTAAATGACCTTATATACGTAGTGCTAAATAACCTCTAAGTACGTGGTTCTAAATGACCTCTTAGTACGTGGTTTAAATGACCTATAAGTACGTGCTTCTAAATGACCTCTAAGTAAGTAGTTCTAAATGACCCCTAAGAACGTAGTTCTAAATGACCTCTAGGTACGTACTTCCAAATGACATCTAAGTAAGTGGTTCTAAATGACCTCTAAGTACGTGGTCCTAAATGACCTCTAGGTACGTAGTTCTAAATGACCTCTAAGTAAGTAGTTCTAAATGACCTCTAGGTACGTACTTCCAAATGACATCTAAGTAAGTGGTTCTAAATGACCTCTAAGTACGTGGTTCTAAATGACCTTATATACGTAGTGCTAAAACACCTCTAAGTACGTGGTTCTAAATGACCTCTTAGTACGTGGTTATAAATGACCTCTAAGTACGTGCTTCTAAATGACCTCTAAGTAAGTAGTTCTAAATGACCCCTAAGTACGTAGTTCTAAATGACCTCTAGGTACGTACTTCCAAATGACATCTAAGTACGTAGTTCTAATTGACCTCTAGGTACGTAGTTCTAAATGACCTCAAGGTAAGTAGTTCTAAATGACCTCTAAGTATCTGGTTCTAAATGACCTCTAAGTAAGTGGTTCTAAATGACCTCTAAGTACGTGGGTTCTTCTAAATGACTTCTAAGTACGTGGTTCAAAATGTCCTCTAAGTACGTGGTTCTAAATGACCTTATATACGTAGTGCTAAATAACCTCTAAGTACGTGGTTCTAAATAACCTCTTAGTACGTGGTTATAAATGACCTCTAAGTACGTGCTTTAAATGACCACTAAGTAAGTAGTTCTAAATGACCCCTAGGTTCGTAGTTCTAAAGACCTCTAGGTACGTACTTCCAAATGACATCTAAGTAAGTGGTTCTAAATGACCTCTAAGTACGTGGTCCTAAATGACCTCTAGGTACGTAGTTCTAAATGACCTTTAAGTAAGTAGTTCTAAATGACCTCTAACTATGTGGTTCGAAATGACCTCTAAGTACGTAGTTCTAAATGACCTCTAAGTACGAAGTCCTAAATGACCTCTAAGAACGTAGTTCTATATTACCTCTAAGTACGTAGTTCTAAATGACCTCTATGTACGTAGTTCTAATTGACCTCTAGGTACGTAGTTCTAAATGACCTCAAAGTAAGTAGTTCTAAATGACCTCTAAGTATGTGGTTCTAAATGACCTCTAAGTAAGTGGTTCTAAATGACCTCTAAGTACGTGGTTCTAAATGACCTTATATACGTAGTGCTAAATAACCTCTAAGTACGTGGTTCTAAATCACCTCTAAGTACGTGGTTCTGAATGACCTCTAAGTTCGTGGGTTCTAAATGACCTCTTAGAACGTAGTTCTAACTGACCTCTAATTACATGGTTTTAACTATCCTCTAAGTACGTGGTTCTAAATGACCTCTAAGTACGAGGTTCTAAATGACCTCTAAGTACGTGGTTCTAAATGACCTCTAAGTACTTGGTTCTAAATGACCTATAAGTCAGTAGTTCTAAAGGACACCTAAGTACGTGGTTCTAAATGTCCTCTTAATACGTGGTTCTAAATGACCTCATATACGTAGTTCTAAATGACCTCTAAGTACGTGGTTCTAAATGACCTCTAACTACGTGGTTCTAAATGACCTCTAAGTACGTGCTTCTAAATGACCTCTAGGTACGTACTTCCAAATGACATCTAAGTAAGTGGTTCTAAATGACCTCTAAGTAAGTTGTTCTAGATGACCTCTAAGTACGTAGTTCTAAATGACCTCTATGTACGTGCTTCTAAATGACCTCTAAGTACGTAGTTCTAAATGACCATAAGTACGTGGATTTAAATGACCTTAAAGTACGTAGTTCTAATGACCTCTAAGTACGTAGTTCTAAATGACCTCTAAGTATGTGGTTCTAAATGACCTCTAAGTACGTGGTTCTAAATGACCTCTAAATACTTAGTTCAAATGCCCTCTATGTACGTGGTTCCAAATGTCCTCTAAGTACGTGGTTCTAAATGACCTCATATACGTAGTTCTAAATGACCTCTAAGTACGTGGTTCTTAATGACCTCTAACTACGTGGTTCTAAATGACCTCTAAGTAAGTAGTTCTAAATGACCCCTAAGTACGTAGTTCTAAATGACCTCTAGGTACGTACTTCCAAATGACTTCTAAGTAAGTGGTTCTAAATGACCTCTAAGTACGTGGTACTAAATGTCCTCTAAGTACGTGGTTTTAAAAGACCTCATATACGTAGTTCTAAATGACCTCTAAGTACGTGGGTTCTAAATGACCCCTAAGTTCGTAGTTCTAAATGACCTCTAAATACGTAGCTCTAAATGACCTCTAAGTACGTAGTTCTAAATGACCTCTATGTACGTGGTTCTATATGACCTCTAAGTACGTGGGCTCTAAATGACATCTGAGTACGTGGTTCTAAATGACCTCTAAGTACGTAGTTCTAAATGACCTCTAAGTTGTTGGTTCTAAATGACCTCTAAGTACGTGGTTCTAAATGACCTCTCAGTACGTGGTTCTAAATGACCTCTAAGTACGTGGTTCTAAATGACATCTAAGTACGTAGTTCTAAATGACCTCTAAATAGTTGGTTCTAAATGACCTCTAAGTACGTGGTTCTAAATATCTTCTAAGTACGTAGTTCTAAATGACGTCTAAGTAAGTGGTTCTAAATGACCTCTAAGTACGTGGTCCTAAATGACCTCTAGGTACGTAGTTCTAAATGACCTCTAAGTAAGTAGTTCTAAATGACCTCTAAGTATGTGGTTCTAAATGACCTCTAAGTACGTAGTTCTAAATGACCTCTAGATACGTAGTTCCAAATGACCTCTAAGTAAGTGGTTCTAAATGACCTCTAAGTACGTGGTCCTAAATGACCTCTAGGTACGTAGTTCTAAATGACCTCTAAGTAAGTAGTTCTAAATGACCTCTAAGTATGTGGTTCTAAATGACCTCTAAGTACGTAGTTCTAAATGACCTCTAAGTACGAAGTCCTAAATGACCTCTAAGAACGTAGTTCTATATTACCTCTAAGTACGTAGTTCTAATTGACCTCTAGGTACGTAGTTCTAAATGACCTCAAAGTAAGTAGTTCTAAATGACCTTTAAGTATGTGGTTCTAAATGACCTCTAAGTAAGTGGTTCTAAATGACCTCTAAGTACGTGGTTCTATATGATCTCTTAGTACGTAGTTCTAAATGACCTCTAAGTACGTGGGTTCTTCTAAATGACTTCTAAGTACGTGGTTCAAAATGTCCTCTAAGTACGTGGTTCTAAATTACCTTATATACGTAGTGCTAAATAACCTCTAAGTACGTGGTTCTAAATGTCCTCTAAGTACGTAGTTCTAAATGACCTCTAAGTATGTGGTTCTAAATGACCTCTAAACACGTGGTTCTAAATGACCTCTAAATACTTAATTCAAATGCCCTCTAAGTACGTGGTTTCAAATGTCCTCTAAGTACGTGGTTCTAAATGACCTCATATACGTAGTTCTAAATGACCTCTAAGTACGTGGTTCTAAATGACCTCTAACTACGTGGTTCTAAATGACCTCTAAGTACGTGCCTCTAAATGACCTCTAAGTAAGTAGTTCTAAATGACCCCTAAGTACGTAGTTCTAAATGACCTCTAGGTACGTACTTCCAAATGACTTCTAAGTAAGTGGTTCTAAATGACCTCTAAGTACGTGGTTCTAAATGTCCTCTATGTACGTGGTTCTAAAAGACCTCATATACGTAGTTCTAAATGACCTCTAAGTACGTGGGTTCTAAATGACCCCTAAGTTCGTTTGTTCTAAATGACCTCTAAATACGTAGCTCTAAATAACATCTAAGTACGTGGTTCTAAATGACCTCTAAGTACGAGGTTCTAAATGACCTCTAAGTACGTGGTTCTAAATGACCTCTAAGTACTTGGTTCTAAATGACCTCTAAGTAAGTAGTTCTAAATGACCCTTAAGTACGTAGTTCTAAATGACCTCTAGGTACGTACTTCCAAATGACATCTAAGTAAGTGGTTCTAAATGACCTCTAAGTACGTGGTCCTAAATGACCTCTAGGTACGTAGTTCTAAATGACCTCTAAGTAAGTAGTTCTAAATGACCTCTAAGTATGTGGTTCTAAATGACCTCTAAGTACGTAGTTCTAAATGACCTCTAAGTACGAAGTCCTAAATGACCTCTAAGAACGTATTTCTATATTACCTCTAAGTACGTAGTTCTAAATGACCTCTAAGTACGTAGTTCTAATTGACCTCTAAGTACGTAGTTCTAAATGACCTCAAAGTAAGTAGTTCTAAATGACCTCTAAGTAAGTAGTTCTAAATGACCTCTAAGTATGTGGTTCTAAATGACCTCTAAGTAAGTGGTTCTAAATGACCTCTAAGTACATGGTTCTATATGATCTCTTAGTACGTGGTTCTAAATGACCTCTAAGTACGTGGGTTCTTCTAAATAACTTCTAAGTACGTGGTTCAAAATGTCTTTAAAGTACGTGGTTCTAAATGACCTTATATACGTAGTGCTAAATAACCTCTAAGTACGTGGTTCTAAATGTCCTCTAAGTACGTGGTTCTAAATGACCTTATATACGTAGTGCTAAATAACCTATAAGTACGTGGTTCTAAATCACCTCTAAGTACGTGGTTCTGAATGACCTCTAAGTTCGTGGGTTCTAAATGACCTCTTAGAACGTAGTTCTAACTGACCTCTAATTACATGGTTTTAACTATCCTCTAAGTACGTGGTTCTAAATGACCTCTAAGTACGAAGTTCTAAATGACCTCTAAGTACGTGGTTCTAAATGACCTCTAAGTACTTGGTTCTAAATGACCTCTAAGTCAGTAGTTCTAAATGATATCTAAGTACGTAGTTCTAAATGACCTCTAAATAGATGGTTCTAAATGACCTCTAAGTACGTGGTTCTAAATATCTTCTAAGTACGTAGTTCTAAATGACGTCTAAGTACGTAGTTCTAAATACCTCTAGTAACGTAGTTCCAAATGACCTCTAAGTAGGTGGTTCTAAATGACCTCTAACTACGTGGTCCTAAATGACCTCTAGGTACGTAGTTCTAAATGACCTCTAAGTAAGTAGTTCTAAATGACCTCTAAGTATGTGGTTCTAAATGACCTCTAAGTACGTAGTTCTAAATGACCTCTAAGTACGAAGTCCTAAATAACCTCTAAGAACGTAGTTCTATATTACCTCTAAGTACGTAGTTCTAAATGACCTCTAAGTACGTAGTTCTAATTGACCTCTAGGTACGTAGTTCTAAATGACCTCTAAGTAAGTAGTTCTAAATGACCTCTATGTATGTGGTTCTAAATGACCTCTAAGTAAGTGGTTCTAAATGACCTCTAAGTACGTGGTTCTATATGATCTCTTAGTACGTGGTTCTAAATGACCTCTAAGTACGTGGGTGCTTCTAAATGACTTCTAAGTACGTGGTTCAAAATGTCCTCTAAGTACGTGGTTCTAAATGACCTTATATACGTAGTGCTAAATAACCTCTAAGTACGTGGTTCTAAATGACCTCTTAGTACGAGGTTATAAATGACCTCTAAGTACGTGCTTCTAAATGACCTCTAAGTAAGTAGTTCTAAATGACCCCTAAGTACGTAGTTCTAAATGACCTCTAGGTACGTACTTCCAAATGACATCTAAGTAAGTGGTTCTAAATGACCTCTAAGTACGTGGACCTAAATGACCTCTAGGTACGTAGTTCTAAATGACCTCTAAGTAAGTAGTTCTAAATGACCTCTAAGTATGTGGTTCTAAATGACCTCTAAGTACGTAGTTCTAAATGACTTCTAAGTACGAAGTCCTAAATGACCTCTAAGAACGTAGTTCTATATTACCTCTAAGTACGTAGTTCTAAATGACCTCTAAGTACGTAGTTCTAATTGACCTCTAGGTACGTAGTTCAAAATGACCTCAAAGTAAGTAGTTCTAAATGACCTCTAAGTATGTGGTTCTAAATGACCTCTAAGTAAGTGGTTCTAAATGACCTCTAAGTACGTGGTTCTAAATGACCTCTAAGTACGTGGGTTCTTCTAAATGACTTCAAAGTACGTGGTTCAAAATGTCCTCTAAGTACGTGGTTCTAAATGACCTTATATACGTAGTGCTAAATAACCTCTAAGTACGTGGTTCTAAATGTCCTACAAGTACGTGGTTCTAAATGACCTTATATACGTAGTGCTAAATAACCTCTAAGTACGTGGTTCTAAATCACCTCTAAGTACGTGGTTCTGAATGACCTCTAAGTTCGTGGGTTCTAAATGACCTCTTAGAACGTAGTTCTAACTGACCTCTAATTACATGGTTTTAACTATCCTCTAAGTACGTGGTTCTAAATGACCTCTAAGTACGAGGTTCTAAATGACCTCTAAGTACGTGGTTCTAAATGACCTCTAAGTACTTAGTTCTAAATGACCTCTAAGTCAGTAGTTTTAAATGACACCTAAGTACGTGGTTCTAAATGTCCTCTTAATACGTGGTTCTAAATGACCTCATATACGTAGTTCTAAATGACCTCTAAGTACGTGGTTCTAAATGACCTCTAACTACGTGGTTCTAAATGACCTCTAAGTACGTGCTTCTAAATGACCTCTAGGTACGTACTTCCATATGACATCTAAGTAAGTGGTTCTAAATGACCTCTAAGTACGTTGTTCTAGATGACCTCTAAGTACGTGGTTCTAAATGACCTCTATGTACGTGCTTCTAAATGACCTCTAAGTACGTAGTTCTAAATGACCATAAGTACGTGGATTTATATGACCTTAAAGTACGTAGTTCTAAATGACCTCTAAGTACGTAGTTCTAAATGACCTCTAAGTATGTGGTTCTAAATGACCTCTAAGTACGTGTTTCTAAATGACCTCTAAATACTTAGTTCAAATGCCCTCTATGTACGTGGTTCCAAATGTCCTCTAAGTACGTGGTTCTAAATGACCTCATATACGTAGTTCTAAATGACCTCTAAGTACGTGGTTCTAAATGACCTCTAACTACGTGGTTCTAAATGACCTCTAAGTACGTGCTTCTAAATGACCTCTAAGTAAGTAGTTCTAAATGACCCCTAAGTACGTAGTTCTAAATGACCTCTAGGTACGTACTTCCAAATGACTTCTAAGTAAGTGGTTCTAAATGACCTCTAAGTACGTGGTTGTAAATGTCCTCTAAGTACGTGGTTCTAAAAGACCTCATATACGTAGTTCTAAATGACCTCTAAGTACGTGGGTTCTAAATGACCCCTAAGTTCGTAGTTCTAAATGACCTCTAAATACGTAGCTCTAAATGACCTCTAAGTACGTAGTTCTAAATGACCTCTATGTACGTGGTTCTATATGACCTCTAAGTACGTGGGCTCTAAATGACATGTGAGTACGTGGTTCTAAATGACCTCTAAGTACGTAGTTCTAAATGACCTCTAAATTGTTGGTTCTAAATGACCTCTAAGTACGTGGTTCTAAATGACCTCTCAGTACGTGGTTCTAAATGACCTCTAAGTACGTGGTTCTAAATGACATCTAAGTACGTAGTTCTAAATGACCTCTAAATAGTTGGTTCTAAATGACCTCTAAGTACGTGGTTATAAATGACCTCTAAGTACGTGCTTCTAAATGACCTCTAAGTAAGTAGTTATAAATGACCCCTAAGTACGTAGTTCTAAATGACCTCTAGGTACGTACTTCCAAATGACATCTAAGTAAGTGGTTCTAAATGACCTCTAAGTACGTGGTCCTAAATGACCTCTAGGTACGTAGTTCTAAATGACCTCTAAGTAAGTAGTTCTAAATGACCTCTAAGTATGTGGTTCTAAATGACCTCTAAGTACGTAGTTCTAAATGACCTCTAAGTACGAAGTCCTAAATGACCTCTAAGAACGTAGTTCTATATTACCTCTAAGTACGTAGTTCTAATTGACCTCTAAGTACGTTGTTCTAATTGACCTCTAAGTACGTAGTTCTAAATGACCTCAAAGTAAGTAGTTCTAAATGACCTCTAAGTATGTGGTTCTAAATGACCTCTAAGTAAGTGGTTCTAAATGACCTCTAAGTACGTGGTTCTATATGATCTCTTAGTACGTGGTTCTAAATGACCTCTAAGTACGTTGGTTCTTCTAAATGACTTCTAAGTACGTGGTTCAAAATGTCCTCTAAGTACGTGGTTCTAAATGACCTTATATACGTAGTGCTAAATAACCTCTAAGTACGTGGTTCTAAATCACCTCTAAGTACGTGGTTCTGAATGACCTCTAAGTTCGTGGGTTCTAAATGACCTCTTAGAACGTAGTTCTAACTGACCTCTAATTACATGGTTTTAACTATCCTCTAAGTACGTGGTTCTAAATGACCTCTAAGTACGAGGTTCTAAATGACCTCTAAGTACGTGGTTCTAAATGACCTCTAAGTACTTGGTTCTAAATGACCTCTAAGTCAGTAGTTCTAAATGACATCTAAGTACGTAGTTCTAAATGACCTCTAAATAGTTGGTTCTAAATGACCTCTAAGTACGTGGTTCTAAATATCTTCTAAGTACGTAGTTCTAAATGACGTCTAAGTACGTAGTTCTAAATACCTCTAGATACGTAGTT
Source organism: Aphrophora alni (assembly GCA_963513935.1). Classification (NCBI taxonomy): domain Eukaryota; kingdom Metazoa; phylum Arthropoda; class Insecta; order Hemiptera; family Aphrophoridae; genus Aphrophora; species Aphrophora alni. Next base: position 227,228 of record CAUPSG010000132.1, read on the forward strand.
CCAAATGACCTCTAAGTAAGTGGTTCTAAATGACCTCTAAGTACGTGGTCCTAAATGACCTTATATACGTAGTGCTAAATAACCTCTAAGTACGTGGTTCTAAATGACCTCTTAAAACGTGGTTATAAATGACCTCTAAGTACGTGCTTCTAAATGACCTCTAAGTAAGTAGTTCTAAATGACCCCTAAGTACGTAGTTCTAAATGACCTCTAGGTACGTACTTCCAAATGACATCTAAGTAAGTGGTTCTAAATGACCTCTAAGTACGAAGTCCTAAATAACCTCTAAGAACGTAGTTCTATATTACCTCTAAATACGTAGTTCTAAATGACCTCTAGGTACGTAGTTCTAATTGACCTCTAGGTACGTAGTTCTAAATGACCTCAAGGTAAGTAGTTCTAAATGACCTCTAAGTATCTGGTTCCAAATGACCTCTAAGTAAGTGGTTCTAAATGACCTCTAAGTACGTGGGTTCTTCTAAATGACTTCTAAGTACGTGGTTCAAAATGTCCTATAAGTACGTGGTTCTAAATGACCTTATATACGTAGTGCTAAATAACCTCTAAGTATGTGGTTCTAAATGACCTCTTAGTACGTGGTTATAAATGACCTCTAAGTACGTGCTTCTAAATGACCTCTAAGTAAGTAGTTCTAATTGACCTCTAGGTACGTAGTTCTAAATGACCTCAAAGTAAGTAGTTCTAAATGACCTCTAAGTATGTGGTTCTAAATGACCTCTAAGTAAGTGGTTCTAAATGACCTCTAAGTACGTGGTTCTAAATGACCTCTAAGTACGTGGGTTCTTCTAAATGACTTCTAAGTACGTGGTTCAAAATGTCCTCTAAGTACGTGGTTCTAAATGACCTTATATACGTAGTGCTAAAAAACCTCTAAGTACGTGGTTCTAAATGTCCTCTAAGTACGTGGTTCTAAATGACCTTATATACGTAGTGCTAAATAACCTCTAAGTACATGGTTCTAAATCACCTCTAAGTACGTGGTTCTGAATGACCTCTAAGTTCGTGGGTTCTAAATGACCTCTTATAACGTAGTTCTAACTGACCTCTAATTACATGGTTTTAACTATCCTCTAAGTACGTGGTTCTAAATGATTTCTCAGTACGAGGTTCTAAATGACCTCTACGTACGTGGTTCTAAATGACCTCTATGTACTTGGTTCTAAATGACCTCTAAATCAGTAGTTCTAAATGACACCTAAGTACGTGGTTCTAAATGTCCTCTAAGTACGTGGTTCTAAATGACCTCATATACGTAGTTCTAAATGACCTCTAAGTACGTGGTTCTAAATGACCTCTAACTACGTGGTTCTAAATGACCTCTAAGTACGTGCTTCTAAATGACCTCTAGGTACGTGGTTCTAAATGACATCTAAATACTTAGTTCAAATGCCCTCTAAGTACGTGGATCCAAATGTCCTTTAAGTACGTGGTTCTAAATGACCTCTAAGTATGTAATTCTAAATGACCTCTAAGTACGTGGTTCTAAATGACCTCTAAATACTTAGTTCAAATGCCCTCTAAGTACGTGGATCCAAATGTCCTCTAAGTACGTGGTTCTAAATTACCTCATATACGTAGTTCTAAATGACCCCTAAGTACGTGGTTCTAAATGACCTCTAACTACGTGGTTCTAAATGACCTTCTATGTACGTGCTTCTATATTTATGACCTCTAAGTGAGTAGTTCTAAATGACCCCTAAGTACGTAGTTCTAAATTACCTCTAGGTACGTACTTCCAAATGACTTCTAAGTAAGTGGTTCTAAATGACCTCTAAGTTCGTGGTTCTAAAAGACCTCATATACATAGTTCTAAATGACCTCTAAGTACGTGGGTTCTAAATGACCCCTAAGTTCGTAGTTCTAAATGACCTCTAAATACGTAGCTCTTAATGACCTCTAAGTACGTAGTTCTAAATGACCTCTATGTACGTGGTTCTATATGACCTCTAAGTACGTGGGCTCTAAATGACATCTGAGTACGTGGTTCTAAATGACCTCTAAGTATGTAGTTCTAAATGACCTCTAAGTTGTTGGTTCTAAATGACCTCTAAGTACGTGGTTCTAAATGACCTCTCAGTACGTGGTGCTAAATGACCTCTAAGTACGTGGTTCTAAATGACATCTAAGTACGTAGTTCTAAATGACCTCTAAATAGTTGGTTCTAAATGACCTCTAAGTACGTGGTTCTAAATATCTTCTAAGTACGTAGTTCTAAATGACGTCTAAGTACAAAGTTCTAAATACCTCTAGATACGTAGTTCCAAATGACCTCTAAGTAAGTGGTTCTAAATGACCTATAAGTACGTGGTCCTAAATGACCTCTAGGTACGTAGTTCTAAATGACCTCTAAGTAAGTAGTTCTAAATGACCTCTAAGTATGTGGTTCTAAATGACCTCTAAGTACGTAGTTCTAAATGACCTCTAAGTACGAAGTCCTAAATGACCTCTAAGAACGTAGTTCTATATTACCTCTAAGTACGTAGTTCTAAATGACCTCTAGGTACGTAGTTCTAATTGACCTCTAGGTACGTAGTTCTAAATGACCTCAAAGTAAGTAGTTCTAAATGACCTCTAAGTATGTGGTTCTAAATGACCTCTAAGTAAGTGGTTCTAAATGACCTCTAAGTACGTAGTTCTAATTGACCTCTAGGTACGTAGTTCTAAATGACCTCAAACTAAGTAGTTCTAAATGACCTCTAAGTATGTGGTTCTAAATGACCTCTAAGTAAGTGGTTCTAAATGACCTCTAAGTACGTGGTTCTATATGATCTCTTAGTACGTGGTTCTAAATGACCTCTAAGTACGTGGGTTCTTCTAAATGACTTCTAAGTACGTGGTTCAAAATGTCCTCTAAGTACGTTGTTCTAAATGACCTTATATACGTAGTGCTAAATAACCTCTAAGTACGTGGTTCTAAATCACCTCTAAGTACGTGGTTCTGAATGACCTCTAAGTTCGTGGGTTCTAAATGACCTCTTAGAACGTAGTTCTAACTGACCTCTAATTACATGGTTTTAACTATCCTCTAAGTACGTGGTTCTAAATGACCTCTAGGTACGAGGTTCTAATTGACCTCTAAGTACGTGGTTCTAAATGACCTCTAAGTACTTGGTTCTAAATGACCTCTAAGTCAGTAGTTCTAAATGACACCTAAGTACGTGGTTCTAAATGACCTCTAAGTACGTGGTACTAAATGACCTCTAAGTACTTGGTTCTAAATGACCTCTAAGTCAGTAGTTCTAAATGACACCTAAGTACATGGTTCTAAATGTCCTCTAAGTACGTGGTTCTAAATGACCTCATATACGTAGTTCTAAATGACCTCTAAGTACGTGGTTCTAAATGACCTCTAACTACGTGGTTCTAAATGACTTCTAAGTACGTGCTTCTAAATGACCTCTAGGTACGTACTTCCAAATGACATCTAAGTAAGTGGTTCTAAATGACCTCTAAGTACGTTGTTCTAGATGACCTCTAAGTACGTGGTTCTAAATGACCTCTATGTACGTGCTTCTAAATGACCTCTAAGTACGTAGTTCTAAATGACCATAAGTACGTGGATTTAAATGACCTTAAAGTACGTAGTTCTAAATGACCTCTAAGTACGTAGTTCTAAATGACCTCTAAGTATGTGGTTCTAAATGACCTCTAAGTACGTGGTTCTAAATGACCTCTAAATACTTAGTTCAAATGCCCTTTAAGTACGTGGTTCCAAATGTCCTCTAAGTACGTGGTTCTAAATGACCTCATATACGTAGTTCTAAATGACCTCTAAGTACGTGGTTCAAAATGACCTCAAACTACGTGGTTCTAAATAACCTTCTATGTACGTGCTTCTATATGACCTCTAAGTAAGTAGTTCTAAATGACCCCTAAGTACGTAGTTCTAAATGACCTCTAGGTACGTACTTCCAAATGACTTCTAAGTAAGTGGTTCTAAATGCCCTCTAAGTACGTGGTTCCAAATGTCCTCTAAGTACGTGGTTCTAAATGACCTCATATACGTAGTTCTAAATGACCTCTAAGTACGTGGTTCTAAATGTCCTCTAAGTACGTGGTTCTAAAAGACCTCATATACGTAGTTCTAAATGACCTCTAAGTACGTGGGTTCTAAATGACCCCTAAGTTCGTAGTTCTAAATGACCTCTAAATACGTAGCTCTAAATGACCTCTAAGTACGTAGTTCTAAATGACCTCTATGTACGTGGTTCTATATGACCTCTAAGTACGTGGGCTCTAAATGACATCTGAGTACGTGGTTCTAAATGACCTCTAAGTACGTAGTTCTAAATGACATCTAAGTACGAAGTTCTAAATGACCTCTAAATAGTTGGTTCTAAATGACCTCTAAGTACGTGGTTCTAAATATCTTCTAAGTACGTAGTTCTAAAAGACGTCTAAGTACGTAGTTCTAAATACCTCTAGATACGTAGTTCCAAATGACCTCTAAGTAAGTGGTTCTAAATGACCTCTAAGTACGTGGTCCTAAATGACCTCTAGGTACGTAGTTCTAAATGACCTCTAAGTAAGTTGTTCTAAATGACCTCTAAGTATGTGGTTCTAAATGACCTCTAAGTACGTAGTTCTAAATGACCTCTAAGTACGAAGTCCTAAATGACCTCTAAGAACGTAGTTCTATATTACCTCTAAGTACGTAGTTCTAAATGACCTCTAAGTGCGTAGTTCTAACTGACCTCTAGGTACGTAGTTCTAAATGACATCAAAGTAAGTAGTTCTAAATGACCTCTAAGTATGTGGTTCTAAATGACCTCTAAGTAAGTGGTTCTAAATGACCTCTAAGTACGTAGTTCTAATTGACCTCTAGGTACGTAGTTCTAAATGACCTCAAAGTAAGTAGTTCTAAATGACCTCTAAGTATGTGGTTCTAAATGACCTCTAAGTAAGTGGTTCTAAATGACCTCTAAGTACGTGGTTCTATATGACCTTATATACGTAGTGCTAAATAACCTCGAAGTACGTGGTTCTAAATGTCCTCTAAGTACGTGGTTCTAAATGACCTTATATACGTAGTGCTAAAATAAATAACCTCTAAGTACGTGGTTCTAAATCACCTCTAAGTACGTGGTTCTGAATGACCTCTAAGTTCGTGGGTTCTAAATGACCTCTTAGAACGTAGTTCTAACTGACCTCTAATTACATGGTTTTAACTATCCTCTAAGTACGTTATTCTAAATGACCTCTAGGTACGAGGTTCTAATTGACCTCTAAGTACGTGGTTCTAAATGACATCTAAGTACGTAGTTCTAAATGACCTCTAAATAGTTGGTTCTAAATGACCTCTAAGTACGTGGTTCTAAATATCTTCTAAGTACGTAGTTCTAAATGACGTCTAAGTACGTAGTTCTAAATACCTCTAGATACGTAGTTCCAAATGACCTCTAAGTAAGTGGTTCTAAATGACCTCTAAGTACGTGGTCCTAAATGACCTTATATACGTAGTGCTAAATAACCTCTAAGTACGTGGTTCTAAATGACCTCTTAAATCGTGGTTATAAATGACCTCTAAGTACGTGCTTCTAAATGACCTCTAAGTAAGTAGTTCTAAATGACCCCTAAGTACGTAGTTCTAAATGACCTCTAGGTACGTACTTCCAAATGACATCTAAGTAAGTGGTTCTAAATGACCTCTAAGTACGAAGTCCTAAATGACCTCTAAGAACGTAGTTCTATATTACCTCTAAATACGTAGTTCTAAATGACCTCTAGGTACGTAGTTCTAATTGACCTCTAGGTACGTAGTTCTAAATGACCTCAAGGTAAGTAGTTCTAAATGACCTCTAAGTATCTGGTTCTAAATGACCTCTAAGTAAGTGGTTCTAAATGACCTCTAAGTACGTGGGTTCTTCTAAATGACTTCTAAGTACGTGGTTCAAAATGTCCTATAAGTACGTGGTTCTAAATGACCTTATATACGTAGTGCTAAATAACCTCTAAGTACGTGGTTCTAAATGACCTCTTAGTACGTGGTTATAAATGACCTCTAAGTACGTGCTTCTAAATGACCTCTAAGTAAGTAGTTCTAAATGACCCCTAAGTACGTAGTTCTAAATGAACTCTAGGTACGTACTTCCAAATGACATCTAAGTAAGTGGTTCTAAATGACCTCTAAGTACGTGGTCCTAAATGACCTCTAGGTACGTAGTTCTAAATGACCTCTAAGTAAGTAGTTCTAAATGACCTCTAAGTATGTGGTTCTAAATGACCTCTAAGTACGTAGTTCTAAATGACCTCTAAGTACGAAGTCCTAAATGACCTTTAAGAACGTAGTTCTATATTACCTGTAAGTACGTAGTTCTAAATGACTCTAAGTACGTAGTTCTAATTGACCTCTAGGTACGTAGTTCTAAATGACCTCAAAGTAAGTAGTTCTAAATGACCTCTAAGTATGTGGTTCTAAATGACCTCTAAGTAAGTGGTTCTAAATGACCTCTAAGTACGTGGTTCTAAATGACCTCTAAGTACGTGGGTTCTTCTAAATGACTTCTAAGTACGTGGTTCAAAATGTCCTCTAAGTACGTGGTTCTAAATGACCTTATATACGTAGTGCTAAAAAAGCTCTAAGTACGTGGTTCTAAATGTCCTCTAAGTACGTGGTTCTAAATGACCTTATATACGTAGTGCTAAATAACCTCTAAGTACATGGTTCTAAATCACCTCTAAGTACGTGGTTCTGAATGACCTCTAAGTTCGTGGGTTCTAAATGACCTCTTATAACGTAGTTCTAACTGACCTCTAATTACATGGTTTTAACTATCCTCTAAGTACGTGGTTCTGAATGATTTCTCAGTACGAGGTTCTAAATGACCTCTACGTACGTGGTTCTAAATGACCTCTATGTACTTGGTTCTAAATGACCTCTAAATCAGTAGTTCTAAATGACACCTAAGTACGTGGTTCTAAATGTCCTCTAAGTACGTGGTTCTAAATGACCTCATATACGTAGTTCTAAATGACCTTCAAGTACGTGGTTCTAAATGACCTCTAACTACGTGGTTCTAAATGACCTCTAAGTACGTGCTTCTAAATGACCTCTAGGTACGTACTTCCAAATGACATCTAAGTAAGTGGTTCTAAATGACCTCTAGGTACGTTGTTCTAGATGACCTCTAAGTACGTGGTTCTAAATGACCTCTATGTACGTGCTTCTAAATGACCTCTAAGTACGTAGTTCTAAATGACCATAAGTACGTGGATTTAAATGACCTTAAAGTACGTAGTTCTAAATGACCTCTAAGTACGTAGTTCTAAATGACCTCTAAGTATGTGGTTCTAAATGACCTCTAAGTACGTGGTTCTAAATGACCTCTAAATACTTAGTTCAAATGCCCTCTAAGTACGTGGTTCCAAATGTCCTCTAAGTACGTGGTTCTAAATTACCTCATATACGTAGTTCTAAATGACCCCTAAGTACGTGGTTCTAAATGACCTCTAACTACGTGGTTCTAAATGACCTTCTATGTACGTACTTCCAAATGACTTCTAAGTAAGTGGTTCTAAATGACCTCTAAGTTCGTGGTTCTAAATGTCCTCTAAGTACGTAGTTCTAAATGACCTCTATGTACGTGGTTCTATATGACCTCTAAGTACGTGGGCTCTAAATGACATCTAAGTACGTGGTTCTAAATGACCTCTAAGTACGTAGTTCTAAATGACCTCTAAGTTGTTGGTTCTAAATGACCTCTAAGTACGTGGTTCTAAATGACCTCTCAGTACGTGGTGCTAAATGACCTCTAAGTACGTGGTTCTAAATGACATCTAAGTACGTAGTTCTAAATGACCTCTAAATAGTTGGTTCTAAATGACCTCTAAGTACGTGGTTCTAAATATCTTCTAAGTACGTAGTTCTAAATGACGTCTAAGTACGTAGTTCTAAATACCTCTAGATACGTAGTTCCAAATGACCTCTAAGTAAGTGGTTCTAAATGACCTATAAGTACGTGGTCCTAAATGACCTCTAGGTACGTAGTTCTAAATGACCTCTAAGTAAGTAGTTCTAAATGACCTCTAAGAATGTGGTTCTAAATGACCTCTAAGTACGTAGTTCTAAATGACCTCTAAGTACGAAGTCCTAAATGACCGCTAAGAACGTAGTTCTATATTACCTCTAAGTACGTAGTTCTAAATGACCTCTAAGTGCGTAGTTCTAATTGACCTCTAGGTACGTAGATCTAAATGACCTCAAAGTAAGTAGTTCTAAATGACCTCTAAGAACGTAGTTCTATATTACCTCTAAGTACGTAGTTCTAAATGACCTCTAAGTACGTAGTTCTAATTGACCTCTAAGTACGTGGTTCTAAATGACCTCAAAGTAAGTAGTTCTAAATGACCTCTAAGTATGTGGTTCTAAATGACCTCTAAGTAAGTGGTTCTAAATGACCTCTAAGTACGTGGTTCTATATGATCTCTTAGTACGTGGTTCTAAATGACCTCTAAGTACGTGGGTTCTTCTAAATAACTTCTAAGTACGTGGTTCAAAATGTCCTCTAAGTACGTGGTTCTAAATGACCTTATATACGTAGTGCTAAATAACCTCTAAGTACGTAGTTCTAAATGTCCTCTAAGTACGTGGTTCTAAATGACCTTATATACGTAGTGCTAAATAACCTCTAAGTACGTGGTTCTAAATCACCTCTAAGTACGTGGTTCTGAATGACCTCTAAGTTCGTGGGTTCTAAATGACCTCTTAGAACGTAGTTCTAACTGACCTCTAATTACATGGTTTTAACTATCCTCTAAGTACGTGGTTCTAAATGACCTCTAAGTACGAGGTTCTAAATGACCTCTAAGTACGTGGTTCTAAATGACCTCTAAGTACTTGGTTCTAAATGACCTCTAAGTCAGTAGTTCTAAATGACATCTAAGTACGTAGTTCTAAATGACCTCTAAATAGTTGGTTCTAAATGACCTCAAAGTACGTGGTTCTAAATATCTTCTAAGTACGTAGTTCTAAATGACGTCTAAGTACGTAGTTCTAAATACCTCTAGATACGTAGTTCCAAATGACCTCTAAGTAAGTGGTTCTAAATGACCTCTAAGTACGTGGTCCTAAATGGCCTCTAAGTAAGTAGTTCTAAATGACCCCTAAGTTCGTAGTTCTAAATGACCTCTAGGTACGTACTTCCAAATGACATCTAAGTAAGTGGTTCTAAATGACCTCTAAGTACGTGGTCCTAAATGACCTCTAGGTACGTAGTTCTAAATGACCTCTAAGTACGAAGTCCTAAATGACCTCTAAGAACGTAGTTCTATATTACCTCTAAGTACGTAGTTCTAAATGACCTCTAAGTACGTAGTTCTAATTGACCTCTAGGTAAGTAGTTGTAAATGACCTCAAAGTAAGTAGTTCTAAATGACCTCTAAGTATGTGGTTCTAAATGACCTCTAAGTAAGTGGTTCTAAATGACCTCTAAGTACGTGGTTCTAAATGAATTTATATACGTAGTGCTAAATAACCTCTAAGTACGTGGTTCTAAATCACCTCTAAGTACGTGGTTCTGAATGACCTCTAAGTTCGTGGGTTCTAAATGACCTCTTAGAACGTAGTTCTAACTGACCTCTAATAACATGGTTTTAACTATCCTCTAAGTACGTGGTTCTAAATGACCTCTAAGTACGAGGTTCTAAATGACCTCTAAGTCAGTAGTTCTAAAGGACACCTAAGTACGTGGTTCTAAATGTCCTCTTAATACGTGGTTCTAAATGACATCATATACGTAGTTCTAAATGACCTCTAAGTACGTGGTTCTAAATGACCTCTAACTACGTGGTTCTAAATGACCTCTAAGTACGTGCTTCTAAATGACCTCTAGGTACGTACTTCCAAATGACATCTAAGTAAGTGGTTCTAAATGACCTCTAAGTAAGTTGTTCTAGATGACCTCTAAGTACGTAGTTCTAAATGACCTCTATGTACGTGCTTCTAAATGACCTCTAAGTACGTAGTTCTAAATGACCATAAGTACGTGGATTTAAATGACCTTAAAGTACGTAGTTCTAAATGACCTCTAAGTACGTAGTTCTAAATGCCCTCTATGTACGTGGTTCCAAATGTCCTCTAAGTACGTGGTTCTAAATGACCTCATATACGTAGTTCGAAATGACCTGTAAGTACGTGGTTCTTAATGACCTCCAACTACGTGGTTCTAAATGACCTCTAAGTACGTGCTTCTAAATGACCTCTAAGTAAGTAGTTCTAAATGACCCCTAAGTACGTAGTTCTAAATGACCTCTAGGTACGTACTTCCAAATGACTTCTAAGTAAGTGGTTCTAAATGACCTCTAAGTACGTGGTACTAAATGTCCTCTAAGTACGTGGTTTTAAAAGACCTCATATACGTAGTTCTAAATGACCTCTAAGTACGTGGGTTCTAAATGACCCCTAAGTTCGTAGTTCTAAATGACCTCTAAATACGTAGCTCTAAATGACCTCTAAGTACGTAGTTCTAAATGACCTCTATGTACGTGGTTCTATATGACCTCTAAGTACGTGGGCTCTAAATGACATCTGAGTACGTGGTTCTAAATGACCTCTAAGTACCTAGTTCTAAATGACCTCTAAGTTGTTGGTTCTAAATGACCTCTAAGTACGTGGTTCTAAATGACCTCTCAGTACGTGGTTCTAAATGACCTCTAAGTACGTGGTTCTAAATGACATCTAAGTACGTAGTTCTAAATGACCTCTAAATAGTTGGTTCTAAATGACCTCTAAGTACGTGGTTCTAAATATCTTCTAAGTACGTAGTTCTAAATGACGTCTAAGTAAGTGGTTCTAAATGACCTCTAAGTACGTGGTCCTAAATGACCTCTAGGTACGTAGTTCTAAATGACCTCTAAGTAAGTAGTTCTAAATGACCTCTAAGTATGTGGTTCTAAATGACCTCTAAGTACGTAGTTCTAAATGACCTCTAGATACGTAGTTCCAAATGACCTCTAAGTAAGTGGTTCTAAATGACCTCTAAGTACGTGGTCCTAAATGACCTCTAGGTACGTAGTTCTAAATGACCTCTAAGTAAGTAGTTCTAAATGACCTCTAAGTATGTGGTTCTAAATGACCTCTAAGTACGTAGTTCTAAATGACCTCTAAGTACGAAGTCCTAAATGACCTCTAAGAACGTAGTTCTATATTACCTCTAAGTACGTAGTTCTAATTGACCTCTAGGTACGTAGTTCTAAATGACCTCAAAGTAAGTAGTTCTAAATGACCTTTAAGTATGTGGTTCTAAATGACCTCTAAGTAAGTGGTTCTAAATGACCTCTAAGTACGTGGTTCTATATGATCTCTTAGTACGTAGTTCTAAATGACCTCTAAGTACGTGGGTTCTTCTAAATGACTTCTAAGTACGTGGTTCAAAATGTCCTCTAAGTACGTGGTTCTAAATGACCTTATATACGTAGTGCTAAATAACCTCTAAGTACGTGGTTCTAAATGTCCTCTAAGTACGTAGTTCTAAATGACCTCTAAGTATGTGGTTCTAAATGACCTCTAAACACGTGGTTCTAAATGACCTCTAAATACTTAATTCAAATGCCCTCTAAGTACGTGGTTCCAAATGTTCTCTAAGTACGTGGTTCTAAATGACCTCATATACGTAGTTCTAAATGACCTCTAAGTACGTGGTTCTAAATGACCTCTAACTACGTGGTTCTAAATGACCTCTAAGTACGTGCCTCTAAATGACCTCTAAGTAAGTAGTTCTAAATGACCCCTAAGTACGTAGTTCTAAATGACCTCTAGGTACGTACTTCCAAATGACTTCTAAGTAAGTGGTTCTAAATGACCTCTAAGTACGTGGTTCTAAATGTCCTCTATGTACGTGGTTCTAAAAGACCTCATATACGTAGTTCTAAATGACCTCTAAGTACGTGGGTTCTAAATGACCCCTAAGTTCGTAGTTCTAAATGACCTCTAAATACGTAGCTCTAAATAACCTCTAAGTACGTGGTTCTAAATGACCTCTAAGTACGAGGTTCTAAATGACCTCTAAGTACGTGGTTCTAAATGACCTCTAAGTACTTGGTTCTAAATGACCTCTAAGTAAGTAGTTCTAAATGACCCCTAAGTACGTAGTTCTAAATGACCTCTAGGTACGTACTTCCAAATGACATCTAAGTAAGTGGTTCTAAATGACCTCTAAGTACGTGGTCCTAAATGACCTCTAGGTACGTAGTTCTAAATGACCTCTAAGTAAGTAGTTCTAAATGACCTCTAAGTATGTGGTTCTAAATGACCTCTAAGTACGTAGTTCTAAATGACCTCTAAGTACGAAGTCCTAAATGACCTCTAAGAACGTATTTCTATATTACCTCTAAGTACGTAGTTCTAAATGACCTCTAAGTACGTAGTTCTAATTGACCTCTAAGTACGTAGTTCTAAATGACCTCAAAGTAAGTAGTTCTAAATGACCTCTAAGTACGTAGTTCTAAATGACCTCTAAGTATGTGGTTCTAAATGACCTCTAAGTAAGTGGTTCTAAATGACCTCTAAGTACATGGTTCTATATGATCTCTTAGTACGTGGTTCTAAATGACCTCTAAGTACGTGGGTTCTTCTAAATAACTTCTAAGTACGTGGTTCAAAATGTCCTTAAAGTACGTGGTTCTAAATGACCTTATATACGTAGTGCTAAATAACCTCTAAGTACGTGGTTCTAAATGTCCTCTAAGTACGTGGTTCTAAATGACCTTATATACGTAGTGCTAAATAACCTATAAGTACGTGGTTCTAAATCACCTCTAAGTACGTGGTTCTGAATGACCTCTAAGTTCGTGGGTTCTAAATGACCTCTTAGAACGTAGTTCTAACTGACCTCTAATTACATGGTTTTAACTATCCTCTAAGTACGTGGTTCTAAATGACCTCTAAGTACGAGGTTCTAAATGACCTCTAAGTACGTGGTTCTAAATGACCTCTAAGTACTTGGTTCTAAATGACCTCTAAGTCAGTAGTTCTAAATGATATCTAAGTACGTAGTTCTAAATGACCTCTAAATAGATGGTTCTAAATGACCTCTAAGTACGTGGTTCTAAATATCTTCTAAGTACGTAGTTCTAAATGACGTCTAAGTAAGTAGTTCTAAATGACCTCTAAGTACGTAGTTCTAATTGACCTCTAGGTACGTAGTTCTAAATGACCTCAAAGTAAGTAGTTCTAAATGACCTTTAAGTATGTGGTTCTAAATGACCTCTAACTACGTGGTCCTAAATGACCTCTATGTACGTAGTTCTAAATGACCTCTAAGTAAGTAGTTCTAAATGACCTCTAAGTATGTGGTTCTAAATGACCTCTAAGTACGTAGTTCTAAATGACCTCTAAGTAAGTAGTTCTAAATGACCTCTAAGTATGTGGTTCTAAATGACCTCTAAGTACGTAGTTCTAAATGACCTCTAAGTACGAAGTCCTAAATAACCTCTAAGAACGTAGTTCTATATTACCTCTAAGTACGTAGTTCTAAATGACCTCTAAGTACGTAGTTCTAATTGACCTCTAGGTACGTAGTTCTAAATGACCTCTAAGTAAGTAGTTCTAAATGACCTCTATGTATGTGGTTCTAAATGACCTCTAAGTAAGTGGTTCCAAATGACCTCTAAGTACGTAGTTCTAAATGACCTCTAAGTACGAAGTCCTAAATGACCTCTAAGAACGTAGTTCTATATTACCTCTAAGTACGTAGTTCTAATTGACCTCTAGGTACGTAGTTCTAAATGACCTCAAAGTAAGTAGTTCTAAATGACCTTTAAGTATGTGGTTCTAAATGACCTCTAAGTAAGTGGTTCTAAATGACCTCTAAGTACGTGGTTCTATATGATCTCTTAGTACGTAGTTCTAAATGACCTCTAAGTACGTGGGTTCTTCTAAATGACTTCTAAGTACGTGGTTCAAAATGTCCTCTAAGTACGTGGTTCTAAATGACCTTATATACGTAGTGCTAAATAACCTCTAAGTACGTGGTTCTAAATGTCCTCTAAGTACGTAGTTCTAAATGACCTCTAAGTATGTGGTTCTAAATGACCTCTAAACACGTGGTTGTAAATGACCTCTAAATACTTAATTCAAATGCCCTCTAAGTACGTGGTTCCAAATGTCCTCTAAGTACGTGGTTCTAAATGACCTCATATACGTAGTTCTAAATGACCTCTAAGTACGTGGTTCTAAATGACCTCTAACTACGTGGTTCTAAATGACCTCTAAGTACGTGCCTCTAAATGACCTCTAAGTAAGTAGTTCTAAATGACCCCTAAGTACGTAGTTCTAAATGACCTCTAGGTACGTACTTCCAAATGACTTCTAAGTAAGTGGTTCTAAATGACCTCTAAGTACGTGGTTCTAAATGTCCTCTATGTACGTGGTTCTAAAAGACCTCATATACGTAGTTCTAAATGACCTCTAAGTACGTGGGTTCTAAATGACCCCTAAGTTCGTAGTTCTAAATGACCTCTAAATACGTAGCTCTAAATAACCTCTAAGTACGTGGTTCTAAATGACCTCTAAGTACGAGGTTCTAAATGACCTCTAAGTACGTGGTTCTAAATGACCTCTAAGTACTTGGTTCTAAATGACCTCTAAGTAAGTAGTTCTAAATGACCCCTAAGTACGTAGTTCTAAATGACCTCTAGGTACGTACTTCCAAATGACATCTAAGTAAGTGGTTCTAAATGACCTCTAAGTACGTGGTCCTAAATGACCTCTAGGTACGTAGTTCTAAATGACCTCTAAGTAAGTAGTTCTAAATGACCTCTAAGTATGTGAATCTAAATGACCTCTAAGTACGTAGTTCTAAATGACCTCTAAGTACGAAGTCCTAAATGACCTCTAAGAACGTATTTCTATATTACCTCTAAGTACGTAGTTCTAAATGACCTCAAAGTAAGTAGTTCTAAATGACCTCTAAGTACGTAGTTCTAAATGACCTCTAAGTATGTGGTTCTAAATGACCTCTAAGTAAGTGGTTCTAAATGACCTCTAAGTACATGGTTCTATATGATCTCTTAGTACGTGGTTCTAAATGACCTCTAAGTACGTGGGTTCTTCTAAATAACTTCTAAGTACGTGGTTCAAAATGTCCTCAAAGTACGTGGTTCTAAATGACCTTATATACGTAGTGCTAAATAACCTCTAAGTACGTGGTTCTAAATGTCCTCTAAGTACGTGGTTCTAAATGACCTTATATACGTAGTGCTAAATAACCTATAAGTACGTGGTTCTAAATCACCTCTAAGTACGTGGTTCTGAATGACCTCTAAGTTCGTGGGTTCTAAATGACCTCTTAGAACGTAGTTCTATTGACCTCTAATTACATGGTTTTAACTATCCTCTAAGTACGTGGTTCTAAATGACCTCTAAGTACGAGGTTCTAAATGACCTCTAAGTACGTGGTTCTAAATGACCTCTAAGTACTTGGTTCTAAATGACCTCTAAGTCAGTAGTTCTAAATGATATCTAAGTACGTAGTTCTAAATGACCTCTAAATAGATGGTTCTAAATGACCTCTAAGTACGTGGTTCTAAATATCTTCTAAGTACGTAGTTCTAAATGACGTCTAAGTACGTAGTTCTAAATACCTCTAGATACGTAGTTCCAAATGACCTCTAAGTAGGTGGTTCTAAATGACCTCTAACTACGTGGTCCTAAATGACCTCTAGGTACGTAGTTCTAAATGACCTCTAAGTAAGTAGTTCTAAATGACCTCTAAGTATGTGGTTCTAAATGACCTCTAAGTACGTAGTTCTAAATGACCTCTAAGTACGAAGTCCTAAATAACCTCTAAGAACGTAGTTCTATATTACCTCTAAGTACGTAGTTCTAAATGACCTCTAAGTACGTAGTTCTAATTGACCTCTAGGTACGTAGTTCTAAATGACCTCTAAGTAAGTAGTTCTAAATGACCTCTATGTATGTGGTTCTAAATGACCTCTAAGTAAGTGGTTCTAAATGACCTCTAAGTACGTGGTTCTATATGATCTCTTAGTACGTGGTTCTAAATGACCTCTAAGTACGTGGGTTCTTCTAAATGACTTCTAAGTACGTGGTTCAAAATGTCCTCTAAGTACGTGGTTCTAAATGACCTTATATACGTAGTGCTAAATAACCTCTAAGTACGTGGTTCTAAATGACCTCTTAGTACGTGGTTATAAATGACCTCTAAGTACGTGCTTCTAAATGACCTCTAAGTAAGTAGTTCTAAATGACCCCTAAGTACGTAGTTCTAAATGACCTCTAGGTACGTACTTCCAAATGACATCTAAGTAAGTGGTTCTAAATGACCTCTAAGTACGTGGACCTAAATGACCTCTAGGTACGTAGTTCTAAATGACCTCTAAGTAAGTAGTTCTAAATGACCTCTAAGTATGTGGTTCTAAATGACCTCTAAGTACGTAGTTCTAAATGACCTCTAAGTACGAAGTCCTAAATGACCTCTAAGAACGTAGTTCTATATTACCTCTAAGTACGTAGTTCTAAATGACCTCTAAGTACGTAGTTCTAATTGACCTCTAGGTACGTAGTTCTAAATGACCTCAAGGTAAGTAGTTCTAAATGACCTCTAAGTATCTGGTTCTAAATGACCTCTAAGTAAGTGGTTCTAAATGACCTCTAAGTACGTGGGTTCTTCTAAATGACTTCTAAGTACGTGGTTCAAAATGTCCTCTAAGTACGTGGTTCTAAATGACCTTATATACGTAGTGCTAAATAACCTCTAAGTACGTGGTTCTAAATGACCTCTTAGTACGTGGTTATAAATGACCTCTAAGTACGTGCTTCTAAATGACATCTAAGTAAGTAGTTCTAAATGACCCCTAACTTCGTAGTTCTAAATGACCTCTAGGTACGTACTTCCAAATGACATCTAAGTAAGTGGTTCTAAATGACCTCTAAGTACGTGGTCCTAAATGACCTCTAGGTACGTAGTTCTAAATGACCTCTAAGTAAGTAGTTCTAAATGACCTCTAAGTATGTGGTTCTAAATGACCTCTAAGTACGTAGTTCTAAATGACCTCTAAGTACGAAGTCCTAAATGACCTTTAAGAACGTAGTTCTATATTACCTGTAAGTACGTAGTTCTAAATGACTCTAAGTACGTAGTTCTAATTGACCTCTAGGTACGTAGTTCTAAATGACCTCAAAGTAAGTAGTTCTAAATGACCTCTAAGTATGTGGTTCTAAATGACCTCTAAGTAAATGGTTCTAAATGACCTCTAAGTACGTGGTTCTAAATGACCTCTAAGTACGTGGGTTCTTCTAAATGACTTCTAAGTACGTGGTTCAAAATGTCCTCTAAGTACGTGGTTCTAAATGACCTTATATACGTAGTGCTAAAAAAGCTCTAAGTACGTGGTTCTAAATGTCCTCTAAGTACGTGGTTCTAAATGACCTTATATACGTAGTGCTAAATAACCTCTAAGTACATGGTTCTAAATCACCTCTAAGTACGTGGTTCTGAATGACCTCTAAGTTCGTGGGTTCTAAATGACCTCTTATAACGTAGTTCTAACTGACCTCTAATTACATGGTTTTAACTATCCTCTAAGTACGTGGTTCTGAATGATTTCTCAGTACGAGGTTCTAAATGACCTCTACGTACGTGGTTCTAAATGACCTCTATGTACTTGGTTCTAAATGACCTCTAAATCAGTAGTTCTAAATGACACCTAAGTACGTGGTTCTAAATGTCCTCTAAGTACGTGGTTCTAAATGACCTCATATACGTAGTTCTAAATGACCTTCAAGTACGTGGTTCTAAATGACCTCTAACTACGTGGTTCTAAATGACCTCTAAGTACGTGCTTCTAAATGACCTCTAGGTACGTACTTCCAAATGACATCTAAGTAAGTGGTTCTAAATGACCTCTAGGTACGTTGTTCTAGATGACCTCTAAGTACGTGGTTCTAAATGACCTCTATGTACGTGCTTCTAAATGACCTCTAAGTACGTAGTTCTAAATGACCATAAGTACGTGGATTTAAATGACCTTAAAGTACGTAGTTCTAAATGACCTCTAAGTACGTAGTTCTAAATGACCTCTAAGTATGTGGTTCTAAATGACCTCTAAGTACGTGGTTCTAAATGACCTCTAAATACTTAGTTCAAATGCCCTCTAAGTACGTGGTTCCAAATGTCCTCTAAGTACGTGGTTCTAAATTACCTCATATACGTAGTTCTAAATGACCCCTAAGTACGTGGTTCTAAATGACCTCTAACTACGTGGTTCTAAATGACCTTCTATGTACGTACTTCCAAATGACTTCTAAGTAAGTGGTTCTAAATGACCTCTAAGTTCGTGGTTCTAAATGTCCTCTAAGTACGTAGTTCTAAATGACCTCTATGTACGTGGTTCTATATGACCTCTAAGTACGTGGGCTCTAAATGACATCTAAGTACGTGGTTCTAAATGACCTCTAAGTACGTAGTTCTAAATGACCTCTAAGTTGTTGGTTCTAAATGACCTCTAAGTACGTGGTTCTAAATGACCTCTCAGTACGTGGTGCTAAATGACCTCTAAGTACGTGGTTCTAAATGACATCTAAGTACGTAGTTCTAAATGACCTCTAAATAGTTGGTTCTAAATGACCTCTAAGTACGTGGTTCTAAATATCTTCTAAGTACGTAGTTCTAAATGACGTCTAAGTACGTAGTTCTAAATACCTCTAGATACGTAGTTCCAAATGACCTCTAAGTAAGTGGTTCTAAATGACCTATAAGTACGTGGTCCTAAATGACCTCTAGGTACGTAGTTCTAAATGACCTCTAAGTAAGTAG
This sequence comes from Aphrophora alni, assembly GCA_963513935.1. Taxonomy (NCBI): domain Eukaryota; kingdom Metazoa; phylum Arthropoda; class Insecta; order Hemiptera; family Aphrophoridae; genus Aphrophora; species Aphrophora alni. Next base: position 246,022 of record CAUPSG010000132.1, read on the forward strand.
TTCTAAATGACCTCTAAGAATGTGGTTCTAAATGACCTCTAAGTACGTAGTTCTAAATGACCTCTAAGTACGAAGTCCTAAATGACCTCTAAGAACGTAGTTCTATATTACCTCTAAGTACGTAGTTCTAAATGACCTCTAAGTGCGTAGTTCTAATTGACCTCTAGGTGCGTAGATCTAAATGACCTCAAAGTAAGTAGTTCTAAATGACCTCTAAGAACGTAGTTCTATATTACCTCTAAGTACGTAGTTCTAAATGACCTCTAAGTACGTAGTTCTAATTGACCTCTAAGTACGTGGTTCTAAATGACCTCAAAGTAAGTAGTTCTAAATGACCTCTAAGTATGTGGTTCTAAATGACCTCTAAGTAAGTGGTTCTAAATGACCTCTAAGTACGTGGTTCTATATACTCTCTTAGTACGTGGTTCTAAATGACCTCTAAGTACGTGGGTTCTTCTAAATAACTTCTAAGTACGTGGTTCAAAATGTCCTCTAAGTACGTGGTTCTAAATGACCTTATATACGTAGTGCTAAATAACCTCTAAGTACGTAGTTCTAAATGTCCTCTAAGTACGTGGTTCTAAATGACCTTATATACGTAGTGCTAAATCACCTCTAAGTACGTGGTTCTAAATGACGTCTAAGTTCGTGGGTTCTAAATGACCTCTTAGAACGTAGTTCTAACTGACCTCTAATTACATGGTTTTAACTATCCTCTAAGTACGTGGTTCTAAATGACCTCTAAGTACGAGGTTCTAAATGACCTCTAAGTACGTGGTTCTAAATGACCTCTAAGTACTTGGTTCTAAATGACCTCTAAGTCAGTAGTTCTAAATGACATCTAAGTACGTAGTTCTAAATGACCTCTAAATAGTTGGTTCTAAATGACCTCAAAGTACGTGGTTCTAAATATCTTCTAAGTACGTAGTTCTAAATGACGTCTAAGTACGTAGTTCTAAATACCTTTAGATACGTAGTTCCAAATGACCTCTAAGTAAGTGGTTCTAAATGACCTCTAAGTACGTGGTCCTAAATGGCCTCTAAGTAAGTAGTTCTAAATGACCCCTAAGTTCGTAGTTCTAAATGACCTCTAGGTACGTACTTCCAAATGACATCTAAGTAAGTGGTTCTAAATGACCTCTAAGTACGTGGTCCTAAATGACCTCTAGGTACGTAGTTCTAAATGACCTCTAAGTACGAAGTCCTAAATGACCTCTAAGAACGTAGTTCTATATTACCTCTAAGTACGTAGTTCTAAATGACCTCTAAGTACGTAGTTCTAATTGACCTCTAGGTAAGTAGTTGTAAATGACCTCAAAGTAAGTAGTTCTAAATGACCTCTAAGTATGTGGTTCTAAATGACCTCTAAGTAAGTGGTTCTAAATGACCTCTAAGTACGTGGTTCTAAATGAATTTATATACGTAGTGCTAAATAACCTCTAAGTACGTGGTTCTAAATCACCTCTAAGTACGTGGTTCTGAATGACCTCTAAGTTCGTGGGTTCTAAATGACCTCTTAGAACGTAGTTCTAACTGACCTCTAATAACATGGTTTTAACTATCCTCTAAGTACGTGGTTCTAAATGACCTCTAAGTACGAGGTTCTAAATGACCTCTAAGTCAGTAGTTCTAAAGGACACCTAAGTACGTGGTTCTAAATGTCCTCTTAATACGTGGTTCTAAATGACATCATATACGTAGTTCTAAATGACCTCTAAGTACGTGGTTCTAAATGACCTCTAACTACGTGGTTCTAAATGACCTCTAAGTACGTGCTTCTAAATGACCTCTAGGTACGTACTTCCAAATGACATCTAAGTAAGTGGTTCTAAATGACCTCTAAGTAAGTTGTTCTAGATGACCTCTAAGTACGTAGTTCTAAATGACCTCTATGTACGTGCTTCTAAATGACCTCTAAGTACGTAGTTCTAAATGACCATAAGTACGTGGATTTAAATGACCTTAAAGTACGTAGTTCTAAATGACCTCTAAGTACGTAGTTCTAAATGCCCTCTATGTACGTGGTTCCAAATGTCCTCTAAGTACGTGGTTCTAAATGACCTCATATACGTAGTTCGAAATGACCTGTAAGTACGTGGTTCTAAATGACCTCTAAGTACGTGCTTCTAAATGACCTCTAAGTAAGTAGTTCTAAATGACCCCTAAGTACGTAGTTCTAAATGACCTCTAGGTACGTACCTCCAAATGACTTCTAAGTAAGTGGTTCTAAATGACCTCTAAGTACGTGGTACTAAATGTCCTCTAAGTACGTGGTTTTAAAAGACCTCATATACGTAGTTCTAAATGACCTCTAAGTACGTGGGTTCTAAATGACCCCTAAGTTCGTAGTTCTAAATGACCTCTAAATACGTAGCTCTAAATGACCTCTAAGTACGTAGTTCTAAATGACCTCTATGTACGTGGTTCTAAATGACCTCTAAGTACGTGGTTCTAAATGACCTCTCAGTACGTGGTTCTAAATGACCTCTAAGTACGTGGTTCTAAATGACATCTAAGTACGTAGTTCTAAATGACCTCTAAATAGTTGGTTCTAAATGACCTCTAAGTACGTGGTTCTAAATATCTTCTAAGTACGTAGTTCTAAATGACGTCTAAGTAAGTGGTTCTAAATGACCTCTAAGTACGTGGTCCTAAATGACCTCTAGGTACGTAGTTCTAAATGACCTCTAAGTAAGTAGTTCTAAATGACCTCTAAGTATGTGGTTCTAAATGACCTCTAAGTACGTAGTTCTAAATGACCTCTAGATACGTAGTTCCAAATGACCTCTAAGTAAGTGGTTCTAAATGACCTCTAAGTACGTGGTCCTAAATGACCTCTAGGTACGTAGTTCTAAATGACCTCTAAGTAAGTAGTTCTAAATGACCTCTAAGTATGTGGTTCTAAATGACCTCTAAGTACGTAGTTCTAAATGACCTCTAAGTACGAAGTCCTAAATGACCTCTAAGAACGTAGTTCTATATTACCTCTAAGTACGTAGTTCTAATTGACCTCTAGGTACGTAGTTCTAAATGACCTCAAAGTAAGTAGTTCTAAATGACCTTTAAGTATGTGGTTCTAAATGACCTCTAAGTAAGTGGTTCTAAATGACCTCTAAGTACGTGGTTCTATATGATCTCTTAGTACGTAGTTCTAAATGACCTCTAAGTACGTGGGTTCTTCTAAATGACTTCTAAGTACGTGGTTCAAAATGTCCTCTAAGTACGTGGTTCTAAATGACCTTATATACGTAGTGCTAAATAACCTCTAAGTACGTGGTTCTAAATGTCCTCTAAGTACGTAGTTCTAAATGACCTCTAAGTATGTGGTTCTAAATGACCTCTAAACACGTGGTTCTAAATGACCTCTAAATACTTAATTCAAATGCCCTCTAAGTACGTGGTTCCAAATGTTCTCTAAGTACGTGGTTCTAAATGACCTCATATACGTAGTTCTAAATGACCTCTAAGTACGTGGTTCTAAATGACCTCTAACTACGTGGTTCTAAATGACCTCTAAGTACGTGCCTCTAAATGACCTCTAAGTAAGTAGTTCTAAATGACCCCTAAGTACGTAGTTCTAAATGACCTCTAGGTACGTACTTCCAAATGACTTCTAAGTAAGTGGTTCTAAATGACCTCTAAGTACGTGGTTCTAAATGTCCTCTATGTACGTGGTTCTAAAAGACCTCATATACGTAGTTCTAAATGACCTCTAAGTACGTGGGTTCTAAATGACCCCTAAGTTCGTAGTTCTAAATGACCTCTAAATACGTAGCTCTAAATAACCTCTAAGTACGTGGTTCTAAATGACCTCTAAGTACGAGGTTCTAAATGACCTCTAAGTACGTGGTTCTAAATGACCTCTAAGTACTTGGTTCTAAATGACCTCTAAGTAAGTAGTTCTAAATGACCCCTAAGTACGTAGTTCTAAATGACCTCTAGGTACGTACTTCCAAATGACATCTAAGTAAGTGGTTCTAAATGACCTCTAAGTACGTGGTCCTAAATGACCTCTAGGTACGTAGTTCTAAATGACCTCTAAGTAAGTAGTTCTAAATGACCTCTAAGTATGTGGTTCTAAATGACCTCTAAGTACGTAGTTCTAAATGACCTCTAAGTACGAAGTCCTAAATGACCTCTAAGAACGTATTTCTATATTACCTCTAAGTACGTAGTTCTAAATGACCTCTAAGTACGTAGTTCTAATTGACCTCTAAGTACGTAGTTCTAAATGACCTCAAAGTAAGTAGTTCTAAATGACCTCTAAGTACGTAGTTCTAAATGACCTCTAAGTATGTGGTTCTAAATGACCTCTAAGTAAGTGGTTCTAAATGACCTCTAAGTACATGGTTCTATATGATCTCTTAGTACGTGGTTCTAAATGACCTCTAAGTACGTGGGTTCTTCTAAATAACTTCTAAGTACGTGGTTCAAAATGTCCTCAAAGTACGTGGTTCTAAATGACCTTATATACGTAGTGCTAAATAACCTCTAAGTACGTGGTTCTAAATGTCCTCTAAGTACGTGGTTCTAAATGACCTTATATACGTAGTGCTAAATAACCTATAAGTACGTGGTTCTAAATCACCTCTAAGTACGTGGTTCTGAATGACCTCTAAGTTCGTGGGTTCTAAATGACCTCTTAGAACGTAGTTCTAACTGACCTCTAATTACATGGTTTTAACTATCCTCTAAGTACGTGGTTCTAAATGACCTCTAAGTACGAGGTTCTAAATGACCTCTAAGTACGTGGTTCTAAATGACCTCTAAGTACTTGGTTCTAAATGACCTCTAAGTCAGTAGTTCTAAATGATATCTAAGTACGTAGTTCTAAATGACCTCTAAATAGATGGTTCTAAATGACCTCTAAGTACGTGGTTCTAAATATCTTCTAAGTACGTAGTTCTAAATGACGTCTAAGTAAGTAGTTCTAAATGACCTCTAAGTATGTGGTTCTAAATGACCTCTAAGTACGTAGTTCTAAATGACCTCTAAGTACGAAGTCCTAAATAACCTCTAAGAACGTAGTTCTATATTACCTCTAAGTACGTAGTTCTAAATGACCTCTAAGTACGTAGTTCTAATTGACCTCTAGGTACGTAGTTCTAAATGACCTCTAAGTAAGTAGTTCTAAATGACCTCTATGTATGTGGTTCTAAATGACCTCTAAGTAAGTGGTTCCAAATGACCTCTAAGTACGTAGTTCTAAATGACCTCTAAGTACGAAGTCCTAAATGACCTCTAAGAACGTAGTTCTATATTACCTCTAAGTACGTAGTTCTAATTGACCTCTAGGTACGTAGTTCTAAATGACCTCAAAGTAAGTAGTTCTAAATGACCTTTAAGTATGTGGTTCTAAATGACCTCTAACTACGTGGTCCTAAATGACCTCTAGGTACGTAGTTCTAAATGACCTCTAAGTAAGTAGTTCTAAATGACCTCTAAGTATGTGGTTCTAAATGATCTCTAAGTACGTAGTTCTAAATGACCTCTAAGTAAGTAGTTCTAAATGACCTCTAAGTATGTGGTTCTAAATGACCTCTAAGTACGTAGTTCTAAATGACCTCTAAGTACGAAGTCCTAAATAACCTCTAAGAACGTAGTTCTATATTACCTCTAAGTACGTAGTTCTAAATGACCTCTAAGTACGTAGTTCTAATTGACCTCTAGGTACGTAGTTCTAAATGACCTCTAAGTAAGTAGTTCTAAATGACCTCTATGTATGTGGTTCTAAATGACCTCTAAGTAAGTGGTTCCAAATGACCTCTAAGTACGTAGTTCTAAATGACCTCTAAGTACGAAGTCCTAAATGACCTCTAAGAGAGTAGTTCTATATTACCTCTAAGTACGTAGTTCTAATTGACCTCTAGGTACGTAGTTCTAAATGACCTCAAAGTAAGTAGTTCTAAATGACCTTTAAGTATGTGGTTCTAAATGACCTCTAAGTAAGTGGTTCTAAATGACCTCTAAGTACGTGGTTCTATATGATCTCTTAGTACGTAGTTCTAAATGACCTCTAAGTACGTGGGTTCTTCTAAATGACTTCTAAGTACGTGGTTCAAAATGTCCTCTAAGTACGTGGTTCTAAATGACCTTATATACGTAGTGCTAAATAACCTCTAAGTACGTGGTTCTAAATGTCCTCTAAGTACGTAGTTCTAAATGACCTCTAAGTATGTGGTTCTAAATGACCTCTAAACACGTGGTTGTAAATGACCTCTAAATACTTAATTCAAATGCCCTCTAAGTACGTGGTTCCAAATGTCCTCTAAGTACGTGGTTCTAAATGACCTCATATACGTAGTTCTAAATGACCTCTAAGTACGTGGTTCTAAATGACCTCTAACTACGTGGTTCTAAATGACCTCTAAGTACGTGCCTCTAAATGACCTCTAAGTAAGTAGTTCTAAATGACCCCTAAGTACGTAGTTCTAAATGACCTCTAGGTACGTACTTCCAAATGACTTCTAAGTAAGTGGTTCTAAATGACCTCTAAGTACGTGGTTCTAAATGTCCTCTAAGTACGAGGTTCTAAATGACCTCTAAGTACGTGGTTCTAAATGACCTCTAAGTACTTGGTTCTAAATGACCTCTAAGTAAGTAGTTCTAAATGACCCCTAAGTACGTAGTTCTAAATGACCTCTAGGTACGTACTTCCAAATGACATCTAGATAAGTGGTTCTAAATGACCTCTAAGTACGTGGTCCTAAATGACCTCTAGGTACGTAGTTCTAAATGACCTCTAAGTAAGTAGTTCTAAATGACCTCTAAGTATGTGAAACTAAATGACCTCTAAGTACGTAGTTCTAAATGACCTCTAAGTACGAAGTCCTAAATGACCTCTAAGAACGTATTTCTATATTACCTCTAAGTACGTAGTTCTAAATGACCTCAAAGTAAGTAGTTCTAAATGACCTCTAAGTACGTAGTTCTAAATGACCTCTAAGTATGTGGTTCTAAATGACCTCTAAGTAAGTGGTTCTAAATGACCTCTAAGTACATGGTTCTATATGATCTCTTAGTACGTGGTTCTAAATGACCTCTAAGTACGTGGGTTCTTCCAAATAACTTCTAAGTACGTGGTTGAAAATGTCCTCAAAGTACGTGGTTCTAAATGACCTTATATACGTAGTGCTAAATAACCTCTAAGTACGTGGTTCTAAATGTCCTCTAAGTACGTGGTTCTAAATGACCTTATATACGTAGTGCTAAATAACCTATAAGTACGTGGTTCTAAATCACCTCTAAGTACGTGGTTCTGAATGACCTCTAAGTTCGTGGGTTCTAAATGACCTCTTAGAACGTAGTTCTAACTGACCTCTAATTACATGGTTTTAACTATCCTCTAAGTACGTGGTTCTAAATGATCTCTAAGTACGAGGTTCTAAATGACCTCTAAGTACGTGGTTCTAAATGACCTCTAAGTACTTGGTTCTAAATGACCTCTAAGTCAGTAGTTCTAAATGATATCTAAGTACGTAGTTCTAAATGACCTCTAAATAGATGGTTCTAAATGACCTCTAAGTACGTGGTTCTAAATATCTTCTAAGTACGTAGTTCTAAATGACGTCTAAGTACGTAGTTCTAAATACCTCTAGATACGTAGTTCCAAATGACCTCTAAGTAGGTGGTTCTAAATGACCTCTAACTACGTGGTCCTAAATGACCTCTAGGTACGTAGTTCTAAATGACCTCTAAGTAAGTAGTTCTAAATGACCTCTAAGTATGTGGTTCTAAATGACCTCTAAGTACGTAGTTCTAAATGACCTCTAAGTACGAAGTCCTAAATAACCTCTAAGAACGTAGTTCTATATTACCTCTAAGTACGTAGTTCTAAATGACCTCTAAGTACGTAGTTCTAATTGACCTCTAGGTACGTAGTTCTAAATGACCTCTAAGTAAGTAGTTCTAAATGACCTCTATGTATGTGGTTCTAAATGACCTCTAAGTAAGTGGTTCTAAATGACCTCTAAGTACGTGGTTCTATATGATCTCTTAGTACGTAGTTCTAAATGACCTCTAAGTACGTGGGTTATTCTAAATGACTTCTAAGTACGTGGTTCAAAATGTCCTCTAAGTACGTGGTTCTAAATGACCTTATATACGTAGTGCTAAATAACCTCTAAGTACGTGGTTCTAAATGACCTCTTAGTACGTGGTTATAAATGACCTCTAAGTACGTGCTTCTAAATGACCTCTAAGTAAGTAGTTCTAAATGACCCCTAAGTACGTAGTTCTAAATGACCTCTAGGTACGTACTTCCAAATGACATCTAAGTAAGTGGTTCTAAATGACCTCTAAGTACGTGGACCTAAATGACCTCTAGGTACGTAGTTCTAAATGACCTCTAAGTAAGTAGTTCTAAATGACCTCTAAGTATGTGGTTCTAAATGACCTCTAAGTACGTAGTTCTAAATGACCTCTAAGTACGAAGTCCTAAATGACCTCTAAGAACGTAGTTCTATATTACCTCTAAGTACGTAGTTCTAAATGACCTCTAAGTACGTAGTTCTAATTGACCTCTAGGTACGTAGTTCTAAATGACCTCAAGGTAAGTAGTTCTAAATGACCTCTAAGTATCTGGTTCTAAATGACCTCTAAGTAAGTGGTTCTAAATGACCTCTAAGTACGTGGGTTCTTCTAAATGACTTCTAAGTACGTGGTTCAAAATGTCCTCTAAGTACGTGGTTCTAAATGACCTTATATACGTAGTGCTAAATAACCTCTAAGTACGTGGTTCTAAATGACCTCTTAGTACGTGGTTATAAATGACCTCTAAGTACGTGCTTCTAAATGACATCTAAGTAAGTAGTTCTAAATGACCCCTAACTTCGTAGTTCTAAATGACCTCTAGGTACGTACTTCCAAATGACATCTAAGTAAGTGGTTTTAAATAACCTCTAAGTACGTGGTCCTAAATGACCTCTAGGTACGTAGTTCTAAATGACCTCTAAGTAAGTAGTTCTAAATGACTTCTAAGTATGTGGTTCTAAATGACCTCTAAGTACGTAGTTCTAAATGACCTCTAAGTACGAAGTCCTAAATGACCTCTAAGAACGTAGTTCTATATTACCTCTAAGTACGTAGTTCTAAATGACCTCTAAGTACGTAGTTCTAATTGACCTCTAGGTACGTAGTTCTAAATGACCTCAAAGTAAGTAGTTCTAAATGACCTCTAAGTATGTGGTTCTAAATGACCTCTAAGTAAGTGGTTCTAAATGACCTCTAAGTACGTGGTTCTAAATGACCTATAAGTACGTGGGTTCTTCTAAATGACTTCTAAGTACGTGGTTCAAAATGTCCTCTAAGTACGTGGTTCTAAATGACCTTATATACGTAGTGCTAAATAACCTCTAAGTACGTGGTTCTAAATGTCCTACAAGTACGTGGTTCTAAATGACCTTATATACGTAGTGCTAAATAACCTCTAAGTACGTGGTTCTAAATCACCTCTAAGTACGTGGTTCTGAATGACCTCTAAGTTCGTGGGTTCTAAATGACCTCTTAGAACGTAGTTCTAACTGACCTCTAATTACATGGTTTTAACTATCCTCTAAGTACGTGGTTCTAAATGATCTCTAAGTACGAGGTTCTAAATGACCTCTAAGTACGTGGTTCTAAATGACCTCTAAGTACTTAGTTCTAAATGACCTCTAAGTCAGTAGTTCTAAATGACACCTAAGTACGTGGTTCTAAATGTCCTCTTAATACGTGGTTCTAAATGACCTCATATACGTAGTTCTAAATGACCTCTAAGTACGTGGTTCTAAATGACCTCTAACTACGTGGTTCTAAATGACCTCTAAGTACGTGCTTCTAAATGACCTCTAGGTACGTACTTCCATATGACATCTAAGTAAGTGGTTCTAAATGACCTCTAAGTACGTTGTTCTAGATGACCTCTAAGTACGTGGTTCTAAATGACCTCTATGTACGTGCTTCTAAATGACCTCTAAGTACGTAGTTCTAAATGACCATAAGTACGTGGATTTATATGACCTTAAAGTACGTAGTTCTAAATGACCTCTAAGTACGTAGTTCTAAATGACCTCTAAGTATGTGGTTCTAAATGACCTCTAAGTACGTGGTTCTAAATGACCTCTAAATACTTAGTTCAAATGCCCTCTATGTACGTGGTTCCAAATGTCCTCTAAGTACGTGGTTCTAAATGACTTCATATACGTAGTTCGAAATGACCTCTAAGTACGAAGTCCTAAATAACCTCTAAGAACGTAGTTCTATATTACCTCTAAGTACGTAGTTCTAAATGACCTCTAAGTACGTAGTTCTAATTGACCTCTAGGTACGTAGTTCTAAATGACCTCTAAGTAAGTAGTTCTAAATGACCTCTATGTATGTGGTTCTAAATGACCTCTAAGTAAGTGGTTCTAAATGACCTCTAAGTACGTAGTTCTAAATGACCTCTAAGTACGAAGTCCTAAATGACCTCTAAGAACGTAGTTCTATATTACCTCTAAGTACGTAGTTCTAATTGACCTCTAGGTACGTAGTTCTAAATGACCTCAAAGTAAGTAGTTCTAAATGACCTTTAAGTATGTGGTTCTAAATGACCTCTAAGTAAGTGGTTCTAAATGACCTCTAAGTACGTGGTTCTATATGACCTCTAAGTACGTGGGTTCTTCTAAATGACTTCTAAGTACGTGGTTCAAAATGTCCTCTAAGTACGTGGTTCTAAATGACCTTATATACGTAGTGCTAAATAACCTCTAAGTACGTGGTTCTAAATGTCCTCTAAGTACGTAGTTCTAAATGACCTCTAAGTATGTGGTTCTAAATGACCTCTAAACACGTGGTTGTAAATGACCTCTAAATACTTAATTCAAATGCCCTCTAAGTACGTGGTTCCAAATGTCCTCTAAGTACGTGGTTCTAAATGACCTCATATACGTAGTTCTAAATGACCTCTAAGTACGTGGTTCTAAATGACCTCTAACTACGTGGTTCTAAATGACCTCTAAGTACGTGCCTCTAAATGACCTCTAAGTAAGTAGTTCTAAATGACCCCTAAGTACGTAGTTCTAAATGACCTCTAGGTACGTACTTCCAAATGACTTCTAAGTAAGTGGTTCTAAATGACCTCTAAGTACGTGGTTCTAAATGTCCTCTATGTACGTGGTTCTAAAAGACCTCATATACGTAGTTCTAAATGACCTCTAAGTTCGTGGGTTCTAAATGACCTCTTAGAACGTAGTTCTAACTGACCTCTAATTACATGGTTTTAACTATCCTCTAAGTACGTGGTTCTAAATGACCTCTAAGTACGAGGTTCTAAATGACCTCTAAGTACGTGGTTCTAAATGACCTCTAAGTACTTGGTTCTAAATGACCTCTAAGTCAGTAGTTCTAAATGATATCTAAGTACGTAGTTCTAAATGACCTCTAAATAGATGGTTCTAAATGACCTCTAAGTACGTGGTTCTAAATATCTTCTAAGTACGTAGTTCTAAATGACGTCTAAGTACGTAGTTCTAAATACCTCTAGATACGTAGTTCCAAATGACCTCTATGTAGGTGGTTCTAAATGACCTCTAACTACGTGGTCCTAAATGACCTCTAGGTACGTAGTTCTAAATGACCTCTAAGTAAGTAGTTCTAAATGACCTCTAAGTATGTGGTTCTAAATGACCTCTAAGTACGTAGTTCTAAATGACCTCTAAGTACGAAGTCCTAAATAACCTCTAAGAACGTAGTTCTATATTACCTCTAAGTACGTAATTCTAAATGACCTCTAAGTACGTAGTTCTAATTGACCTCTAGGTACGTAGTTCTAAATGACCTCTAAGTAAGTAGTTCTAAATGACCTCTATGTATGTGGTTCTAAATGACCTCTAAGTAAGTGGTTCTAAATGACCTCTAAGTACGTGGTTCTATATGATCTCTTAGTACGTGGTTCTAAATGACCTCTAAGTACGTGGGTTCTTCTAAATGACTTCTAAGTACGTGGTTCAAAATGTCCTCTAAGTACGTGGTTCTAAATGACCTTATATACGTAGTGCTAAATAACCTCTAAGTACGTGGTTCTAAATGACCTCTTAGTACGTGGTTATAAATGACCTCTAAGTACGTGCTTCTAAATGACCTCTAAGTAAGTAGTTCTAAATGACCCCTAAGTACGTAGTTCTAAATGACCTCTAGGTACGTACTTCCAAATGACATCTAAGTAAGTGGTTCTAAATGACCTCTAAGTACGTGGACGTAAATGACCTCTAGGTACGTAGTTCTATATGACCTCTAAGTAAGTAGTTCTAAATGACCTCTAAGTATGTGGTTCTAAATGACCTCTAAGTACGTAGTTCTAAATGACCTCTAAGTACGAAGTCCTAAATGACCTCTAAGAACGTAGTTCTATATTACCTCTAAGTACGTAGTTCTAAATGACCTCTAAGTACGTAGTTCTAATTGACCTCTAGGTACGTAGTTCTAAATGACCTCAAAGTAAGTAGTTCTAAATGACCTCTAAGTATGTGGTTCTAAATGACCTCTAAGTAAGTGGTTCTAAATGACCTCTAAGTACGTGGTTCTAAATGACCTCTAAGTACGTGGGTTCTTCTAAATGACTTCTAAGTACGTGGTTCAAAATGTCCTCTAAGTACGTGGTTCTAAATGACCTTATATACGTAGTGCTAAATAACCTCTAAGTACGTGGTTCTAAATGTCCTACAAGTACGTGGTTCTAAATGACCTTATATACGTAGTGCTAAATAACCTCTAAGTACGTGGTTCTAAATCACCTCTAAGTACGTGGTTCTGAATGACCTCTAAGTTCGTGGGTTCTAAATGACCTCTTAGAACGTAGTTCTAACTGACCTCTAATTACATGGTTTTAACTATCCTCTAAGTACGTGGTTCTAAATGACCTCTAAGTACGAGGTTCTAAATGACCTCTAAGTACGTGGTTCTAAATGACCTCTAAGTACTTAGTTCTAAATGACCTCTAAGTCAGTAGTTCTAAATGACACCTAAGTACGTGGTTCTAAATGTCCTCTTAATACGTGGTTCTAAATGACCTCATATACGTAGTTCTAAATGACCTCTAAGTACGTGGTTCTAAAAGACCTCTAACTACGTGGTTCTAAATGACCTCTAAGTACGTGCTTCTAAATGACCTCTAGGTACGTACTTCCATATGACATCTAAGTAAGTGGTTCTAAATGACCTCTAAGTACGTTGTTCTAGATGACCTCTAAGTACGTGGTTCTAAATGACCTCTATGTACGTGCTTCTAAATGACCTCTAAGTACGTAGTTCTAAATGACCATAAGTACGTGGATTTATATGACCTTAAAGTACGTAGTTCTAAATGACCTCTAAGTACGTAGTTCTAAATGACCTCTAAGTATGTGGTTCTAAATGACCTCTAAGTACGTGGTTCTAAATGACCTCTAAATACTTAGTTCATATGCCCTCTATGTACGTGGTTCCAAATGTCCTCTAAGTACGTGGTTCTAAATGACCTCATATACGTAGTTCGAAATGACCTCTAAGTACGTGGTTCTAAATGACCTCTAACTACGTGGTTCTAAATGACCTCTAAGTACGTGCTTCTAAATGACCTCTAAGTAAGTAGTTCTAAATGACCCCTAAGTACGTAGTTCTAAATGACCTCTAGGTACGTACTTCCAAATGACTTCTAAGTAAGTGGTTATAAATGACCTCTAAGTACGTGGTTCTAAATGTCCTCTAAGTACGTGGTTCTAAAAGACCTCATATACGTAGTTCTAAATGACCACTAAGTACGTGGGTTCTAAATGACCCCTAAGTTCGTAGTTCTAAATGACCTCTAAATACGTAGCTCTAAATGACCTCTATGTACGTGGTTCTATATGACCTCTAAGTACGTGGGCTCTAAATGACATGTGAGTACGTGGTTCTAAATGACCTCTAAGTACGTAGTTCTAAATGACCTCTAAATTGTTGGTTCTAAATGCCCTAAGTACGTGGTTCTAAATGACCTCTCAGTACGTGGTTCTAAATGACCTCTAAGTACGTGGTTCTAAATGACATCTAAGTACGTAGTTCTAAATGACCTCTAAATAGTTGGTTCTAAATGACCTCTAAGTACGTGGTTATAAATGACCTCTAAGTACGTGCTTCTAAATGACTTCTAAGTAAGTAGTTATAAATGACCCCTAAGTACGTAGTTCTAAATGACCTCTAGGTACGTACTTCCAAATGACATCTAAGTAAGTGGTTCTAAATGACCTCTAAGTACGTGGTCCTAAATGACCTCTAGGTACGTAGTTCTAAATGACCTCTAAGTAAGTAGTTCTAAATGACCTCTAAGTATGTGGTTCTAAATGACCTCTAAGTACGTAGTTCTAAATGACCTCTAAGTACGAAGTCCTAAATGACCTCTAAGAACGTAGTTCTATATTACCTCTAAGTACGTAGTTCTAATTGACCTCTAAGTACGTAGTTCTAATTGACCTCTAAGTATGTAGTTCTAAATGACCTCAAAGTAAGTAGTTCTAAATGACCTCTAAGTATGTGGTTCTAAATGACCTCTAAGTAAGTGGTTCTAAATGACCTCTAAGTACGTGGTTCTATATGATCTCTTAGTACGTGGTTCTAAATGACCTCTAAGTACGTTGGTTCTTCTAAATGACTTCTAAGTACGTGGTTCAAAATGTCCTCTAAGTACGTGGTTCTAAACGACCTTATATACGTCGTGCTAAATAACCTCTAAGTACGTGGTTCTAAATCACCTCTAAGTACGTGGTTCTGAATGACCTCTAAGTTCGTGGGTTCTAAATGACCTCTTAGAACGTAGTTCTATCTGACCTCTAATTACATGGTTTTAACTATCCTCTAAGTACGTGGTTCTAAATGACCTCTAAGTACGAGGTTCTAAATGACCTCTAAGTACGTGGTTCTAAATGACCTCTAAGTACTTGGTTCTAAATGACCTCTAAGTCAGTAGTTCTAAATGACATCTAAGTACGTAGTTCTAAATGACCTCTAAATAGTTGGTTCTAAATGACCTCTAAGTACATGGTTCTAAATATCTTCTAAGTACGTAGTTCTAAATGACGTCTAAGTACGTAGTTCTAAATACCTCTAGATACTTAGTTCCAAATGACCTCTAAGTAAGTGGTTCTAAATGACCTCTAAGTACGTGGTCCTAAATGACCTTATATACGTAGTGCTAAATAACCTCTAAGTACGTGGTTCTAAATGACCTCTTAAAACGTGGTTATAAATGACCTCTAAGTACGTGCTTCTAAATGACCTCTAAGTAAGAAGTTCTAAATGACCCCTAAGTACGTAGTTCTAAATGACCTCTAGGTACGTACTTCCAAATGACATCTAAGTAAGTGGTTCTAAATGACCTCTAAGTACGAAGTCCTAAATGACCTCTAAGAACGTAGTTCTATATTACCTCTAAATACGTAGTTCTAAATGACCTCTAGGTACGTAGTTCTAATTGACCTCTAGGTACGTAGTTCTAAATGACCTCAAGGTAAGTAGTTCTAAATGACCTCTAAGTATCTGGTTCTAAATGACCTCTAAGTAAGTGGTTCTAAATGACCTCTAAGTACGTGGGTTCTTCTAAATGACTTCTAAGTACGTGGTTCAAAATGTCCTATAAGTACGTGGTTCTAAATGACCTTATATACGTAGTGCTAAATAACCTCTAAGTATGTGGTTCTAAATGACCTCTTAGTACGTGGTTATAAATGACCTCTAAGTACGTGTTTCTAAATGACCTCTAAGTAAGTAGTTCTAAATGACCCCTAAGTACGTAGTTCTAAATGAACTCTAGGTACGTACTTCCAAATGACATCTAAGTAAGTGGTTCTAAATGACCTCTAAGTACTTAGTCCTAAATGACCTCTAGGTACGTAGTTCTAAATGACCTCTAAGTAAGTAGTTCTAAATGACCTCTAAGTATGTGGTTATAAATGACCTCTTAGTACGTAGTTCTAAATGACCTCTAAGTACAAAGTCCTAAATGACCTTTAAGAACGTAGTTCTATATTACCTGTAAGTACGTAGTTCTAAATGACCTCTAAGTACGTAGTTCTAATTGACCTCTAGGTACGTAGTTCTAAATGACCTCAAAGTAAGTAGTTCTAAATGACCTCTAAGTATGTGGTTCTAAATGACCTCTAAGTAAGTGGTTCTAAATGACCTCTAAGTACGTGGTTCTAAATGTCCTCTATGTACGTGGTTCTAAAAGACCTCATATACGTAGTTCTAAATGACCTCTAAGTACGTGGGTTCTAAATGACCCCTAAGTTCGTAGTTCTAAATGACCTCTAAATACGTAGCTCTAAATAACCTCTAAGTACGTGGTTCTAAATGACCTCTAAGTACGAGGTTCTAAATGACCTCTAAGTACGTGGTTCTAAATGACCTCTAAGTACTTGGTTCTAAATGACCTCTAAGTAAGTAGTTCTAAATGACCCCTAAGTACGTAGTTCTAAATGACCTCTAGGTACGTACTTCCAAATGACATCTAAGTAAGTGGTTCTAAATGACCTCTAAGTACGTGGTCCTAAATGACCTCTAGGTACGTAGTTCTAAATGACCTCTAAGTAAGTAGTTCTAAATGACCTCTAAGTATGTGGTTCTAAATGACCTCTAAGTACGTAGTTCTAAATGACCTCTAAGTACGAAGTCCTAAATGACCTCTAAGAACGTATTTCTATATTACCTCTAAGTACGTAGTTCTAAATGACCTCTAAGTACGTAGTTCTAATTGACCTCTAAGTACGTAGTTCTAAATGACCTCAAAGTAAGTAGTTCTAAATGACCTTTAAGTACGTAGTTCTAAATGACCTCTAAGTATGTGGTTCTAAATGACCTCTAAGTAAGTGGTTCTAAATGACCTCTAAGTACATGGTTCTATATGATCTCTTAGTACGTGGTTCTAAATGACCTCTAAGTACGTGGGTTCTTCTAAATAACTTCTAAGTACGTGGTTCAAAATGTCCTCAAAGTACGTGGTTCTAAATGACCTTATATACGTAGTGCTAAATAACCTCTAAGTACGTGGTTCTAAATGTCCTCTAAGTACGTG
The DNA here is from genome assembly GCA_963513935.1 of Aphrophora alni. Taxonomy (NCBI): domain Eukaryota; kingdom Metazoa; phylum Arthropoda; class Insecta; order Hemiptera; family Aphrophoridae; genus Aphrophora; species Aphrophora alni. Next base: position 263,066 of record CAUPSG010000132.1, read on the forward strand.
GTTCTAAATGACCTTATATACGTAGTGCTAATTAACCTATAAGTACGTGGTTCTAAATGACCTCTAAGTACGTGGTTCTAAATGACCTCTAAGTACTTGGTTCTAAATGACCTCTAAGTCAGTAGTTCTAAATGATATCTAAGTACGTAGTTCTAAATGACCTCTAAATAGATGGTTCTAAATGACCTCTAAGTACGTGGTTCTAAATATCTTCTAAGTACGTAGTTCTAAATGACGTCTAAGTACGTAGTTCTAAATACCTCTAGATACGTAGTTCCAAATGACCTCTAAGTAGGTGGTTCTAAATGACCTCTAAGTACGTAGTTCTAAATGACCTCTAAGTACGAAGTCCTAAATGACCTCTAAGAACGTAGTTCTATATTACCTCTAAGTACGTAGTTCTAATTGACCTCTAGGTACGTAGTTCTAAATGACCTCAAAGTAAGTAGTTCTAAATGACCTTTAAGTATGTGGTTCTAAATGACCTCTAAGTAAGTGGTTCTAAATGACCTCTAAGTACGTGGTTCTATATGATCTCTTAGTACGTAGTTCTAAATGACCTCTAAGTACGTGGGTTCTTCTAAATGACTTCTAAGTACGTGGTTCAAAATGTCCTCTAAGTACGTGGTTCTAAATGACCTTATATACGTAGTGCTAAATAACCTCTAAGTACGTGGTTCTAAATGTCCTCTAAGTACGTAGTTCTAAATGACCTCCATGTATGTGGTTCTAAATGACCTCTAAACACGTGGTTGTAAATGACCTCTAAATACTTAATTCAAATGCCCTCTAAGTACGTGGTTCCAAATGTCCTCTAAGTACGTGGTTCTAAATGACCTCATATACGTAGTTCTAAATGACCTCTAAGTACGTGGTTCTAAATGACCTCTAACTACGTGGTTCTAAATGACCTCTAAGTACGTGCCTCTCAATGACCTCTAAGTAAGTAGTTCTAAATGACCCCTAAGTACGTAGTTCTAAATGACCTCTAGGTACGTACTTCCAAATGACTTCTAAGTAAGTGGTTCTAAATGACCTCTAAGTACGTGGTTCTAAATGTCCTCTATGTACGTGGTTCTAAAAGACCTCATATACGTAGTTCTAAATGACCTCTAAGTACGTGGTTCTAAATGACCTCATATACGTAGTTCTAAATGACCTCTAAGTACGTGGTTCTAAATGACCTCTAACTACGTGGTTCTAAATGACCTCTAAGTACGTGCCTCTAAATGACCTCTAAGTAAGTAGTTCTAAATGACCCCTAAGTACGTAGTTCTAAATGACCTCTAGGTACGTACTTCCAAATGACTTCTAAGTAAGTGGTTCTAAATGACCTCTAAGTACGTAGTTCTAAATGACCTCTAAGTACGTAGTTCTAATTGACCTCTAAGTACGTAGTTCTAAATGACCTCAAAGTAAGTAGTTCTAAATGACCTTTAAGTACGTAGTTCTAAATGACCTCTAAGTATGTGGTTCTAAATGACCTCTAAGTAAGTGGTTCTAAATGACCTCTAAGTACATGGTTCTATATGATCTCTTAGTACGTGGTTCTAAATGACCTCTAAGTACGTGGGTTCTTCTAAATAACTTCTAAGTACGTGGTTCAAAATGTCCTCAAAGTACGTGGTTCTAAATGACCTTATATACGTAGTGCTAAATAACCTCTAAGTACGTGGTTCTAAATGTCCTCTAAGTACGTGGTTCTAAATGACCTTATATACGTAGTGCTAATTAACCTATAAGTACGTGGTTCTAAATGACCTCTAAGTACGTGGTTCTAAATGACCTCTAAGTACTTGGTTCTAAATGACCTCTAAGTCAGTAGTTCTAAATGATATCTAAGTACGTAGTTCTAAATGACCTCTAAATAGATGGTTCTAAATGACCTCTAAGTACGTGGTTCTAAATATCTTCTAAGTACGTAGTTCTAAATGACGTCTAAGTACGTAGTTCTAAATACCTCTAGATACGTAGTTCCAAATGACCTCTAAGTAGGTGGTTCTAAATGACCTCTAAGTACGTAGTTCTAAATGACCTCTAAGTACGAAGTCCTAAATGACCTCTAAGAACGTAGTTCTATATTACCTCTAAGTACGTAGTTCTAATTGACCTCTAGGTACGTAGTTCTAAATGACCTCAAAGTAAGTAGTTCTAAATGACCTTTAAGTATGTGGTTCTAAATGACCTCTAAGTAAGTGGTTCTAAATGACCTCTAAGTACGTGGTTCTATATGATCTCTTAGTACGTAGTTCTAAATGACCTGTAAGTACGTGGGTTCTTCTAAATGACTTCTAAGTTCGTAGTTCTAAATGACCTCTAACTACGTGGTTCTAAATGACCTCTAAGTACGTGCCTCTAAATGACCTCTAAGTAAGTAGTTCTAAATGACCCCTAAGTACGTAGTTCTAAATGACCTCTAGGTACGTACTTCCAAATGACTTCTAAGTAAGTGGTTCTAAATGACCTCTAAGTACGTGGTTCTAAATGTCCTCTATGTACGTGGTTCTAAAAGACCTCATATACGTAGTTCTAAATGACCTCTAAGTACGTGGGTTCTAAATGACCCCTAAGTTCGTAGTTCTAAATGACCTCTAAATACGTAGCTCTAAATAACCTCTAAGTACGTGGTTCTAAATGACCTCTAAGTACGAGGTTCTAAATGACCTCTAAGTACGTGGTTCTAAATGACCTCTAAGTACTTGGTTCTAAATGACCTCTAAGTAAGTAGTTCTAAATGACCCCTAAGTACGTAGTTCTAAATGACCTCTAGGTACGTACTTCCAAATGACATCTAAGTAAGTGGTTCTAAATGACCTCTAAGTACGTGGTCCTAAATGACCTCTAGGTACGTAGTTCTAAATGACCTCTAAGTAAGTAGTTCTAAATGACCTCTAAGTATGTGGTTCTAAATGACCTCTAAGTACGTAGTTCTAAATGACCTCTAAGTACGAAGTCCTAAATGACCTCTAAGAACGTATTTCTATATTACCTCTAAGTACGTGATTCTAAATGACCTCAAAGTAAGTAGTTCTAAATGACCTCTAAGTACGTAGTTCTAAATGACTTCTAAGTATGTGGTTCTAAATGACCTCTAAGTAAGTGGTTCTAAATGACCTCTAAGTACATGGTTCTATATGATCTCTTAGTACGTGGTTCTAAATGACCTCTAAGTACGTGGGTTCTTCTAAATAACTTCTAAGTACGTGGTTCAAAATGTCCTCAAAGTACGTGGTTCTAAATGACCTTATATACGTAGTGCTAAATAACCTCTAAGTACGTGGTTCTAAATGTCCTCTAAGTACGTGGTTCTAAATGACCTTATATACGTAGTGCTAAATAACCTATAAGTACGTGGTTCTAAATCACCTCTAAGTACGTGGTTCTGAATGACCTCTAAGTTCGTGGGTTCTAAATGACCTCTTAGAACGTAGTTCTAACTGACCTCTAATTACATGGTTTTAACTATCCTCTAAGTACGTGGTTCTAAATGACCTCTAAGTACGAGGTTCTAAATGACCTCTAAGTACGTGGTTCTAAATGACCTCTAAGTACTTGGTTCTAAATGACCTCTAAGTCAGTAGTTCTAAATGATATCTAAGTACGTAGTTCTAAATGACCTCTAAATAGATGGTTCTAAATGACCTCTAAGTACGTGGTTCTAAATATCTTCTAAGTACGTAGTTCTAAATGACGTCTAAGTACGTAGTTCTAAATACCTCTAGATACGTAGTTCCAAATGACCTCTAAGTAGGTGGTTCTAAATGACCTCTAACTACGTGGTCCTAAATGACCTCTAGGTACGTAGTTCTAAATGACCTCTAAGTAAGTAGTTCTAAATGACCTCTAAGTATGTGGTCCTAAATGACCTCTAAGTACGTAGTTCTAAATGACCTCTAAGTACGAAGTCCTAAATAACCTCTAAGAACGTAGTTCTATATTACCTCTAAGTACGTAGTTCTAAATGACCTCTAAGTACGTAGTTCTAATTGACCTCTAGGTACGTAGTTCTAAATGACCTCTAAGTAAGTAGTTCTAAATGACCTCTATGTATGTGGTTCTAAATGACCTCTAAGTAAGTGGTTCTAAATGACCTCTAAGTACGTGGTTCTATATGATCTCTTAGTACGTGGTTCTAAATGACCTCTAAGTACGTGGGTTCTTCTAAATGACTTCTAAGTACGTGGTTCAAAATGTCCTCTAAGTACGTGGTTCTAAATGACCTTATATACGTAGTGCTAAATAACCTCTAAGTACGTGGTTCTAAATGACCTCTTAGTACGTGGTTATAAATGACCTCTAAGTACGTGCTTCTAAATGACCTCTAAGTAAGTAGTTCTAAATGACCCCTAACTTCGTAGTTCTAAATGACCTCTAGGTACGTACTTCCAAATGGCATCTAAGTAAGTGGTTCTAAATGACCTCTAAGTACGTGGTCCTAAATGACCTCTAGGTACGTAGTTCTAAATGACCTCTAAGTAAGTAGTTCTAAATGACCTCTAAGTATGTGGTTCTAAATGACCTCTAAGTACGTAGTTCTAAATGACCTCTAAGTACGAAGTCCTAAATGACCTCTAAGAACGTAGTTCTATATTACCTCTAAGTACGTAGTTCTAAATGACCTCTAAGTACGTAGTTCTAATTAACCTCTAGGTACGTAGTTCTAAATGACCTCAAAGTAAGTAGTTCTAAATGACCTCTAAGTATGTGGTTCTAAATGACCTCTAAGTAAGTGGTTCTAAATGACCTCTAAGTACGTGGTTCTAAATGACCTCTAAGTACGTGGGTTCTTCTAAATGACTTCTAAGTACGTGGTTAAAATTGTCCTCTATGTACGTGGTTCTAAATGACCTTATATACGTAGTGCTAAATAACCTCTAAGTACGTGGTTCTAAATGTCCTACAAGTACGTGGTTCTAAATGACCTTATATACGTAGTGCTAAATAACCTCTAAGTACGTGGTTCTAAATCACCTCTAAGTACGTGGTTCTGAATGACCTTTAAGTTCGTGGGTTCTAAATGACCTCTTAGAACGTAGTACTAACTGACCTCTAATTACATGGTTTTAACTATCCTCTAAGTACGTGGTTCTAAATGACCTCTAAGTACGAGGTTCTAAATGACCTCTAAGTACGTGGTTCTAAATGACCTCTAAGTACTTAGTTCTAAATGACCTCTAAGTCAGTAGTTCTAAATGACACCTAAGTACGTGGTTCTAAATGTCCTCTTAATACGTGGTTCTAAATGACCTCATATACGTAGTTCTAAATGACCTCTAAGTACGTGGTTCTAAATGACCTCTAACTACGTGGTTCTAAATGACCTCTAAGTACGTGCTTCTAAATGACCTCTAGGTACGTACTTCCATATGACATCTACGTAAGTGGTTCTAAATGACCTCTAAGTACGTTGTTCTAGATGACCTCTAAGTACGTAGTTCTAAATGACCTCTATGTACGTGCTTCTAAATGACCTCTAAGTACGTAGTTCTAAATGACCATAAGTACGTGGATTTATATGACCTTAAAGTACGTAGTTCTAAATGACCTCTAAGTACGTAGTTCTAAATGACCTCTAAGTATGTGGTTCTAAATGACCTCTAAGTACGTGGTTCTAAATGACCTCTAAATACTTAGTTCAAATGCCCTCTATGTACGTGGTTCCAAATGTCCTCTAAGTACGTGGTTCTAAATGACCTCATATACGTAGTTCTAAATGACCTCTAAGTACGTGGTTCTAAATGACCTCTAACTACGTGGTTCTAAATGACCTCTAAGTACGTGCTTCTAAATGACCTCTAAGTAAGTAGTTCTAAATGACCCCTAAGTACGTAGTTCTAAATGACCTCTAGGTACGTACTTCCAAATGACTTCTAAGTAAGTGGTTCTAAATGACCTCTAAGTACGTGGTTCTAAATGTCCTCTAAGTACGTGGTTCTAAAAGACCTCATATACGTAGTTCTAAATGACCTCTAAGTACGTGGGTTCTAAATGACCCCTAAGTTCGTAGTTCTAAATGACCTCTAAATACGTAGCTCTAAATGACCTCTATGTACGTGGTTCTATATGACCTCTAAGTACGTGGGCTCTAAATGACATGTGAGTACGTGGTTCTAAATGACCTCTAAGTACGTAGTTCTAAATGACCTCTAAATTGTTGGTTTTAAATGCCCTAAGTACGTGGTTCTAAATGACCTCTCAGTACGTGGTTCTAAATGACCTCTAAGTACGTGGTTCTAAATGACATCTAAGTACGTAGTTCTAAATGACCTCTAAATAGTTGGTTCTAAATGACCTCTAAGTACGTGGTTATAAATGACCTCTAAGTACGTGCTTCTAAATGACCTCTAAGTAAGTAGTTATAAATGACCCCTAAGTACGTAGTTCTAAATGACCTCTAGGTACGTACTTCCAAATGACATCTAAGTAAGTGGTTCTAAATGACCTCTAAGTACGTGGTCCAAAATGACCTCTAGGTACGTAGTTCTAAATGACCTCTAAGTAAGTAGTTCTAAATGACCTCTAAGTATGTGGTTCTAAATGACCTCTAAGTACGTAGTTCTAAATGACCTCTAAGTACGAAGTCCTAAATGACCTCTAAGAACGTAGTTCTATATTACCTCTAAGTACGTAGTTCTAATTGACCTCTAAGTACGTAGTTCTAATTGACCTCTAAGTACGTAGTTCTAAATGACCTCAAAGTAAGTAGTTCTAAATGACCTCTAAGTATGTGGTTCTAAATGACCTCTAAGTAAGTGGTTCTAAATGACCTCTAAGTACGTGGTTCTATATGATCTCTTAGTACGTGGTTCTAAATGACCTCTAAGTACGTTGGTTCTTCTAAATGACTTCTAAGTACGTGGTTAAAAATGTCCTCTAAGTACGTGGTTCTAAATGACCTTATATACGTAGTGCTAAATAACCTCTAAGTACGTGGTTCTAAATCACCTCTAAGTACGTGGTTCTGAATGACCTCTAAGTTCGTGGGTTCTAAATGACCTCTTAGAACGTAGTTCTAACTGACCTCTAATTACATGGTTTTAACTATCCTCTAAGTACGTGGTTCTAAATGACCTCTAAGTACAAGGTTCTAAATGACCTCTAAGTACGTGGTTCTAAATGACCTCTAAGTACTTGGTTCTAAATGACCTCTAAGTCAGTAGTTCTAAATGACATCTAAGTACGTAGTTCTAAATGACCTCTAAATAGTTGGTTCTAAATGACCTCTAAGTACGTGGTTCTAAATATCTTCTAAGTACGTAGTTCTAAATGACGTCTAAGTACGTAGTTCTAAATACCTCTAGATACGTAGTTCCAAATGACCTCTAAGTAAGTGGTTCTAAATGACCTCTAAGTACGTGGTCCTAAATGACCTTATATACGTAGTGCTAAATAACCTCTAAGTACGTTGTTCTAAATGACCTCTTAAATCGTGGTTATAAATGACCTCTAAGTACGTGCTTCTAAATGACCTCTATGTAAGTAGTTCTAAATGACCCCTAAGTACGTAGTTCTAAATGACCTCTAGGTACGTACTTCCAAATGACATCTAAGTAAGTGGTTCTAAATGACCTCTAAGTACGAAGTCCTAAATGACCTCTAAGAACGTAGTTCTATATTACCTCTAAATACGTAGTTCTAAATGACCTCTAGGTACGTAGTTCTAATTGACCTCTAGGTACGTAGTTCTAAATGACCTCAAGGTAAGTAGTTCTAAATGACCTCTAAGTATCTGGTTCTAAATGACCTCTAAGTAAGTGGTTCTAAATGACCTCTAAGTACGTGGGTTCTTCTAAATGACTTCTAAGTACGTGGTTCAAAATGTCCTATAAGTACGTGGTTCTAAATGACCTTATATACGTAGTGCTAAATAACCTCTAAGTACGTGGTTCTAAATGACCTCTTAGTACGTGGTTATAAATGACCTCTAAGTACGTGCTTCTAAATGACCTCTAAGTAAGTAGTTCTAAATGACCCCTAAGTACGTAGTTCTAAAAGAACTCTAGGTACGTACTTCCAAATGACATCTAAGTAAGTGGTTCTAAATGACCTCTAAGTACGTGGTCCTAAATGACCTCTAGGTACGTAGTTCTAAATGACCTCTAAGTAAGTAGTTCTAAATGACCTCTAAGTATGTGGTTCTAAATGACCTCTAAGTACGTAGTTCTAAATGACCTCTAAGTACGAAGTCCTAAATGACCTTTAAGAACGTAGTTCTATATTACCTGTAAGTACGTAGTTCTAAATGACTCTAAGTACGTAGTTCTAATTGACCTCTAGGTACGTAGTTCTAAATGACCTCAAAGTAAGTAGTTCTAAATGACCTCTAAGTATGTGGTTCTAAATGACCTCTAAGTAAGTGGTTCTAAATGACCTCTAAGTACGTGGTTCTAAATGACCTCTAAGTACGTGGGTTCTTCTAAATGACTTCTAAGTACGTGGTTCAAAATGTCCTCTAAGTACGTGGTTCTAAATGACCTTATATACGTAGTGCTAAAAAACCTCTAAGTACGTGGTTCTAAATGTCCTCTAAGTACGTGGTTCTAAATGACCTTATATACGTAGTGCTAAATAACCTCTAAGTACATGGTTCTAAATCACCTCTAAGTACGTGGTCCTGAATGACCTCTAAGTTCGTGGGTTCTAAATGACCTCTTATAACGTAGTTCTAACTGACCTCTAATTACATGGTTTTAACTATCCTCTAAGTACGTGGTTCTAAATGATTTCTCAGTACGAGGTTCTAAATGACCTCTACGTACTTGGTTCTAAATGACCTCTAAATCAGTAGTTCTAAATGACACCTAAGTACGTGGTTCTAAATGTCCTCTAAGTACGTGGTTCTAAATGACCTCATATACGTAGTTCTAAATGACCTCTAAGTACGTGGTTCTAAATGACCTCTAACTACGTGGTTCTAAATGACCTCTAAGTACGTGCTTCTAAATGACCTCTAGGTACGTACTTCCAAATGACATCTAAGTAAGTGGTTCTAAATGACCTCTAAGTACGTTGTTCTAGATGACCTCTAAGTACGTGGTTCTAAATGACCTCTATGTACGTGCTTCTAAATGACCTCTAAGTACGTAGTTCTAAATGACTATAAGTACGTGGATTTAAATGACCTTAAAGTACGTAGTTCTAAATGACCTCTAAGTACGTAGTTCTAAATGACCTCTAAGTATGTTGTTCTAAATGACCTCTAAGTACGTGGTTCTAAATGACCTCTAAATACTTAGTTCAAATGCCCTTTAAGTACGTGGTTCCAAATGTCCTCTAAGTACGTGGTTCTAAATTACCTCATATACGTAGTTCTAAATGACCCCTAAGTACGTGGTTCTAAATGACCTCTAACTACGTGGTTCTAAATGACCTTCTATGTACGTGCTTCTATATTTATGACCTCTAAGTGAGTAGTTCTAAATGACCCCTAAGTACGTAGTTCTAAATGACCTCTAGGTACGTACTTCCAAATGACTTCTAAGTAAGTGGTTCTAAATGACCTCTAATTTCGTGGTTCTAAATGTCCTCTAAGTACGTGGTTCTAAAAGACCTCATATACGTAGTTCTAAATGACCTCTAAGTACGTGGGTTCTAAATGACCCCTAAGTTTGTAGTTCTAAATGACCTCTAAATACGTAGCTCTAAATAACCTCTAAGTACGTAGTTCTAAATGACCTCTATGTACGTGGTTCTATATGACCTCTAAGTACGTGGGCTCTAAATGACATCTGAGTACGTGGTTCTAAATGACCTCTAAGTACGTAGTTCTAAATGACCTCTAAGTTGTTGGTTCTAAATGACCTCTAAGTACGTGGTTCTAAATGACCTCTCAGTACGTGGTCCTAAATGGCCTCTAGGTACGTAGTTCTAAATGACCTCTAAGTAAGTAGTTCTAAATGACCTCTAAGTATGTGGTTCTAAATGACCTCTAAGTACGTAGTTCTAAATGACCTCTAAGTACGAAGTCCTAAATGACATCTAAGAACGTAGTTCTATATTACCTCTAAGTACGTAGTTCTAAATGACCTCTAAGTGCGTAGTTCTAATTGTCCTCTCGGTACGTAGTTCTAAATGACCTCAAAGTAAGTAGTTCTAAATGACCTCTAAGTATGTGGTTCTAAATGACCTCTAAGTAAGTGGTTCTAAATGACCTCTAAGTACGTAGTTCTAATTGACCTCTAGGTACGTAGTTCTAAATGACCTCAAAGTAAGTAGTTCTAAATGACCTCTAAGTATGTGGTTCTAAATGACCTCTAAGTAAGTGGTTCTAAATGACCTCTAAGTACGTGGTTCTATATGATTTCTTAGTACGTGGTTCTAAATGACCTCTAAGTACGTGGGTTCTTCTAAATGACTTCTAAGTACGTGGTTCAAAATGTCCTCTAAGTACGTGGTTCTAAATGACCTTATATACGTAGTGCTAAATAACCTCTAAGTACGTGGTTCTAAATCACCTCTAAGTACGTGGTTCTGAATGACCTCTAAGTTCGTGGGTTCTAAATGACCTCTTAGAACGTAGTTCTAACTGACCTCTAATTACATGGTTTTAACTATCCTCTAAGTACGTGGTTCTAAATGACCTCCAGGTACGAGGTTCTAATTGACCTCTAAGTACGTGGTTCTAAATGACCTCTAAGTACTTGGTTCTAAATGACCTCTAAGTCAGTAGTTCTAAATGACATCTAAGTACGTGGTTCTAAATGACCTCTAAGTACGTGGTTCTAAATGACCTCATATACGTAGTTCTAAATGACCTCTAAGTACGTGGTTCTAAATGACCTCTAACTACGTGGTTCTAAATGGCTTTTAAGTACGTGCTTCTAAATGACCTCTAGGTACGTACTTCCAAATGACAACTAAGTAAGTGGTTCTAAATGACCTCTAAGTACGTTGTTCTAGATGACCTCTAAGTACGTGGTTCTAAATGACCTCTATGTACGTGCTTCTAAATGACCTCTAAGTACGTAGTTCTAAATGACCATAAGTACGTGGATTTAAATGACCTTAAAGTACGTAGTTCTAAATGACCTCTAAGTACGTAGTTCTAAATGACCTCTAAGTACGTGCTTCTAAATGACCTCTAAGTAAGTAGTTCTAAATGACCCCTAATTACGTAGTTCTAAATGACCTCTAGGTACGTAGTTCTAATTGACCTCTAGGTACGTAGTTCTAAATGACCTCAAGGTAAGTAGTTCTAAATGACCTCTAAGTATCTGGTTCTAAATGACCTCTAAGTAAGTGGTTCTAAATGACCTCTAAGTACGTGGGTTCTTCTAAATGACTTCTAAGTACGTGGTTCAAAATGTCCTATAAGTACGTGGTTCTAAATGACCTTATATACGTAGTGCTAAATAACCTCTAAGTACGTGGTTCTAAATGACCTCTTAGTACGTGGTTATAAATGACCTCTAAGTACGTGCTTCTAAATGACCTCTAAGTAAGTAGTTCTAAATGACCCCTAAGTACGTAGTTCTAAATGAACTCTAGGTACGTACTTCCAAATGACATCTAAGTAAGTGGTTCTAAATGACCTCTAAGTACGTGGTCCTAAATGACCTCTAGGTACGTAGTTCTAAATGACCTCTAAGTAAGTAGTTCTAAATGACCTCTAAGTATGTGGTTCTAAATGACCTCTAAGTACGTAGTTCTAAATGACCTCTAAGTACGAAGTCCTAAATGACCTTTAAGAACGTAGTTCTATATTACCTGTAAGTACGTAGTTCTAAATGACTCTAAGTACGTAGTTCTAATTGACCTCTAGGTACGTAGTTCTAAATGACCTCAAAGTAAGTAGTTCTAAATGACCTCTAAGTATGTGGTTCTAAATGACCTCTAAGTAAGTGGTTCTAAATGACCTCTAAGTACGTGGTTCTAAATGACCTCTAAGTACGTGGGTTCTTCTAAATGACTTCTAAGTACGTGGTTCAAAATGTCCTCTAAGTACGTGGTTCTAAATGACCTTATATACGTAGTGCTAAAAATCCTCTAAGTACGTGGTTCTAAATGTCCTCTAAGTACGTGGTTCTAAATGACCTTATATACGTAGTGCTAAATAACCTCTAAGTACATGGTTCTAAATCACCTCTAAGTACGTGGTTCTGAATGACCTCTAAGTTCGTGGGTTCTAAATGACCTCTTATAACGTAGTTCTAACTGACCTCTAATTACATGGTTTTAACTATCCTCTAAGTACGTGGTTCTAAACGATTTCTCAGTACGAGGTTCTAAATGACCTCTACGTACGTGGTTCTAAATGACCTCTATGTACTTGGTTCTAAATGACCTCTAAATCAGTAGTTCTAAATGACACCTAAGTACGTGGTTCTAAATGTCCACTAAGTACGTGGTTCTAAATGACCTCATATACGTAGTTCTAAATGACCTCTAAGTACGTGGTTCTAAATGACCTCTAACTACGTGGTTCTAAATGACCTCTAAGTACGTGCTTCTAAATGACCTCTAGGTACGTACTTCCAAATGACATCTAAGTAAGTGGTTCTAAATGACCTCTAAGTACGTTGTTCTAGATGACCTCTAAGTACGTGGTTCTAAATGACCTCTATGTACGTGCTTCTAAATGACCTCTAAGTACGTAGTTCTAAATGACCATAAATACGTGGATTTAAATGACCTTAAAGTACGTAGTTCTAAATGACCTCTAAGTACGTAGTTCTAAATGACCTCTAAGTATGTGGTTCTAAATGACCTCTAAGTACGTGGTTCTAAATGACCTCTAAATACTTAGTTCAAATGCCCTCTAAGTACGTGGTTCCAAATGTCCTCTAAGTACGTGGTTCTAAATTACCTCATATACGTAGTTCTAAATGACCCCTAAGTACGTGGTTCTAAATAACCTCTAACTACGTGGTTCTAAATGACCTTCTATGTACGTGCTTCTATATTTATGACCTCTAAGTGAGTAGTTCTAAATGACCCCTAAGTACGTAGTTCTAAATGACCTCTAGGTACGTACTTCCAAATGACTTCTAAGTAAGTGGGTTTAAATGACCTCTAAGTTCGTGGTTCTAAATGTCCTCTAAGTACGTGGTTCTAAAAGACCTCATATACGTAGTTCTAAATGACCTCATATACGTAGTTCTAAATGACCTCTAAGTACGTAGTTCTAAATGACCTCTATGTACGTGGTTCTATATGACCTCTAAGTACGTGGGCTCTAAATGACATCTGAGTACGTGGTTCTAAATGACCTCTAAGTACGTAGTTCTAAATGACCTCTAAGTTGTTGGTTCTAAATGACCTCTAAGTACGTGGTTCTAAATGACCTCTCAGTACGTGGTGCTAAATGACCTCTAAGTACGTGGTTCTAAATGACATCTAAGTACGTAGTTCTAAATGACCTCTAAATAGTTGGTTCTAAATGACCTCTAAGTACGTGGTTCTAAATATCTTCTAAGTACGTAGTTCTAAATGACCTCTAAGTACGTAGTTCTAAATGACCTCTAGATACGTAGTTCTATATGACCTCTAAGTACGTGGGCTCTAAATGACATCTGAGTACGTGGTTCTAAATGACCTCTAAGTACGTAGTTCTAAATGACCTCTAAGTTGTTGGTTCTAAATGACCTCTAAGTACGTGGTTCTAAATGACCTCTCAGTACGTGGTGCTAAATGACCTCTAAGTACGTGGTTCTAAATGACATCTAAGTACGTAGTTCTAAATGACCTCTAAATAGTTGGTTCTAAATGACCTCTAAGTACGTGGTTCTAAATATCTTCTAAGTACGTAGTTCTAAATGACGTCTAAGTACGTAGTTCTAAATACCTCTAGATACGTAGTTCCAAATGACCTCTAAGTAAGTGGTTCGAAATGACCTCTAAGTACGTAGTTCTAAATGACCTCTAAGTACGAAGTCCTAAATGACCTCTAAGAACGTAGTTCTATATTACCTCTAAGTACGTAGTTCTAAATGACCTCTAAGTGCGTAGTTCTAATTGACCTCTAGGTACGTAGTTCTAAATGACCTCAAAGTAAGTAGTTCTAAATGACCTCTAAGTATGTGGTTCTAAATGACCTCTAAGTAAGTGGTTCTAAATGACCTCTAAGTACGTAGTTCTAATTGACCTCTAGGTACGTAGTTCTAAATGACCTCAAAGTAAGTAGTTCTAAATGACCTCTAAGTATGTGGTTCTAAATGACCTTTAAGTAAGTGGTTCTAAATGACCTCTAAGTACGTGGTTCTATATGATCTCTTAGTACGTGGTTCTAAATGACCTCTAAGTACGTGGGTTCTTCTAAATGACTTCTAAGTACGTGGTTCAAAATGTCCTCTAAGTACGTGGTTCTAAATGACCTTATATACGTAGTGCTAAATAACCTCTAAGTACGTGGTTCTAAATGACCTCTTAGTACGTGGTTATAAATGACCTCTAAGTACGTGCTTCTAAATGACCTCTAAGTAAGTAGTTCTAAATGACCCCTAAGTACGTAGTTCTAAATGACCTCTAGGTACGTACTTCCAAATGACATCTAAGTAAGTGGTTCTAAATGACCTCTAAGTACGTGGACCTAAATGACCTCTAGGTACGTAGTTCTAAATGACCTCTAAGTAAGTAGTTCTAAATGACCTCTAAGTATGTGGTTCTAAATGACCTCTAAGTACGTAGTTCTAAATGACCTCTAAGTACGAAGTCCTAAATGACCTCTAAGAACGTAGTTCTATATTACCTCTAAGTACGTAGTTCTAAATGACCTCTAAGTACGTAGTTCTAATTGACCTCTAGGTACGTAGTTTTAAATGACCTCAAGGTAAGTAGTTCTAAATGACCTCTAAGTATCTGGTTCTAAATGACCTCTAAGTAAGTGGTTCTAAATGACCTCTAAGTACGTGGGTTCTTCTAAATGACTTCTAAGTACGTGGTTCAAAATGTCCTCTAAGTACGTGGTTCTAAATGACCTTATATACGTAGTGCTAAATAACCTCTAAGTACGTGGTTCTAAATGACCTCTTAGTACGTGGTTATAAATGACCTCTAAGTACGTGCTTCTAAATGACATCTAAGTAAGTAGTTCTAAATGACCCCTAACTTCGTAGTTCTAAATGACCTCTAGGTACGTACTTCCAAATGACATCTAAGTAAGTGGTTTTAAATGACCTCTAAGTACGTGGTCCTAAATGACCTCTAGGTACGTAGTTCTAAATGACCTCTAAGTAAGTAGTTCTAAATGACCTCTAAGTATGTGGTTCTAAATGACCTCTAAGTACGTAGTTCTAAATGACCTCTAAGTACGAAGTCCTAAATGACCTCTAAGAACGTAGTTCTATATTACCTCTAAGTACGTAGTTCTAAATGACCTCTAAGTACGTAGTTCTAATTGACCTCTAGGTACGTAGTTCTAAATGACCTCAAAGTAAGTAGTTCTAAATGACCTCTAAGTATGTGGTTCTAAATGACCTCTAAGTAAGTGGTTCTAAATGACCTCTAAGTACGTGGTTCTAAATGACCTCTAAGTACGTGGGTTCTTCTAAATGACTTCTAAGTACGTGGTTCAAAATGTCCTCTAAGTACGTGGTTCTAAATGACCTTATATACGTAGTGCTAAATAACCTCTAAGTACGTGGTTCTAAATGTCCTACAAGTACGTGGTTCTAAATGACCTTATATACGTAGTGCTAAATAACCTCTAAGTACGTGGTTCTAAATCACCTCTAAGTACGTGGTTCTGAATGACCTCTAAGTTCGTGGGTTCTAAATGACCTCTTAGAACGTAGTTCTAACTGACCTCTAATTACATGGTTTTAACTATCCTCTAAGTACGTGGTTCTAAATGACCTCTAAGTACGAGGTTCTAAATGACCTCTAAGTACGTGGTTCTAAATGACCTCTAAGTACTTAGTTCTAAATGACCTCTAAGTCAGTAGTTCTAAATGACACCTAAGTACGTGGTTCTAAATGTCCTCTTAATACGTGGTTCTAAATGACCTCATATACGTAGTTCTAAATGACCTCTAAGTACGTGGTTCTAAATGACCTCTAACTACGTGGTTCTAAATGACCTCTAAGTACGTGCTTCTAAATGACCTCTAGGTACGTACTTCCATATGACATCTAAGTAAGTGGTTCTAAATGACCTCTAAGTACGTTGTTCTAGATGACCTCTAAGTACGTGGTTCTAAATGACCTCTATGTACGTGCTTCTAAATGACCTCTAAGTACGTAGTTCTAAATGACCATAAGTACGTGGATTTATATGACCTTAAAGTACGTAGTTCTAAATGACCTCTAAGTACGTAGTTCTAAATGACCTCTAAGTATGTGGTTCTAAATGACCTCTAAGTACGTGGTTCTAAATGACCTCTAAATACTTAGTTCAAATGCCCTCTATGTACGTGGTTCCAAATGTCCTCTAAGTACGTGGTTCTAAATGACTTCATATACGTAGTTCGAAATGACCTCTAAGTACGAAGTCCTAAATAACCTCTAAGAACGTAGTTCTATATTACCTCTAAGTACGTAGTTCTAAATGACCTCTAAGTACGTAGTTCTAATTGACCTCTAGGTACGTAGTTCTAAATGACCTCTAAGTAAGTAGTTCTAAATGACCTCTATGTTGTGGTTCTAAATGACCTCTAAGTAAGTGGTTCTAAATGACCTCTAAGTACGTAGTTCTAAATGACCTCTAAGTACGAAGTCCTAAATGACCTCTAAGAACGTAGTTCTATATTACCTCTAAGTACGTAGTTCTAATTGACCTCTAGGTACGTAGTTCTAAATGACCTCAAAGTAAGTAGTTCTAAATGACCTTTAAGTATGTGGTTCTAAATGACCTCTAAGTAAGTGGTTCTAAATGACCTCTAAGTACGTGGTTCTATATGATCTCTTAGTACGTAGTTCTAAATGACCTCTAAGTACGTGGGTTCTTCTAAATGACTTCTAAATACGTGGTTCAAAATGTCCTCTAAGTACGTGGTTCTAAATGACCTTATATACGTAGTGCTAAATAACCTCTAAGTACGTGGTTCTAAATGTCCTCTAAGTACGTAGTTCTAAATGACCTCTAAGTATGTGGTTCTAAATGACCTCTAAACACGTGGTTGTAAATGACCTCTAAATACTTAATTCAAATGCCCTCTAAGTACGTGGTTCCAAATGTCCTCTAAGTACGTGGTTCTAAATGACCTCATATACGTAGTTCTAAATGACCTCTAAGTACGTGGTTCTAAATGACCTCTAACTACGTGGTTCTAAATGACCTCTAAGTACGTGCCTCTAAATGACCTCTAAGTAAGTAGTTCTAAATGACCCCTAAGTACGTAGTTCTAAATGACCTCTAGGTACGTACTTCCAAATGACTTCTAAGTAAGTGGTTCTAAATGACCTCTAAGTACGTGGTTCTAAATGTCCTCTATGTACGTGGTTCTAAAAGACCTCATATACGTAGTTCTAAATGACCTCTAAGTACGTGGGTTCTAAATGACCCCTAAGTTCGTAGTTCTAAATGACCTCTAAATACGTAGCTCTAAATAACCTCTAAGTACGTGGTTCTAAATGACCTCTAAGTACGAGGTTCTAAATGACCTCTAAGTACGTGGTTCTAAATGACCTCTAAGTACTTGGTTCTAAATGACCTCTAAGTAAGTAGTTCTAAATGACCCCTAAGTACGTAGTTCTAAATGACCTCTAGGTACGTACTTCCAAATGACATCTAAGTAAGTGGTTCTAAATGACCTCTAAGTACGTGGTCCTAAATGACCTCTAGGTACGTAGTTCTAAATGACCTCTAAGTAAGTAGTTCTAAATGACCTCTAAGTATGTGGTTCTAAATGACCTCTAAGTACGTAGTTCTAAATGACCTCTAAGTACGAAGTCCTAAATGACCTCTAAGAACGTATTTCTATATTACCTCTAAGTACGTAGTTCTAAATGACCTCAAAGTAAGTAGTTCTAAATGACCTCTAAGTACGTAGTTCTAAATGACCTCTAAGTATGTGGTTCTAAATGACCTCTAAGTAAGTGGTTCTAAATGACCTCTAAGTACATGGTTCTATATGATCTCTTAGTACGTGGTTCTAAATGACCTCTAAGTACGTGGGTTCTTCTAAATAACTTCTAAGTACGTGGTTCAAAATGTCCTCAAAGTACGTGGTTCTAAATGACCTTATATACGTAGTGCTAAATAACCTCTAAGTACGTGGTTCTAAATGTCCTCTAAGTACGTGGTTCTAAATGACCTTATATACGTAGTGCTAAATATCCTATAAGTACGTGGTTCTAAATCACCTCTAAGTACGTGGTTCTGAATGACCTCTAAGTTCGTGGGTTCTAAATGACCTCTTAGAACGTAGTTCTAACTGACCTCTAATTACATGGTTTTAACTATCCTCTAAGTACGTGGTTCTAAATGACCTCTAAGTACGAGGTTCTAAATGACCTCTAAGTACGTGGTTCTAAATGACCTCTAAGTACTTGGTTCTAAATGACCTCTAAGTCAGTAGTTCTAAATGATATCTAAGTACGTAGTTCTAAATGACCTCTAAATAGATGGTTCTAAATGACCTCTAAGTACGTGGTTCTAAATATCTTCTAAGTACGTAGTTCTAAATGACGTCTAAGTACGTAGTTCTAAATACCTCTAGATACGTAGTTCCAAATGACCTCTATGTAGGTGGTTCTAAATGACCTCTAACTACGTGGTCCTAAATGACCTCTAGGTACGTAGTTCTAAATGACCTCTAAGTAAGTAGTTCTAAATGACCTCTAAGTATGTGGTTCTAAATGACCTCTAAGTACGTAGTTCTAAATGACCTCTAAGTACGAAGTCCTAAATAACCTCTAAGAACGTAGTTCTATATTACCTCTAAGTACGTAGTTCTAAATGACCTCTAAGTACGTAGTTCTAATTGACCTCTAGGTACGTAGTTCTAAATGACCTCTAAGTAAGTAGTTCTAAATGACCTCTATGTATGTGGTTCTAAATGACCTCTAAGTAAGTGGTTCTAAATGACCTCTAAGTACGTGGTTCTATATGATCTCTTAGTACGTGGTTCTAAATGACCTCTAAGTACGTGGGTTCTTCTAAATGACTTCCAAGTACGTGGTTCAAAATGTCCTCTAAGTACGTGGTTCTAAATGACCTTATATACGTAGTGCTAAATAACCTCTAAGTACGTGGTTCTAAATGACCTCTTAGTACGTGGTTATAAATGACCTCTAAGTACGTGCTTCTAAATGACCTCTAAGTAAGTAGTTCTAAATGACCCCTAAGTACGTAGTTCTAAATGACCTCTAGGTACGTACTTCCAAATGACATCTAAGTAAGTGGTTCTAAATGACCTCTAAGTACGTGGACCTAAATGACCTCTAGGTACGTAGTTCTAAATGACCTCTAAGTAAGTAGTTCTAAATGACCTCTAAGTATGTGGTTCTAAATGACCTCTAAGTACGTAGTTCTAAATGACCTCTAAGTACGAAGTCCTAAATGACCTCTAAGAACGTAGTTCTATATTACCTCTAAGTACGTAGTTCTAAATGACCTCTAAGTACGTAGTTCTAATTGACCTCTAGGTACGTAGTTCTAAATGACCTCAAAGTAAGTAGTTCTAAATGACCTCTAAGTATGTGGTTCTAAATGACCTCTAAGTAAGTGGTTCTAAATGACCTCTAAGTACGTGGTTCTAAATGACCTCTAAGTACGTGGGTTCTTCTAAATGACTTCTAAGTACGTGGTTCAAAATGTCCTCTAAGTACGTGGTTCTAAATGACCTTATATACGTAGTGCTAAATAACCTCTAAGTACGTGGTTCTAAATGTCCTACAAGTACGTGGTTCTAAATGACCTTATATACGTAGTGCTAAATAACCTCTAAGTACGTGGTTCTAAATCACCTCTAAGTACGTGGTTCTGAATGACCTCTAAGTTCGTGGGTTCTAAATGACCTCTTAGAACGTAGTTCTAACTGACCTCTAATTACATGGTTTTAACTATCCTCTAAGTACGTGGTTCTAAATGACCTCTAAGTACGAGGTTCTAAATGACCTCTAAGTACGTGGTTCTAAATGACCTCTAAGTACTTAGTTCTAAATGACCTCTAAGTCAGTAGTTCTAAATGACACCTAAGTACGTGGTTCTAAATGTCCTCTTAATACGTGGTACTAAATGACCTCATATACGTAGTTCTAAATGACCTCTAAGTACGTGGTTCTAAATGACCTCTAACTACGTGGTTCTAAATGACCTCTAAGTACGTTTTTCTAAATGACCTCTAGGTACGTACTTCCATATGACATCTAAGTAAGTGGTTCTAAATGACCTCTAAGTACGTTGTTCTAGATGACCTCTAAGTACGTGGTTCTAAATGACCTCTATGTACGTGCTTCTAAATGACCTCTAAGTACGTAGTTCTAAATGACCATAAGTACGTGGATTTATATGACCTTAAAGTACGTAGTTCTAAATGACCTCTAAGTACGTAGTTCTAAATGACCTCTAAGTATGTGGTTCTAAATGACCTCTAAGTAAATGGTTCTAAATGACCTCTAAATACTTAGTTCAAATGCCCTCTATGTACGTGGTTCCAAATGTCCTCTAAGTACGTGGTTCTAAATGACCTCATATACGTAGTTCGAAATGACCTCTAAGTACGTGGTTCTAAATGACCTCTAACTACGTGGTTCTAAATGACCTCTAAGTACGTGCTTCTAAATGACCTCTAAGTAAGTAGTTCTAAATGACCCCTAAGTACGTAGTTCTAAATGACCTCTAGGTACGTACTTCCAAATGACTTCTAAGTAAGTGGTTATAAATGACCTCTAAGTACGTGGTTCTAAATGTCCTCTAAGTACGTGGTTCTAAAAGACCTCATATACGTAGTTCTAAATGACCTCTAAGTACGTGGGTTCTAAATGACCCCTAAGTTCGTAGTTCTAAATGACCTCTAAATACGTAGCTCTAAATGATCTCTATGTACGTGGTTCTATATGACCTCTAAGTACGTGGGCTCTAAATGACATGTGAGTACGTGGTTCTAAATGACCTCTAAGTACGTAGTTCTAAATGACCTCTAAATTGTTGGTTCTAAATGCCCTAAGTACGTGGTTCTAAATGACCTCTCAGTACGTGGTTCTAAATGACCTCTAAGTACGTGGTTCTAAATGACATCTAAGTACGTAGTTCTAAATGACCTCTAAATAGTTGGTTCTAAATGACCTCTAAGTACGTGGTTATAAATGACCTCTAAGTACGTGCTTCTAAATGACCTCTAAGTAAGTAGTTATAAATGACCCCTAAGTACGTAGTTCTAAATGACCTCTAGGTACGTACTTCCAAATGACATCTAAGTAAGTGGTTCTAAATGACCTCTAAGTACGTGGTCCTAAATGACCTCTAGGTACGTAGTTCTAAATGACCTCTAAGTAAGTAGTTCTAAATGACCTCTAAGTATGTGGTTCTAAATGACCTCTAAGTACGTAGTTCTAAATGACCTCTAAGTACGAAGTCCTAAATGACCTCTAAGAACGTAGTTCTATATTACCTCTAAGTACGTAGTTCTAATTGACCTCTAAGTACGTAGTTCTAATTGACCTCTAAGTATGTAGTTCTAAATGACCTCAAAGTAAGTAGTTCTAAATGACCTCTAAGTATGTGGTTCTAAATGACCTCTAAGTAAGTGGTTCTAAATGACCTCTAAGTACGTGGTTCTATATGATCTCTTAGTACGTGGTTCTAAATGACCTCTAAGTACGTTGGTTCTTCTAAATGACTTCTAAGTACGTGGTTCAAAATGTCCTCTAAGTACGTGGTTCTAAACGACCTTATATACGTCGTGCTAAATAACCTCTAAGTACGTGGTTCTAAATCACCTCTAAGTACGTGGTTCTGAATGACCTCTAAGTTCGTGGGTTCTAAATGACCTCTTGGAACGTAGTTCTAACTGACCTCTAATTACATGGTTTTAACTATCCTCTAAGTACGTGGTTCTAAATGACCTCTAAGTACGAGGTTCTAAATGACCTCTAAGTACGTGGTTCTAAATGACCTCTAAGTACTTGGTTCTAAATGACCTCTAAGTCAGTAGTTCTAAATGACATCTAAGTACGTAGTTCTAAATGACCTCTAAATAGTTGGTTCTAAATGACCTCTAAGTACATGGTTCTAAATATCTTCTAAGTACGTAGTTCTAAATGACGTCTAAGTACGTAGTTCTAAATACCTCTAGATACGTAGTTCCAAATGACCTCTAAGTAAGTGGTTCTAAATGACCTCTAAGTACGTGGTCCTAAATGACCTTATATACGTAGTGCTAAATAACCTCTAAGTACGTGGTTCTAAATGACCTCTTAAAACGTGGTTATAAATGACCTCTAAGTACGAGGTTCTAAATGACCTCTAAGTACGTGGTTCTAAATGACCTCTAAGTACTTAGTTCTAAATGACCTCTAAGTCAGTAGTTCTAAATGACACCTAAGTACGTGGTTCTAAATGTCCTCTTAATACGTGGTTCTAAATGACCTCATATACGTAGTTCTAAATGACCTCTAAGTACGTGGTTCTAAATGACCTCTAACTACGTGGTTCTAAATGACCTCTAAGTACGTGCTTCTAAATGACCTCTAGGTACGTACTTCCATATGACATCTAAGTAAGTGGTTCTAAATGACCTCTAAGTACGTTGTTCTAGATGACCTCTAAGTACGTGGTTCTAAATGACCTCTATGTACGTGCTTCTAAATGACCTCTAAGTACGTAGTTCTAAATGACCATAAGTACGTGGATTTATATGACCTTAAAGTACGTAGTTCTAAATGACCTCTAAGTACGTAGTTCTAAATGACCTCTAAGTATGTGGTTCTAAATGACCTCTAAGTACGTGGTTCTAAATGACCTCTAAATACTTAGTTCAAATGCCCTCTATGTACGTGGTTCCAAATGTCCTCTAAGTACGTGGTTCTAAATGACCTCATATACGTAGTTCGAAATGACCTCTAAGTACGTGGTTCTAAATGACCTCTAACTACGTGGTTCTAAATGACCTCTAAGTACGTGCTTCTAAATGACCTCTAAGTAAGTAGTTCTAAATGACCCCTAAGTACGTAGTTCTAAATGACCTCTAGGTACGTACTTCCAAATGACTTCTAAGTAAGTGGTTATAAATGACCTCTAAGTACGTGGTTCTAAATGTCCTCTAAGTACGTGGTTCTAAAAGACCTCATATACGTAGTTCTAAATGACCTCTAAGTACGTGGGTTCTAAATGACCCCTAAGTTCGTAGTTCTAAATGACCTCTAAATACGTAGCTCTAAATGACCTCTATGTACGTGGTTCTATATGACCTCTAAGTACGTGGGCTCTAAATGACATGTGAGTACGTGGTTCTAAATGACCTCTAAGTACGTAGTTCTAAATGACCTCTAAATTGTTGGTTCTAAATGCCCTAAGTACGTGGTTCTAAATGACCTCTCAGTACGTGGTTCTAAATGACCTCTAAGTACGTGGTTCTAAATGACATCTAAGTACGTAGTTCTAAATGACCTCTAAATAGTTGGTTCTAAATGACCTCTA
The DNA here is from genome assembly GCA_963513935.1 of Aphrophora alni. Classification (NCBI taxonomy): domain Eukaryota; kingdom Metazoa; phylum Arthropoda; class Insecta; order Hemiptera; family Aphrophoridae; genus Aphrophora; species Aphrophora alni. The sequence goes on from CAUPSG010000132.1 coordinate 286,584, forward strand.
AGTACGTGGTTATAAATGACCTCTAAGTACGTGCTTCTAAATGACCTCTAAGTAAGTAGTTATAAATGACCCCTAAGTACGTAGTTCTAAATGACCTCTAGGTACGTACTTCCAAATGACATCTAAGTAAGTGGTTCTAAATGACCTCTAAGTACGTGGTCCTAAATGACCTCTAGGTACGTAGTTCTAAATGACCTCTAAGTAAGTAGTTCTAAATGACCTCTAAGTATGTGGTTCTAAATGACCTCTAAGTACGTAGTTCTAAATGACCTCTAAGTACGAAGTCCTAAATGACCTCTAAGAACGTAGTTCTATATTACCTCTAAGTACGTAGTTCTAATTGACCTCTAAGTACGTAGTTCTAATTGACCTCTAAGTATGTAGTTCTAAATGACCTCAAAGTAAGTAGTTCTAAATGACCTCTAAGTATGTGGTTCTAAATGACCTCTAAGTAAGTGGTTCTAAATGACCTCTAAGTACGTGGTTCTATATGATCTCTTAGTACGTGGTTCTAAATGACCTCTAAGTACGTTGGTTCTTCTAAATGACTTCTAAGTACGTGGTTCAAAATGTCCTCTAAGTACGTGGTTCTAAACGACCTTATATACGTCGTGCTAAATAACCTCTAAGTACGTGGTTCTAAATCACCTCTAAGTACGTGGTTCTGAATGACCTCTAAGTTCGTGGGTTCTAAATGACCTCTTAGAACGTAGTTCTAACTGACCTCTAATTACATGGTTTTAACTATCCTCTAAGTACGTGGTTCTAAATGACCTCTAAGTACGAGGTTCTAAATGACCTCTAAGTACGTGGTTCTAAATGACCTCTAAGTACTTGGTTCTAAATGACCTCTAAGTCAGTAGTTCTAAATGACATCTAAGTACGTAGTTCTAAATGACCTCTAAATAGTTGGTTCTAAATGACCTCTAAGTACATGGTTCTAAATATCTTCTAAGTACGTAGTTCTAAATGACGTCTAAGTACGTAGTTCTAAATACCTCTAGATACGTAGTTCCAAATGACCTCTAAGTAAGTGGTTCTAAATGACCTCTAAGTACGTGGTCCTAAATGACCTTATATACGTAGTGCTAAATAACCTCTAAGTACGTGGTTCTAAATGACCTCTTAAAACGTGGTTATAAATGACCTCTAAGTACGTGCTTCTAAATGACCTCTAAGTAAGAAGTTCTAAATGACCCCTAAGTACGTAGTTCTAAATGACCTCTAGGTACGTACTTACAAATGACATCTAAGTAAGTGGTTCTAAATGACCTCTAAGTACGAAGTCCTAAATGACCTCTAAGAACGTAGTTCTATATTACCTCTAAATACGTAGTTCTAAATGACCTCTAGGTACGTAGTTCTAATTGACCTCTAGGTACGTAGTTCTAAATGACCTCAAGGTAAGTAGTTCTAAATGACCTCTAAGTATCTGGTTCTAAATGACCTCTAAGTAAGTGGTTCTAAATGACCTCTAAGTACGTGGGTTCTTCTAAATGACTTCTAAGTACGTGGTTCAAAATGTCCTATAAGTACGTGGTTCTAAATGACCTTATATACGTAGTGCTAAATAACCTCTAAGTATGTGGTTCTAAATGACCTCTTAGTACGTGGTTATAAATGACCTCTAAGTACGTGTTTCTAAATGACCTCTAAGTAAGTAGTTCTAAATGACCCCTAAGTACGTAGTTCTAAATGAACTCTAGGTACGTACTTCCAAATGACATCTAAGTAAGTGGTTCTAAATGACCTCTAAGTACTTAGTCCTAAATGACCTCTAGGTACGTAGTTCTAAATGACCTCTAAGTAAGTAGTTCTAAATGACCTCTAAGTATGTGGTTATAAATGACCTCTTAGTACGTAGTTCTAAATGACCTCTAAGTACGAAGTCCTAAATGACCTTTAAGAACGTAGTTCTATATTACCTGTAAGTACGTAGTTCTAAATGACCTCTAAGTACGTAGTTCTAATTGACCTCTAGGTACGTAGTTCTAAATGACCTCAAAGTAAGTAGTTCTAAATGACCTCTAAGTATGTGGTTCTAAATGACCTCTAAGTAAGTGGTTCTAAATGACCTCTAAGTACGTGGTTCTAAATGTCCTCTATGTACGTGGTTCTAAAAGACCTCATATACGTAGTTCTAAATGACCTCTAAGTACGTGGGTTCTAAATGACCCCTAAGTTCGTAGTTCTAAATGACCTCTAAATACGTAGCTCTAAATAACCTCTAAGTACGTGGTTCTAAATGACCTCTAAGTACGAGGTTCTAAATGACCTCTAAGTACGTAGTTCTAAATGACCTCTAGGTACGTACTTCCAAATGACATCTAAGTAAGTGGTTCTAAATGACCTCTAAGTACGTGGTCCTAAATGACCTCTAGGTACGTAGTTCTAAATGACCTCTAAGTAAGTAGTTCTAAATGACCTCTAAGTATGTGGTTCTAAATGACCTCTAAGTACGTAGTTCTAAATGACCTCTAAGTACGAAGTCCTAAATGACCTCTAAGAACGTATTTCTATATTACCTCTAAGTACGTAGTTCTAAATGACCTCTAAGTACGTAGTTCTAATTGACCTCTAAGTACGTAGTTCTAAATGACCTCAAAGTAAGTAGTTCTAAATGACCTTTAAGTACGTAGTTCTAAATGACCTCTAAGTATGTGGTTCTAAATGACCTCTAAGTAAGTGGTTCTAAATGACCTCTAAGTACATGGTTCTATATGATCTCTTAGTACGTGGTTCTAAATGACCTCTAAGTACGTGGGTTCTTCTAAATAACTTCTAAGTACGTGGTTCAAAATGTCCTCAAAGTACGTGGTTCTAAATGACCTTATATACGTAGTGCTAAATAACCTCTAAGTACGTGGTTCTAAATGTCCTCTAAGTACGTGGTTCTAAATGACCTTATATACGTAGTGCTAATTAACCTATAAGTACGTGGTTCTAAATGACCTCTAAGTACGTGGTTCTAAATGACCTCTAAGTACTTGGTTCTAAATGACCTCTAAGTCAGTAGTTCTAAATGATATCTAAGTACGTAGTTCTAAATGACCTCTAAATAGATGGTTCTAAATGACCTCTAAGTACGTGGTTCTAAATATCTTCTAAGTACGTAGTTCTAAATGACGTCTAAGTACGTAGTTCTAAATACCTCTAGATACGTAGTTCCAAATGACCTCTAAGTAGGTGGTTCTAAATGACCTCTAAGTACGTAGTTCTAAATGACCTCTAAGTAAGTGGTTCTAAATGACCTCTAAGTACGTGGTTCTATATGATCTCTTAGTACGTAGTTCTAAATGACCTCTAAGTACGTGGGTTCTTCTAAATGACTTCTAAGTACGTGGTTCAAAATGTCCTCTAAGTACGTGGTTCTAAATGACCTTATATACGTAGTGCTAAATAACCTCTAAGTACGTGGTTCTAAATGTCCTCTAAGTACGTAGTTCTAAATGCCCTCTAAGTACGTGGTTCCAAATGTCCTCTAAGTACGTGGTTCTAAATGACCTCATATACGTAGTTCTAAATGACCTCTAAGTACGTGGTTCTAAATGACCTCTAACTACGTGGTTCTAAATGACCTCTAAGTACGTGCCTCTAAATGACCTCTAAGTAAGTAGTTCTAAATGACCCCTAAGTACGTAGTTCTAAATGACCTCTAGGTACGTACTTCCAAATGACTTCTAAGTAAGTGGTTCTAAATGACCTCTAAGTACGTGGTTCTAAATGTCCTCTATGTACGTGGTTCTAAAAGACCTCATATACGTAGTTCTAAATGACCTCTAAGTACGTGGGTTCTAAATGACCCCTAAGTTCGTAGTTCTAAATGACCTCTAAATACGTAGCTCTAAATAACCTCTAAGTACGTGGTTCTAAATGACCTCTAAGTACGAGGTTCTAAATGACCTCTAAGTATGTGGTTCTAAATGACCTCTAAGTAAGTGGTTCTAAATGACCTCTAAGTACATGGTTCTATATGATCTCTTAGTACGTGGTTCTAAATGACCTCTAAGTACGTGGGTTCTTCTAAATAACTTCTAAGTACGTGGTTCAAAATGTCCTCAAAGTACGTGGTTCTAAATGACCTTATATACGTAGTGCTAAATAACCTCTAAGTACGTGGTTCTAAATGTCCTCTAAGTACGTGGTTCTAAATGACCTTATATACGTAGTGCTAATTAACCTATAAGTACGTGGTTCTAAATGACCTCTAAGTACGTGGTTCTAAATGACCTCTAAGTACTTGGTTCTAAATGACCTCTAAGTCAGTAGTTCTAAATGATATCTAAGTACGTAGTTCTAAATGACCTCTAAATAGATGGTTCTAAATGACCTCTAAGTACGTGGTTCTAAATATCTTCTAAGTACGTAGTTCTAAATGACGTCTAAGTACGTAGTTCTAAATACCTCTAGATACGTAGTTCCAAATGACCTCTAAGTAGGTGGTTCTAAATGACCTCTAAGTACGTAGTTCTAAATGACCTCTAAGTAAGTGGTTCTAAATGACCTCTAAGTACGTGGTTCTATATGATCTCTTAGTACGTAGTTCTAAATGACCTCTAAGTACGTGGGTTCTTCTAAATGACTTCTAAGTACGTGGTTCAAAATGTCCTCTAAGTACGTGGTTCTAAATGACCTTATATACGTAGTGCTAAATAACCTCTAAGTACGTGGTTCTAAATGTCCTCTAAGTACGTAGTTCTAAATGCCCTCTAATACGTGGTTCCAAATGTCCTCTAAGTACGTGGTTCTAAATGACCTCATATACGTAGTTCTAAATGACCTCTAAGTACGTGGTTCTAAATGACCTCTAACTACGTGGTTCTAAATGACCTCTAAGTACGTGCCTCTAAATGACCTCTAAGTAAGTAGTTCTAAATGACCCCTAAGTACGTAGTTCTAAATGACCTCTAGGTACGTACTTCCAAATGACTTCTAAGTAAGTGGTTCTAAATGACCTCTAAGTACGTGGTTCTAAATGTCCTCTATGTACGTGGTTCTAAAAGACCTCATATACGTAGTTCTAAATGACCTCTAAGTACGTGGGTTCTAAATGACCCCTAAGTTCGTAGTTCTAAATGACCTCTAAATACGTAGCTCTAAATAACCTCTAAGTACGTGGTTCTAAATGACCTCTAAGTACGAGGTTCAAAATGACCTCTAAGTACGTGGTTCTAAATGACCTCTAAGTACTTGGTTCTAAATGACCTCTAAGTAAGTAGTTCTAAATGACCCCTAAGTACGTAGTTCTAAATGACCTCTAGGTACGTACTTCCAAATGACATCTAAGTAAGTGGTCCTAAATGACCTCTAAGTACGTAGTTCTAAATGACCTCTAAGTACGAAGTCCTAAATGACCTCTAAGAACGTATTTCTATATTACCTCTAAGTACGTAGTTCTAAATGACCTCAAAGTAAGTAGTTCTAAATGACCTCTAAGTACGTAGTTCTAAATGACCTCTAAGTATGTGGTTCTAAATGACCTCTAAGTAAGTGGTTCTAAATGACCTCTAAGTACATGGTTCTATATGATCTCTTAGTACGTGGTTCTAAATGACCTCTAAGTACGTGGGTTCTTCTAAATAACTTCTAAGTACGTGGTTCAAAATGTCCTCAAAGTACGTGGTTCTAAATGACCTTATATACGTAGTGCTAAATAACCTCTAAGTACGTGGTTCTAAATGTCCTCTAAGTACGTGGTTCTAAATGACCTTATATACGTAGTGCTAAATAACCTATAAGTACGTGGTTCTAAATCACCTCTAAGTACGTGGTTCTGAATGACCTCTAAGTTCGTGGGTTCTAAATGACCTCTTAGAACGTAGTTCTAACTGACCTCTAATTACATGGTTTTAACTATCCTCTAAGTACGTGGTTCTAAAAGACCTCTATGTACGAGGTTCTAAATGACCTCTAAGTACGTGGTTCTAAATGACCTCTAAGTACTTGGTTCTAAATGACCTCTAAGTCAGTAGTTCTAAATGATATCTAAGTACGTAGTTCTAAATGACCTCTAAATAGATGGTTCTAAATGACCTCTAAGTACGTGGTTCTAAATATCTTCTAAGTACGTAGTTCTAAATGACGTCTAAGTACGTAGTTCTAAATACCTCTAGATACGTAGTTCCAAATGACCTCTAAGTAGGTGGTTCTAAATGACCTCTAACTACGTGGTCCTAAATGACCTCTAGGTACGTAGTTCTAAATGACCTCTAAGTAAGTAGTTCTAAATGACCTCTAAGTATGTGGTTCTAAATGACCTCTAAGTACGTAGTTCTAAATGACCTCTAAGTACGAAGTCCTAAATAACCTCTAAGAACGTAGTTCTATATTACCTCTAAGTACGTAGTTCTAAATGACCTCTAAGTACGTAGTTCTAATTGACCTCTAGGTACGTAGTTCTAAATGACCTCTAAGTAAGTAGTTCTAAATGACCTCTATGTATGTGGTTCTAAATGACCTCTAAGTAAGTGGTTCTAAATGACCTCTAAGTACGTGGTTCTATATGATCTCTTAGTACGTGGTTCTAAATGACCTCTAAGTACGTGGGTTCTTCTAAATGACTTCTAAGTACGTGGTTCAAAATGTCCTCTAAGTACGTGGTTCTAAATGACCTTATATACGTAGTGCTAAGTAACCTCTAAGTACGTGGTTCTAAATGACCTCTTAGTACGTGGTTATAAATGACCTCTAAGTACGTGCTTCTAAATGACCTCTAAGTAAGTAGTTCTAAATGACCCCTAACTTCGTAGTTCTAAATGACCTCTAGGTACGTACTTCCAAATGACATCTAAGTAAGTGGTTCTAAATGACCTCTAAGTACGTGGTCCTAAATGACCTCTAGGTACGTAGTTCTAAATGACCTCTAAGTAAGTAGTTCTAAATGACCTCTAAGTATGTGGTTCTAAATGACCTCTAAGTACGTAGTTCTAAATGACCTCTAAGTACGAAGTCCTAAATGACCTCTAAGAACGTAGTTCTATATTACCTCTAAGTACGTAGTTCTAAATGACCTCTAAGTACGTAGTTCTAATTGACCTCTAGGTACGTAGTTCTAAATGACCTCAAAGTAAGTAGTTCTAAATGACCTCTAAGTATGTGGTTCTAAATGACCTCTAAGTAAGTGGTTCTAAATGACCTCTAAGTACGTGGTTCTAAATGACCTCTAAGTACGTGGGTTCTTCTAAATGACTTCTAAGTACGTGGTTCAAAATGTCCTCTATGTACGTGGTTCTAAATGACCTTATATACGTAGTGCTAAATAACCTCTAAGTACGTGGTTCTAAATGTCCTACAAGTACGTGGTTCTAAATGACCTTATATACGTAGTGCTAAATAACCTCTAAGTACGTGGTTCTAAATCACCTCTAAGTACGTGGTTCTGAATGACCTTTAAGTTCGTGGGTTCTAAATGATCTCTTAGAACGTAGTTCTAACTGACCTCTAATTACATGGTTTTAACTATCCTCTAAGTACGTGGTTCTAAATGACCTCTAAGTACGAGGTTCTAAATGACCTCTAAGTACGTGGTTCTAAATGACCTCTAAGTACTTAGTTCTAAATGACCTCTAAGTCAGTAGTTCTAAATGACACCTAAGTACGTGGTTCTAAATGTCCTCTTAATACGTGGTTCTAAATGACCTCATATACGTAGTTCTAAATGACCTCTAAGTACGTGGTTCTAAATGACCTCTAACTACGTGGTTCTAAATGACCTCTAAGTACGTGCTTCTAAATGACCTCTAGGTACGTACTTCCATATGACATCTAAGTAAGTGGTTCTAAATGACCTCTAAGTACGTTGTTCTAGATGACCTCTAAGTACGTGGTTCTAAATGACCTCTATGTACGTGCTTCTAAATGACCTCTAAGTACGTAGTTCTAAATGACCATAAGTACGTGGATTTATATGACCTTAAAGTACGTAGTTCTAAATGACCTCTAAGTACGTAGTTCTAAATGACCTCTAAGTATGTGGTTCTAAATGACCTCTAAGTACGTGGTTCTAAATGACCTCTAAATACTTAGTTCAAATGCCCTCTATGTACGTGGTTCCAAATGTCCTCTAAGTACGTGGTTCTAAATGACCTCATATACGTAGTTCTAAATGACCTCTAAGTACGTGGTTCTAAATGACCTCTAACTACGTGGTTCTAAATGACCTCTAAGTACGTGCTTCTAAATGACCTCTAAGTAAGTAGTTCTAAATGACCCCTAAGTACGTAGTTCTAAATGACCTCTAGGTACGTACTTCCAAATGACTTCTAAGTAAGTGGTTCTAAATGACCTCTAAGTACGTGGTTCTAAATGTCCTCTAAGTACGTGGTTCTAAAAGACCTCATATACGTAGTTCTAAATGACCTCTAAGTACGTGGGTTCTAAATGACCCCTAAGTTCGTAGTTCTAAATGACCTCTAAATACGTAGCTCTAAATGACCTCTATGTACGTGGTTCTATATGACCTCTAAGTACGTGGGCTCTAAATGACATGTGAGTACGTGGTTCTAAATGACCTCTAAGTACGTAGTTCTAAATGACCTCTAAATTGTTGGTTTTAAATGCCCTAAGTACGTGGTTCTAAATGACCTCTCAGTACGTGGTTCTAAATGACCTCTAAGTACGTGGTTCTAAATGACATCTAAGTACGTAGTTCTAAATGACCTCTAAATAGTTGGTTCTAAATGACCTCTAAGTACGTGGTTATAAATGACCTCTAAGTACGTGCTTCTAAATGACCTCTAAGTAAGTAGTTATAAATGACCCCTAAGTACGTAGTTCTAAATGACCTCTAGGTACGTACTTCCAAATGACATCTAAGTAAGTGGTTCTAAATGACCTCTAAGTACGTGGTCCTAAATGACCTCTAGGTACGTAGTTCTAAATGACCTCTAAGTAAGTAGTTCTAAATGACCTCTAAGTATGTGGTTCTAAATGACCTCTAAGTACGTAGTTCTAAATGACCTCTAAGTACGAAGTCCTAAATGACCTCTAAGAACGTAGTTCTATATTACCTCTAAGTACGTAGTTCTAATTGACCTCTAAGTACGTAGTTCTAATTGACCTCTAAGTACGTAGTTCTAAATGACCTCAAAGTAAGTAGTTCTAAATGACCTCTAAGTATGTGGTTCTAAATGACCTCTAAGTAAGTGGTTCTAAATGACCTCTAAGTACGTGGTTCTATATGATCTCTTAGTACGTGGTTCTAAATGACCTCTAAGTACGTTGGTTCTTCTAAATGACTTCTAAGTACGTGGTTCAAAATGTCCTCTAAGTACGTGGTTCTAAATGACCTTATATACGTAGTGCTAAATAACCTCTAAGTACGTGGTTCTAAATCACCTCTAAGTACGTGGTTCTGAATGACCTCTAAGTTCGTGGGTTCTAAATGACCTCTTAGAACGTAGTTCTAACTGACCTCTAATTACATGGTTTTAACTATCCTCTAAGTACGTGGTTCTAAATGACCTCTAAGTACAAGGTTCTAAATGACCTCTAAGTACGTGGTTCTAAATGACCTCTAAGTACTTGGTTCTAAATGACCTCTAAGTCAGTAGTTCTAAATGACATCTAAGTACGTAGTTCTAAATGACCTCTAAATAGTTGGTTCTAAATGACCTCTAAGTACATGGTTCTAAATATCTTCTAAGTACGTAGTTCTAAATGACGTCTAAGTACGTAGTTCTAAATACCTCTAGATACGTAGTTCCAAATGACCTCTAAGTAAGTGGTTCTAAATGACCTCTAAGTACGTGGTCCTAAATGACCTTATATACGTAGTGCTAAATAACCTCTAAGTACGTGGTTCTAAATGACCTCTTAAAACGTGGTTATAAATGACCTCTAAGTACGTGCTTCTAAATGACCTCTAAGTAAGAAGTTCTAAATGACCCCTAAGTACGTAGTTCTAAATGACCTCTAGGTACGTACTTCCAAATGACATCTAAGTAAGTGGTTCTAAATGACCTCTAAGTACGAAGTCCTAAATGACCTCTAAGAACGTAGTTCTATATTACCTCTAAATACGTAGTTCTAAATGACCTCTAGGTACGTAGTTCTAATTGACCTCTAGGTACGTAGTTCTAAATGACCTCAAGGTAAGTAGTTCTAAATGACCTCTAAGTATCTGGTTCTAAATGACCTCTAAGTAAGTGGTTCTAAATGACCTCTAAGTACGTGGGTTCTTCTAAATGACTTCTAAGTACGTGGTTCAAAATGTCCAATAAGTACGTGGTTCTAAATGACCTTATATACGTAGTGCTAAATAACCTCTAAGTATGTGGTTCTAAATGACCTCTTAGTACGTGGTTATAAATGACCTCTAAGTACGTGCTTCTAAATGACCTCTAAGTAAGTAGTTCTAAATGACCCCTAAGTACGTAGTTCTAAATGAACTCTAGGTACGTACTTCCAAATGACATCTAAGTAAGTGGTTCTAAATGACCTCTAAGTACGTGGTCCTAAATGACCTCTAGGTACGTAGTTCTAAATGACCTCTAAGTAAGTAGTTCTAAATGACCTCTAAGTATGTGGTTATAAATGACCTCTTAGTACGTAGTTCTAAATGACCTCTAAGTACGAAGTCCTAAATGACCTTTAGGAACGTAGTTCTATATTACCTGTAAGTACGTAGTTCTAAATGACCTCTAAGTACGTAGTTCTAATTGACCTCTAGGTACGTAGTTCTAAATGACCTCAAAGTAAGTAGTTCTAAATGACCTCTAAGTATGTGGTTCTAAATGACCTCTAAGTAAGTGGTTCTAAATGACCTCTAAGTACGTGGTTCTAAATGACCTCTAAGTACGTGGGTTCTTCTAAATGACTTCTAAGTACGTGGTTCAAAATGTCCTCTAAGTACGTGGTTCTAAATGACCTTATATACGTAGTGCTAAAAAACCTCTAAGTACGTGGTTCTAAATGACCTCTTAGAACGTAGTTCTAACTGACCTCTAATTACATGGTTTTAACTATCCTCTAAGTACGTGGTTCTAAATGACCTCTAGGTACGAGGTTCTAATTGACCTCTAAGTACGTGGTTCTAAATGACCTCTAAGTACTTGGTTCTAAATGACCTCTAAGTCAGTAGTTCTAAATGACACCTAAGTACGTGGTTCTAAATGACCTCTAAGTACGTGGTACTAAATGACCTCTAAGTACTTGGTTCTAAATGACCTCTAAGTCAGTAGTTCTAAATGACACCTAAGTACGTGGTTCTAAATGTCCTCTAAGTACGTGGTTCTAAATGACCTCATATACGTAGTTCTAAATGACCTCTAAGTACGTGGTTCTAAATGACCTCTAACTACGTGGTTCTAAATGACTTCTAAGTACGTGCTTCTAAATGACCTCTAGGTACGTACTTCCAAATGACATCTAAGTAAGTGGTTCTAAATGACCTCTAAGTACGTTGTTCTAGATGACCTCTAAGTACGTGGTTCTAAATGACCTCTATGTACGTGCTTCTAAATGACCTCTAAGTACGTAGTTCTAAATGACCATAAGTACGTGGATTTAAATGACCTTAAAGTACGTAGTTCTAAATGACCTCTAAGTACGTAGTTCTAAATGACCTCTAAGTATGTGGTTCTAAATGACCTCTAAGTACGTGGTTCTAAATGACCTCTAAATACTTAGTTCAAATGCCCTTTAAGTACGTGGTTCCAAATGTCCTCTAAGTACGTGGTTCTAAATGACCTCATATACGTAGTTCTAAATGACCTCTAAGTACGTGGTTCAAAATGACCTCAAACTACGTGGTTCTAAATGACCTTCTATGTACGTGCTTCTATATGACCTCTAAGTAAGTAGTTCTAAATGACCCCTAAGTACGTAGTTCTAAATGACCTCTAGGTACGTACTTCCAAATGACTTCTAAGTAAGTGGTTCTAAATGCCCTCTAAGTACGTGGTTCCAAATGTCCTCTAAGTACGTGGTTCTAAATGACCTCATATACGTAGTTCTAAATGACCTCTAAGTACGTGGTTCAAAATGTCCTCTAAGTACGTGGTTCTAAAAGACCTCATATACGTAGTTCTAAATGACCTCTAAGTACGTGGGTTCTAAATGACCCCTAAGTTCGTAGTTCTAAATGACCTCTAAATACGTAGCTCTAAATGACCTCTAAGTACGTAGTTCTAAATGACCTCTATGTACGTGGTTCTATATGACCTCTAAGTACGTGGGCTCTAAATGCCATCTAAGTACGTGGTTCTAAATGACCTCTAAGTACGTAGTTCTAAATGACATCTAAGTACCAAGTTCTAAATGACCTCTAAATAGTTGGTTCTAAATGACCTCTAAGTAAGTGGTTCTAAATGACCTCTAAGTACGTGGTCCTAAATGACCTCTAGGTACGTAGTTCTAAATGACCTCTAAGTAAGTAGTTCTAAATGACCTCTAAGTATGTGGTTCTAAATGACCTCTAAGTACGTAGTTCTAAATGACGTCTAAGTACGAAGTCCTAAATGACCTCTAAGAACGTAGTTCTATATTACCTCTAAGTACGTAGTTCTAAATGACCTCTAAGTGCGTAGTTCTAACTGACCTCTAGGTACGTAGTTCTAAATGACCTCAAAGTAAGTAGTTCTAAATGACCTCTAAGTATGTGGTTCTAAATGACCTCTAAGTAAGTGGTTCTAAATGACCTCTAAGTACGTAGTTCTAATTGACCTCTAGGTACGTAGTTCTAAATGACCTCAAAGTAAGTAGTTCTAAATGACCTCTAAGTATGTGGTTCTAAATGACCTCTAAGTAAGTGGTTCTAAATGACCTCTAAGTACGTGGTTCTATATGATCTCTTAGTACGTGGTTCTAAATGACCTCTAAGTGCGTGGGTTCTTCTAAATGACTTCTAAGTACGTGGTTCAAAATGTCCTCTAAGTACGTGGTTCTAAATGACCTTATATACGTAGTGCTAAATAACCTCTAAGTACGTGGTTCTAAATGTCCTCTAAGTACGTGGTTCTAAATGACCTTATATACGTAGTGCTAAATAACCTCTAAGTACGTGGTTCTAAATCACCTCTAAGTACGTGGTTCTGAATGACCTCTAAGTTCGTGGGTTCTAAATGACCTCTTAGAACGTAGTTCTAACTGACCTCTAATTACATGGTTTTAACTATCCTCTAAGTACGTTATTCTAAATGACCTCTAGGTACGAGGTTCTAATTGACCTCTAAGTACGTGGTTCTAAATGACATCTAAGTACGTAGTTCTAAATGACCTCTAAATAGTTGGTTCTAAATGACCTCTAAGTACGTGGTTCTAAATATCTTCTAAGTACGTAGTTCTAAATGACGTCTAAGTACGTAGTTCTAAATACCTCTAGATACGTAGTTCCAAATGACCTCTAAGTAAGTGGTTCTAAATGACCTCTAAGTACGTGGTCCTAAATGACCTTATATACGTAGTGCTAAATAACCTCTAAGTACGTTGTTCTAAATGACCTCTTAAATCGTGGTTATAAATGACCTCTAAGTACGTGCTTCTAAATGACCTCTATGTAAGTAGTTCTAAATGACCCCTAAGTACGTAGTTCTAAATGACCTTTAGGTACGTACTTCCAAATGACATCTAAGTAAGTGGTTCTAAATGACCTCTAAGTACGAAGTCCTAAATGACCTCTAAGAACGTAGTTCTATATTACCTCTAAATACGTAGTTCTAAATGACCTCTAGGTACGTAGTTCTAATTGACCTCTAGGTACGTAGTTCTAAATGACCTCAAGGTAAGTAGTTCTAAATGACCTCTAAGTATCTGGTTCTAAATGACCTCTAAGTAAGTGGTTCTAAATGACCTCTAAGTACGTGGGTTCTTCTAAATGACTTCTAAGTACGTGGTTCAAAATGTCCTATAAGTACGTGGTTCTAAATGACCTTATATACGTAGTGCTAAATAACCTCTAAGTACGTGGTTCTAAATGACCTCTTAGTACGTGGTTATAAATGACCTCTAAGTACGTGCTTCTAAATGACCTCTAAGTAAGTAGTTCTAAATGACCCCTAAGTACGTAGTTCTAAAAGAACTCTAGGTACGTACTTCCAAATGACATCTAAGTAAGTGGTTCTAAATGACCTCTAAGTACGTGGTCCTAAATGACCTCTAGGTACGTAGTTCTAAATGACCTCTAAGTAAGTAGTTCTAAATGACCTCTAAGTATGTGGTTCTAAATGACCTCTAAGTACGTAGTTCTAAATGACCTCTAAGTACGAAGTCCTAAATGACCTTTAAGAACGTAGTTCTATATTACCTGTAAGTACGTAGTTCTAAATGACTCTAAGTACGTAGTTCTAATTGACCTCTAGGTACGTAGTTCTAAATGACCTCAAAGTAAGTAGTTCTAAATGACCTCTAAGTATGTGGTTCTAAATGACCTCTAAGTAAGTGGTTCTAAATGACCTCTAAGTACGTGGTTCTAAATGACCTCTAAGTACGTGGGTTCTTCTAAATGACTTCTAAGTACGTGGTTCAAAATGTCCTCTAAGTACGTGGTTCTAAATGACCTTATATACGTAGTGCTAAAAAACCTCTAAGTACGTGGTTCTAAATGTCCTCTAAGTACGTGGTTCTAAATGACCTTATATACGTAGTGCTAAATAACCTCTAAGTACATGGTTCTAAATCACCTCTAAGTACGTGGTCCTGAATGACCTCTAAGTTCGTGGGTTCTAAATGACCTCTTATAACGTAGTTCTAACTGACCTCTAATTACATGGTTTTAACTATCCTCTAAGTACGTGGTTCTAAATGATTTCTCAGTACGAGGTTCTAAATGACCTCTACGTACTTGGTTCTAAATGACCTCTAAATCAGTAGTTCTAAATGACACCTAAGTACGTGGTTCTAAATGTCCTCTAAGTACGTGGTTCTAAATGACCTCATATACGTAGTTCTAAATGATCTCTAAGTACGTGGTTCTAAATGACCTCTAACTACGTGGTTCTAAATGACCTCTAAGTACGTGCTTCTAAATGACCTCTAGGTACGTACTTCCAAATGACATCTAAGTAAGTGGTTCTCAATGACCTCTAAGTACGTTGTTCTAGATGACCTCTAAGTACGTGGTTCTAAATGACCTCTATGTACGTGCTTCTAAATGACCTCTAAGTACGTAGTTCTAAATGACCATAAGTACGTGGATTTAAATGACCTTAAAGTACGTAGTTCTAAATGACCTCTAAGTACGTAGTTCTAAATGACCTCTAAGTATGTTGTTCTAAATGACCTCTAAGTACGTGGTTCTAAATGACCTC
Organism: Aphrophora alni; assembly: GCA_963513935.1. NCBI lineage: Eukaryota > Metazoa > Arthropoda > Insecta > Hemiptera > Aphrophoridae > Aphrophora > Aphrophora alni. The sequence continues at coordinate 301,829 of CAUPSG010000132.1, forward strand.
TAAATACTTAGTTCAAATGCCCTTTAAGTACGTGGTTCCAAATGTCCTCTAAGTACGTGGTTCTAAATTACCTCATATACGTAGTTCTAAATGACCCCTAAGTACGTGGTTCTAAATGACCTCTAACTACGTGGTTCTAAATGACCTTCTATGTACGTGCATCTATATTTATGACCTCTAAGTGAGTAGTTCTAAATGACCCCTAAGTACGTAGTTCTAAATGACCTCTAGGTACGTACTTCCAAATGACTTCTAAGTAAGTGGTTCTAAATGACCTATAAGTTCGTGGTTCTAAATGTCCTCTAAGTACGTGGTTCTAAAAGACCTCATATACGTAGTTCTAAATGACCTCTAAGTACGTGGGTTCTAAATGACCCCTAAGTTCGTAGTTCTAAATGACCTCTAAATACGTAGCTCTAAATAACCTCTAAGTACGTAGTTCTAAATGACCTCTATGTACGTGGTTCTATATGACCTCTAAGTACGTGGGCTCTAAATGACATCTGAGTACGTGGTTCTAAATGACCTCTAAGTACGTAGTTCTAAATGACCTCTAAGTTGTTGGTTCTAAATGACCTCTAAGTACGTGGTTCTAAATGACCTCTCAGTACGTGGTGCTAAATGACCTCTAAGTACGTGGTTCTAAATGACATCTAAGTACGTAGTTCTAAATGACCTCTAAATAGTTGGTTCTAAATGACCTCTAAGTACGTGGTTCTAAATATCTTCTAAGTACGTAGTTCTAAATGACGTCTAAGTACGTAGTTCTAAATACCTCTAGATACGTAGTTCCAAATGACCTCTATGTAAGTGGTTCTAAATGACCTATAAGTACGTGGTCCTAAATGACCTCTAGGTACGTAGTTCTAAATGACCTCTAAGTAAGTAGTTCTAAATGACCTCTAAGTATGTGGTTCTAAATGACCTCTAAGTACGTAGTTCTAAATGACCTCTAAGTACGAAGTCCTAAATGACCTCTAAGAACGTAGTTCTATATTACCTCTAAGTACGTAGTTCTAAATGACCTCTAAGTGCGTAGTTCTAATTGTCCTCTCGGTACGTAGTTCTAAATGACCTCAAAGTAAGTAGTTCTAAATGACCTCTAAGTATGTGGTTCTAAATGACCTCTAAGTAAGTGGTTCTAAATGACCTCTAAGTACGTAGTTCTAATTGACCTCTAGGTACGTAGTTCTAAATGACCTCAAAGTAAGTAGTTCTAAATGACCTCTAAGTATGTGGTTCTAAATGACCTCTAAGTAAGTGGTTCTAAATGACCTCTAAGTACGTGGTTCTATATGATCTCTTAGTACGTGGTTCTAAATGACCTCTAAGTACGTGGGTTCTTCTAAATGACTTCTAAGTACGTGGTTCAAAATGTCCTCTAAGTACGTGGTTCTAAATGACCTTATATACGTAGTGCTAAATAACCTCTAAGTACGTGGTTCTAAATCACCTCTAAGTACGTGGTTCTGAATGACCTCTAAGTTCGTGGGTTTTAAATGACCTCTTAGAACGTAGTTCTAACTGACCTCTAATTACATGGTTTTAACTATCCTCTAAGTACGTGGTTCTAAATGACCTCCAGGTACGAGGTTCTAATTGACCTCTAAGTACGTGGTTCTAAATGACCTCTAAGTACTTGGTTCTAAATGACCTCTAAGTCAGTAGTTTTAAATGACATCTAAGTACGTGGTTCTAAATGACCTCTAAGTACGTGGTTCTAAATGACCTCATATACGTAGTTCTAAATGACCTCTAAGTACGTGGTTCTAAATAACCTCTAACTACGTGGTTCTAAATGGCTTTTAAGTACGTGCTTCTAAATGACCTCTAGGTACGTACTTCCAAATGACAACTAAGTAAGTGGTTCTAAATGACCTCTAAGTACGTTGTTCTAGATGACCTCTAAGTACGTGGTTCTAAATGACCTCTATGTACGTGCTTCTAAATGACCTCTAAGTACGTAGTTCTAAATGACCATAAGTACGTGGATTTAAATGACCTTAAAGTACGTAGTTCTAAATGACCTCTAAGTACGTAGTTCTAAATGACCTCTAAGTACGTGCTTCTAAATGACCTCTAAGTAAGTAGTTCTAAATGACCCCTAAATACGTAGTTCTAAATGACCTCTAGGTACGTAGTTCTAATTGACCTCTAGGTACGTAGTTCTAAATGACCTCAAGGTAAGTAGTTCTAAATGACCTCTAAGTATCTGGTTCTAAATGACCTCTAAGTAAGTGGTTCTAAATGACCTCTAAGTACGTGGGTTCTTCTAAATGACTTCTAAGTACGTGGTTCAAAATGTCCTATAAGTACGTGGTTCTAAATGACCTTATATACGTAGTGCTAAATAACCTCTAAGTACGTGGTTCTAAATGACCTCTTAGTACGTGGTTATAAATGACCTCTAAGTACGTTCTTCTAAATGACCTCTAAGTAAGTAGTTCTAAATGACCCCTAAGTACGTAGTTCTAAATGAACTCTAGGTACGTACTTCCAAATGACATCTAAGTAAGTGGTTCTAAATGACCTCTAAGTACGTGGTCCTAAATGACCTCTAGGTACGTAGTTCTAAATGACCTCTAAGTAAGTAGTTCTAAATGACCTCTAAGTATGTGGTTCTAAATGACCTCTAAGTACGTAGTTCTAAATGACCTCTAAGTACGAAGTCCTAAATGACCTTTAAGAACGTAGTTCTATATTACCTGTAAGTACGTAGTTCTAAATGACTCTAAGTACGTAGTTCTAATTGACCTCTAGGTACGTAGTTCTAAATGACCTCAAAGTAAGTAGTTCTAAATGACCTCTAAGTATGTGGTTCTAAATGACCTCTAAGTAAGTGGTTCTAAATGACCTCTAAGTACGTGGTTCTAAATGACCTCTAAGTACGTGGGTTCTTCTAAATGACTTCTAAGTACGTGGTTCAAAATGTCCTCTAAGTACGTGGTTCTAAATGACCTTATATACGTAGTGCTAAAAAACCTCTAAGTACGTGGTTCTAAATGTCCTCTAAGTACGTGGTTCTAAATGACCTTATATACGTAGTGCTAAATAACCTCTAAGTACATGGTTCTAAATCACCTCTAAGTACGTGGTTCTGAATGACCTCTAAGTTCGTGGGTTCTAAATGACCTCTTATAACGTAGTTCTAACTGACCTCTAATTACATGGTTTTAACTATCCTCTAAGTACGTGGTTCTAAACGATTTCTCAGTACGAGGTTCTAAATGACCTCTACGTACGTGGTTCTAAATGACCTCTATGTACTTGGTTCTAAATGACCTCTAAATCAGTAGTTCTAAATGACACCTAAGTACGTGGTTCTAAATGTCCACTAAGTACGTGGTTCTAAATGACCTCATATACGTAGTTCTAAATGACCTCTAAGTACGTGGTTCTAAATGACCTCTAACTACGTGGTTCTAAATGACCTCTAAGTACGTGCTTCTAAATGACCTCTAGGTACGTACTTCCAAATGACATCTAAGTAAGTGGTTCTAAATGACCTCTAAGTACGTTGTTCTAGATGACCTCTAAGTACGTGGTTCTAAATGACCTCTATGTACGTGCTTCTAAATGACCTCTAAGTACGTAGTTCTAAATGACCATAAGTACGTGGATTTAAATGACCTTAAAGTACGTAGTTCTAAATGACCTCTAAGTACGTAGTTCTAAATGACCTCTAAGTATGTGGTTCTAAATGACCTCTAAGTACGTGGTTCTAAATGACCTCTAAATACTTAGTTCAAATGCCCTCTAAGTACGTGGTTCCAAATGTCCTCTAAGTACGTGGTTCTAAATTACCTCATATACGTAGTTCTAAATGACCCCTAAGTACGTGGTTCTAAATGACCTCTAACTACGTGGTTCTAAATGACCTTCTATGTACGTGCTTCTATATTTATGACCTCTAAGTGAGTAGTTCTAAATGACCCCTAAGTACGTAGTTCTAAATGACCTCTAGGTACGTACTTCCAAATGACTTCTAAGTAAGTGGGTTTAAATGACCTCTAAGTTCGTGGTTCTAAATGTCCTCTAAGTACGTGGTTCTAAAAGACCTCATATACGTAGTTCTAAATGACCTCTAAGTACGTAGGTTCTAAATGACCCCTAAGTTCGTAGTTCTAAATGACCTCTAAATACGTAGCTCTAAATGACCTCTAAGTACGTAGTTCTAAATGACCTCTATGTACGTGGTTCTATATGACCTCTAAGTACGTGGGCTCTAAATGACATCTGAGTACGTGGTTCTAAATGACCTCTAAGTACGTAGTTCTAAATGACCTCTAAGTTGTTGGTTCTAAATGACCTCTAAGTACGTGGTTCTAAATGACCTCTCAGTACGTGGTGCTAAATGACCTCTAAGTACGTGGTTCTAAATGACATCTAAGTACGTAGTTCTAAATGACCTCTAAATAGTTGGTTCTAAATGACCTCTAAGTACGTGGTTCTAAATATCTTCTAAGTACGTAGTTCTAAATGACGTCTAAGTACGTAGTTCTAAATACCTCTAGATACGTAGTTCCAAATGACCTCTAAGTAAGTGGTTCGAAATGACCTATAAGTACGTGGTCCTAAATGACCTCTAGGTACGTAGTTCTAAATGACCTCTAAGTAAGTAGTTCTAAATGACCTCTAAGTATGTGGTTCTAAATGACCTCTAAGTACGTAGTTCTAAATGACCTCTAAGTACGAAGTCCTAAATGACCTCTAAGAACGTAGTTCTATATTACCTCTAAGTACGTAGTTCTAAATGTCCTCAAAGTAAGTAGTTCTAAATGACCTCTAAGTATGTGGTTCTAAATGACCTCTAAGTACGTAGTTCTAAATGACCTCTAAGTACGAAGTCCTAAATGACCTTTAAGAACGTAGTTCTATATTACCTGTAAGTACGTAGTTCTAAATGACCTCTAAGTGCGTAGTTCTAATTGACCTCTAGGTACGTAGTTCTAAATGACCTCAAAGTAAGTAGTTCTAAATGACCTCTAAGTATGTGGTTCTAAATGACCTCTAAGTAAGTGGTTCTAAATGACCTCTAAGTACGTAGTTCTAATTGACCTCTAGGTACGTAGTTCTAAATGACCTCAAAGTAAGTAGTTGTAAATGACCTCTAAGTATGTGGTTCTAAATGACCTTTAAGTAAGTGGTTCTAAATGACCTCTAAGTACGTGGTTCTATATGATCTCTTAGTACGTGGTTCTAAATGACCTCTAAGTACGTGGGTTCTTCTAAATGACTTCTAAGTACGTGGTTCAAAATGTCCTCTAAGTACGTGGTTCTAAATGACCTTATATACGTAGTGCTAAATAACCTCTAAGTACGTGGTTCTAAATCACCTCTAAGTACGTGGTTCTGAATGACCTCTAAGTTCGTGGGTTCTAAATGACCTCTTAGAACGTAGTTCTAACTGACCTCTAATTACATGGTTTTAACTATCCTCTAAGTACGTGGTTCTAAATGACCTCCAGGTACGAGGTTCTAATTGACCTCTAAGTACGTGGTTCTAAATGACCTCTAAGTACTTGGTTCTAAATGACCTCTAAGTCAGTAGTTCTAAATGACACCTAAGTACGTGGTTCTAAATGACCTCTAAGTACGTGGTTCTAAATGACCTCATATACGTAGTTCTAAATGACCTCTAAGTACGTGGTTCTAAATGACCTCTAACTACGTGGTTCTAAATGACTTCTAAGTAGGTGCTTCTAAATGACCTCTAGGTACGTACTTCCAAATGACATCTAAGTAAGTGGTTCTAAATGACCTCTAAGTACGTTGTTCTTAATGACCTCTAAGTACGTGGTTCTAAATGACCTCTATGTACGTGCTTCTAAATGACCTCTAAGTACGTAGGTCTAAATGACCATAAGTACGTGGATTTAAATGACCTTAAAGTACGTAGTTCTAAATGACCTCTAAGTACGTAGTTCTAAATGACCTCTAAGTATGTGGTTCTAAATGACCTCTAAGTACGTAGTTCTAAATGACCTCTAAATACTTAGTTCAAATGCCCTCTAAGTACGTGGTTCCAAATGTCCTCTAAGTACGTGGTTCTAAATGACCTCATATACGTAGTTCTAAATGACCTCTAAGTAAGTGGTTCAAAATGACCTCAAACTACGTGGTTCTTAATGACCTTCTATGTACGTGCTTCTATATGACCTCTAAGTAAGTAGTTCTAAATGACCCCTAAGTACGTAGTTCTAAATGACCTCTAGGTACGTACTTCCAAATGACTTCTAAGTAAGTGGTTCTAAATGCCCTCTAAGTACGTGGTTCCAAATGTCCTCTAAGTACGTGGTTCTAAATGACCTCATATACGTAGTTCTAAATGACCTCTAAGTACGTGGTTCTAAATGTCCTCAAAGTACGTGGTTCTAAAAGACCTCATATACGTAGTTCTAAATGACCTCTAAGTACGTGGGTTCTAAATGACCCCTAAGTTCGTAGTTCTAAATGACCTCTAAATACGTAGCTCTAAATGACCTCTAAGTACGTAGTTCTAAATGCCCTCTAAGTACGTGGTTCCAAATGTCCTCTAAGTACGTGGTTCTAAATGACCTCATATACGTAGTTCTAAATGACCTCTAAGTACGTGGTTCTAAATTTCCTCTAAGTACGTGGTTCTAAAAGACCTCATATACGTAGTTCTAAATGACCTCTAAGTACGTGGGTTCTAAATGACCCCTAAGTTCGTAGTTCTAAATGACCTCTAAATACGTAGCTCTAAATGACCTCTAAGTACGTAGTTCTAAATGACCTCTATGTACGTGGTTCTATATGACCTCTAAGTACGTAGTTCTAAATGACCTCTAAGTACGTAGTTCTAATTGACCTCTAGGTACGTAGTTCTAAATGACCTCAAAGTAAGTAGTTCTAAATGACCTCTAAGTATGTGGTTCGAAATGACCTCTAAGTACGTGGTTCTAAATATCTTCTAAGTACGTAGTTCTAAATGACGTCTAAGTACGTAGTTCTAAATACCTCTAGATACGTAGTTCCAAATGACCTCTAAGTAAGTGGTTCTAAATGACCTCTAAGTACGTGGTCCTAAATGACCTCTAGGTACGTAGTTCTAAATGACCTCTAAGTAAGTAGTTCTAAATGACCTCTAAGTATGTGGTTCTAAATGACCTCTAAGTACGTAGTTCTAAATGACCTCTAAGTACTGTAGCATTCAAATTCAAAATTACATCTGCAATATAAATTCATTCACTCGACTTCCACATATCCAACTTCCGTCGTTTGACAGATGCTGGCACCTGGCGGCCTTCTCCAAAACTAAGCATCGCATGACATCCAAGTGCAAAGTACAACGGCAGGCCAGCCTAGCTGCTTTAATACCCGTTGCCAGTCTATCTGAAATAACTCACGATGTTCTACATTCAATTATAAGCTCCGTCAGACAAATTTTTTGTTCTCAAAATTACGTCTCAGTTTCTAAACGACATGTTAAGTTACAGTTTTGTGCGCTTTAGTTTTTTTTAAAAATGTTAAGTATATTATTATTTTCACGGCACAAGCTCACGTGATCTGCGACAGGATTTTCCAGCTAATACGCTGGTAGGAGATTCTCAGCAATTCTTGCCTCAGATTGCATAGACCAGCTAAGAATCTAAACATGTTTCGTCCTGTTGGCAAAACACGTTTTTCTTAATATACCTTCAAAGTTTCAAGTGCACAAAAGTGATGTTAAAAAAAACTGACTTTATAGAACTTTAATTAAACTCATTTTGTACATGTGCCTAAATTGCTTCAGCGTATATTTTTTTTTTAAGCTATCTTTTAGATGTAGACTTGTGTAGTTATTTATAAAATATATAAAAAATTTTTGGGTGGAGCCTGCATGCAAACTTTCGGTCCTAACAACCTCCAAGAGGTTATTTTCTAAATTAATATAATTGACGTCAATTTAAAAATTTAAATATTCAAAATTTTCATTTCTTTTTTTTAAATAAACTTCTCATTTTATAATAAATTCTTTGTCTAAAATATATATATTTATTGGCCAATATAGCATTTAAGTAATTTATCAAATAAGTGATATTATGTAACTGTTTTTTAAAAAAAAAAACTATCATCTCATAAAGTCAAAGGGGGGGGGAATAAATATCAGTATCTTTTCATTTTTTTTTTATTTCGTAAGTTTTTACATTTAAGGGCGTATAATCTTTTTTTTTGGATTAATTATAATCCTGTTAATTGTTAAGCTGTGCTCATTGTCTTTTGTTAAATTTTGTAACTATAAAATATATAAACTAATAGGGGGGGGATAAATTTTCAGAATCCATTGATTAATTTTTTTTATTAAATTATAATATTTTACATTAAGGGCGTATAACTTATATCAATTATAATATTGTTAATCATAAGCTTTTATTGATGATTTGTCTCAGGATGTCTTTCTAAGTTGTAAATGATAAAATCTGAACCGTCGAAATTTCTTTCTTTTGTTTAAATAAATTTGAGCCTTGTTAATTACTAAATTTGTCTTTGTCTTTTTTTATTTTTCTTTTCAAACATTGTTACCATTTGGTTCCGCCTTTCTTAAATTTAAGTCCCCTGGTAACATGTTTCTGGTAGCAGAGCGTGGTTTGCTTTAAATTCTAGCGTGGTTAAATTAAATTATAAAGTGGTTAATTTTAAATTCTGAACCTTAGTTAATTTTCAAAATTTTGTATTGGAACCATATAAATTTACATTCTTAAAAATTTTCTTTGTTAAACAAGGCTCAATTTTATGTTTTGCAGCTTTTTTCAAATACTGCACAACTATTGCTGATGAAATTTTTTTTTTTTCTCTTATATTTAAATCCATGTAAATTCATTAGTCTCTTTTTTTTATTTATTTTCATATAAACACTTTATACAAAAACTTCTAAACCAATTTTGATAAAATTTTTTTTAAAATTATTTTCTCTGCTTAAATAAATTTTTTTTTATATATTTACATACACTGCACTCTAGTCATTCACTGAATTTGATCCAGACAGCGGGCTCATTCGGGAATTCCAAAAAAAAAATTTAAATAAATAATAAAACCCAAAAATAGTTAGAAACAAAAAAAAACAAAAAAAATTTAAAATTTCCTTCAAAAACTTTCTCGAGTTTTCTTTCGCTTGTCTTTATTAATTCATACTTACACACACACATATACACAACAACTACACTACATATAATTCTTGAGTCATTCTCTGGTTCTTTCACTTTATTTTTGTATCATCTTAAAAGAAAATGTTTTTTTTTAAAATCACTTGGTTTATTTTTTTTTTATTATCAGCAATAGTTAAAATGGCAGTAGACTTGCTGAGATTAGTAGATGCATTAAAGAACACTGAGCTCGCTTTCAAATTTTTTTTGTCATCTTGAAAGAAAATTATTTTTATTTATTTTTTTTTAATTTTATCATCATGAGCAATAGGCAAGATGGCGGTGGACTGGTTGATGCAGATGGTGGCATTTTCTTAATAGATAATTGAAATGTTGAACACTCTTTTTAAAAAAAAAAATATATCATTGTGTACATTTTTTTTTCTCTTTTCCAAATTATAGGGGCCCAGTTTTATGTAGGACAACATGGTTGGCCTGTTTGCCTTTTCTTAAATTATTTGGTTGTTTGTTAGTTAGCAGGTCAACATGTTTGTTTCCTGATTTAGTTTTTTTTGTTAGGGTTGAGAAAACCGGAGTTGGGTTTTCTCACATTGTGGATCACCTTTTTATACTGTCCTTTTGCCACACTTTTTTTGCTACACTTCTTTCACACTTTTTTTATAATCACAACATATTTTGATGAAATTTTTTTTTTACACATTTTTTTTGATTAAATTTAATTCCTTTTTTGGGGCACATGATACACATATAAGACCTTAAGTCAAACACCACATGCCCTGCCTTGTGCAGTAAAACAATCTTGACTTCCCAACGTTTCATACTGCTTCTTTGTTTATTTTTAAAATGGATTATTTGTTTAGACCCTTCAAAATTCTTTTTTCTCACGGAAATTGTTAAGAGCCGTGAATAGTTTAAATTTCTCTTCGTATGGGAGAAGAGGAATTTAAAAAAAAATAACGACGCTGAGCATGATCTGACCTAAAAGGCTTCAGGAGTTTTTGTTTTATTTTTATTTATTTTTGATATATATATTTTAATGGTCGGTTCAGAGGATTCTCCTCCCGCTTGCGAGCTTCCTCTGAGTCCGGCCTTTTCCTGAAGTCCTTAGTGCTATGCACTTTCCCTCCCCTGGTCCCCGGAGTGGTCACCTCCTCTTGGTGTCCCGAGGTGCCACTCCACCCCTTTCCCCACGTACCTTAGTGTACAAAGTCAGTTCATGCACAGCAATGTCGACCCTTGCGTCATCCTTCAGCTCTTTCTCTCCTGGGCTTATCCCAATTATAGGTGGGAAGAGCTGAGACGCTGTAGAAATTTCAAAATTTAATAAGTAATTGCCGAAGGAGGCTTCACCCTAGAGTGGTGACTATAAAAGCATTATGAAGCGTTGTTTCTATCAGGTGCCCCTGACTTCAAAATTTTTGTAGGAGGCCCTTCAGGCCCCTATCTTCGAACTTTTGTTGAAGGCCCTTCTGGCCCCTTTTCTAAATTTTGTGAGAGGCCCTTCTGGCCTCCTTTCTGACTCCACCCCAACTCCGTCTTTCGGGGGGGAGAGCTGTAACATCCTAATTCAAAATTACATCTACAAAATAAATTCATTCACTCGACTTCCACATATCCAACTTCCGTCGTTTGACAGATGCTGGCACCTGGCGGCCTTCTCCAAAACTAAGCATCGCATGACATCCAAGTGCAAAGTACAACGGCAGGCCAGCCTAGGTTTTTAATACCCGTTGCCAGTCTATCTGAAATAACTCACGATGTTCTACATTCAATTATAAGCTCCGTCAGACATATTTTTTTTCGTTCTCAAAATTACTTCTCAGTTCTAAACGACATGTTAAGTTACAGTTTTGTGCGCTTTAGTTTTTTTTAAAAATGTTAAATAAATTATTATTTTTCACGGCACAAGCTCACGTGATCTGCGACAGGATTTTCCAGGTATTTCAAATTTACAGATTTTATCATATCTTAAATTTTGTTAATGTTTTAAAATAATTTGTTAATTATCATGTTGTATTCTTTAAAATATGGATTTCATGTTTTATTTAATATTCAATGTTCTTTTTGAAACTGAATGATTATAAAAATTTTCTTTTCTTAAGACATACTTTACAAAACCTTGCAAAGGCACATTTTGAGTTTTGAACAATTATGTGAAATAGGTGCAAATTAATGTTGAACATTAAATGATCAGAATATCTTATTGAACCTGTCAAATATAAAACAATTAGAGAAATCTATTCTAAATCAGAAAATTTCGTTTTACAGACTTTTGCAGATCTTTGCAAGTCTTATACAAGCCTTGTTTTACACAAAACTAAATATATATAAATGGATTTATAATCATCTAAGAAGCTTTTAATTACAATCTTAACGAATTTCTGTGATACAATCAATTTTCTTTAATTTTGACAAATAACCAGATATTTGCTTTAATAATGAACATTAATGCTACAACATGTCTGATTTTGCACAGACGCTAAAAAACATGTTTTTTGCTATAGCTAATACGCTGGTAGGAGATTCTCAGCAATTCTTGCCTCAGATTGCATAGACCAGCTAAGCATCTAAACATGTTTCGTCCTGTTGGCAAAACACGTTTTTCTTAATATACCTTCAAAGTTTCAAGTGCACAAAAGTGATGTTAAAAAAAAAACTGACTTTATAGAACTTTAATTAAACTCATTTTGTACATGTGCCTAAATTGCTTCAGCGTATATTTTTTTTTTTAAGCTATCTTTTAGATGTAGACTTGTGTAGTTATTTATAAAATATATAAAAAAATTTTGGGTGGAGCCTGCATGCAAACTTTCGGTCCTAACAACCTCCAAGAGGTTATTTTCTAAATTAATATAATTGACGTCAATTTAAAAATTTAAATATTCAAAATTTTCATTTCTTTTTTTTAAATAAACTTCTCATTTTATAATAAATTCTTTGTCTAAAATATATATATTTATTGGCCAATATAGCATTTAAGTAATTTATCAAATAAGTGATATTATGTAACTTTTTTAAAAAAAAAAAACTATCATCTCATAAAGTCAAAGGGGGGGGAATAAATATCAGTATCTTTTCATTTTTTTTTTTATTTCGTAAGTTTTTACATTTAAGGGCGTATAATCTTTTTTTTTGGATTAATTATAATCCTGTTAATTGTTAAGCTGTGCTCATTGTCTTTTGTTAAATTTTGTAACTATAAAATATATAAACTAAAAGGGGGGGGATAAATTTTCAGAATCCATTGATTATTTTTTTTATTAAATTATAATATTTTACATTAAGGGCGTATAACTTATACCAATTATAATATTGTTAATCATAAGATTTTATTGATGATTTGTCTCAGGATGTCTTTCTCAGTTGTAAATGATAAAATCTGAAACGTCGAAATTTCTTTTGTTTCAATAAACTTGAGCCTTGTTAATTACTAAAATTGTCTTTGTCTTTTTTTTTACTTTTCTTTTTCAAACATTGTTACCATTTTGGTTCCGCCTTTTCTTAAATTTAAGTCCCCTGGTAACATGTTTCTGGTAGCAGAGCGTGGTTTGCTTTAAATTCTAGCTTGGTTATCTCTAAATTATAGAGTGGTTAATTTTAAAATTCTGGAACCTTAGTTAATTTTCAAAATTTTGCATTGGAACCATCTAAATTTAAATTCAATATTTTTCTTTGTTAAACAAGGCTCAATTTTATGTTTTGCAACTTTTTTCAAATACTGCACAACTATTGCTGATGAAATTTTTTTTTATTTTAAATATTTAAATCTATATAAATCTATAGTCTCTTTTTTTATTATTTATTTTTCATATAAACACTTACACAAAAACTTCTAAACCAATTTCGATAAAATTTTTTTTTATTATTTTGTCTGCTTAAATATTTTTTTATATATATATATATATACATACACTGCACTCTAGTCATTCACTGAATTTGATCCAGACAGCGGGCTCATTCGGGAATTCCAAAAAAAAAAAAAAAAATTTAAATAAATAATAAAACCCAAAAATAGTTAGAAACAAAAAAAAAAAACAAAAAAAATCTTCAAAATTTCCTTCAAAAATTTTCTCGAGTTTTCTTTCGCTTGTCTGTATTAATTCATACTTACACACACACATATACACAACAACTACACTACATATAATTCTTGAGTCATTCTCTGGTCCTTTCACTTCATTTTTGCATCATCTTAAAAGAAATTTTTTTTAAAAAATCACTTGGTTTATTTTTTTTATTATCAGCAACAGTTAAAATGGCAGTGGATTTGCTGAGATTAGCAGACTCGTTAAAGAACACTGAGCTTGCTTTTGAATTTTTTTGTCATCTTGAAAGAAAATTATTTTTATTTATTTTTTTTTTAATTTTATCATCATGAGCAATAGGCAAGATGGCGGTGGACTGGTTGATGCAGATGGTGGCACTTGTTTAATAGTTAATTGAAATGTTGAACACTCATTGAATAATATCTTTGTGTACTAAATTTTTTTTTTCTCTTTTCCAAATTATAGGGGCCCAGTTTTTGGTATATAGGACGACATGGTTGGCCTGTTTGTCTTGATTAATTTGTTTGGTTGTTAGTTAGCAGGTCAACATGTTTGTTTCCTGATTTAGTTTTTTTGTTAGGGTTGAGAAAACCGGAGTTGGGTTTTCTCACATTGTGGGTCACCTTTTTATACTGTCTTTTTGCCACACTCTTTTTTTTGCTACACTTCTTTCACACTTTTTTATAATCACAACATATTTTGATGAAATTTTTTTTTACACAATTTTTTTTTTGATTAAATTAAATTCCTTTTTTTTTCGGGCACATGATACACATATAAGACCTTAAGTCAAACACCACATGCCCTGCCTTGTGCAGTAAAACAATCTTGACTTCCCAACGTTTCATACTGCTTCTTTGTTTATTTTTAAAATGGATTATTTGTTTAGACCCTTCAAAATTCTTTTTTCTCACGGAAATTGTTAAGAGCCGTGAATAGTTTAAATTTCTCTTCGTATGGGAGAAGAGGAATTTAAAAAAAAATAACGACGCTGAGCATGATCTGACCTAAAAGGCTTCAGGAGTTTTTGTTTTATTTTTATTTATTTTTGATATATATATTTTAATGGTCGGTTCAGAGGATTCTCCTCCCGCTTGCGAGCTTCCTCTGAGTCCGGCCTTTTCCTGAAGTCCTTAGTGCTATGCACTTTCCCTCCCCTGGTCCCCGGAGTGGTCACCTCCTCTTGGTGTCCCGAGGTGCCACTCCACCCCTTTCCCCACGTACCTTAGTGTACAAAGTCAGTTCATGCACAGCAATGTCGACCTTTGCGTCATCCTTCAGCTCTTTCTCTCCTGGGCTTATCCCAATTATAGGTGGGAAGAGCTGAGACGCTGTAGAAATTTCAAAATTTAATAAGTAATTGCCGAAGGAGGCTTCACCCTAGAGTGGTGACTATAAAAGCATTATGAAGCGTTGTTTCTATCAAGTGCCCCTGACTTCAAAATTTTTGTAGGAGGCCCTTCAGGCCCCTATCTTCGGACTTTCTTGGAGGCCCCTCTGGCCCCTTGTCCCTTTTTTCAAAATTTTGTGGGAGGCCTCTGGCCCCCTTTCTGACTCCACCCCAACTCCGTCTTTCGGGGGGGGAGAGCTGTAGCATTCAAATTCAAAATTACATCTGCAATATAAATTCATTCACTCGACTTCCACATATCCAACTTCCGTCGTTTGACAGATGCTGGCACCTGGCGGCCTTCTCCAAAACTAAGCATCGCATGACATCCAAGTGCAAAGTACAACGGCAGGCCAGCCTAGCTGCTTTAATACCCGTTGCCAGTCTATCTGAAATAACTCACGATGTTCTACATTCAATTATAAGCTCCGTCAGACAAATTTTTTGTTCTCAAAATTACGTCTCAGTTTCTAAACGACATGTTAAGTTACAGTTTTGTGCGCTTTAGTTTTTTTTAAAAATGTTAAGTATATTATTATTTTCACGGCACAAGCTCACGTGATCTGCGACAGGATTTTCCAGCTAATACGCTGGTAGGAGATTCTCAGCAATTCTTGCCTCAGATTGCATAGACCAGCTAAGCATCTAAACATATTTCGTCCTGTTGGCAAAACACGTTTTTCTTAATATACCTTCAAAGTTTCAAGTGCACAAAAGTGATGTTAAAAAAAAAACTGACTTTATAGAACTTTAATTAAACTCATTTTGTACATGTGCCTAAATTGCTTCAGCGTATATTTTTTTTTTTAAGCTATCTTTTAGATGTTTGTGTAGTTATTTATAAAATATATAAAAAAATTTTGGGTGGAGCCTGCATGCAAACTTTCGGTCCTAACAACCTCCAAGAGGTTATTTTCTAAATTAATATAATTGACGTCAATTTAAAAATTTAAATATTCAAAATTTTCATTTCTTTTTTTTAAATAAACTTCTCATTTTATAATAAATTCTTTGTCTAAAATATATATATTTATTGGCCAATATAGCATTTAAGTAATTTATCAAATAAGTGATATTATGTAACTGTTTTTTTTAAAAAAAAACTATCATCTCATAAAGTCAAAGGGGGGGGGAATAAATATCAGTATCTTTTCATTTTTTTTTTATTTCGTAAGTTTTTACATTTAAGGGCGTATAATCTTTTTTTTTTGGATTAATTATAATCCTGTTAATTGTTAAGCTGTGCTCATTGTCTTTTGTTAAATTTTGTAACTATAAAATATATAAACTAATAGGGGGGGGATAAATTTTCAGAATCCATTGATTAATTTTTTTTATTAAATTATAATATTTTACATTAAGGGCGTATAACTTATATCAATTATAATATTGTTAATCATAAGCTTTTATTGATGATTTGTCTCAGGATGTCTTTCTAAGTTGTAAATGATAAAATCTGAACGGTCGAAATTTCTTTCTTTTGTTTAAATAAATTTGAGCCTTGTTAATTACTAAATTTGTCTTTGTCTTTTTTTATTTTTCTTTTCAAACATTGTTACCATTTGGTTCCGCCTTTCTTAAATTTAAGTCCCCTGGTAACAGTACGAAGTCCTAAATGACCTCTAAGAACGTAGTTCTATATTACCTCTAAGTACGTAGTTCTAAATGTCTCTAAGTGCGTAGTTCTAACTGACCTCTAGGTACGTAGTTCTAAATGACCTCAAAGTAAGTAGTTCTATATGACCTCTAAGTATGTGGTTCTAAATGACCTCTAAGTAAGTGGTTCTAAATGACCTCTAAGTACGTAGTTCTAATTGACCTCTAGGTACGTTGTTCTAAATGACCTCAAAGTAAGTAGTTCTAAATGACCTCTAAGTATGTGGTTCTAAATGACCTCTAAGTAAGTGGTTCTAAATGACCTCTAAGTACGTGGTTCTATATGATCTCTTAGTACGTGGTTCTAAATGACCTCTAAGTACGTGGGTTCTTCTAAATGACTTCTAAGTACGTGGTTCAAAATGTCCTCTAAGTACGTGGTTCTAAATGACCTTATATACGTAGTGCTAAATAACCTCTAAGTACGTGGTTCTAAATGTCCTCTAAGTACGTGGTTCTAAATGACCTTATATACGTAGTGCTAAATAACCTCTAAGTA
Organism: Aphrophora alni; assembly: GCA_963513935.1. NCBI lineage: Eukaryota > Metazoa > Arthropoda > Insecta > Hemiptera > Aphrophoridae > Aphrophora > Aphrophora alni. The sequence continues at coordinate 318,527 of CAUPSG010000132.1, forward strand.
CGTGGTTCTAAATCACCTCTAAGTACGTGGTTCTGAATGACCTCTAAGTTCGTGGGTTCTAAATGACCTCTTAGAACGAAGTTCTAACTGACCTCTATTTACATGGTTTTAACTATCCTCTAAGTACGTTATTCTAAATGACCTCTAGGTACGAGGTTCTAATTGACCTCTAAGTACGTGGTTCTAAATGACCTCTAAGTACTTGGTTCTAAATGACCTCTAAGTCAGTAGTTCTAAATGACACCTAAGTACGTGGTTCTAAATGTCCTCTAAGTACGTGGTTCTAAATGACCTCATATACGTAGTTCTAAATGACCTCTAAGTACGTGGTTCTAAATGACCTCTAACTACGTGGTTCTAAATGACCTCTAAGTACGTGCTTCTAAATGACCTCTAGGTACGTACTTCCAAATGACATCTAAGTAAGTGGTTCTAAATGACCTCTAAGTACGTTGTTCTAAATGACCCCTAGGTACGTAGTTCTAAATGACCTCTAGGTACGTACTTCCAAATGATTTCTAAGTAAGTGGTTCTAAATGACCTCTAAGTACGTGGCTCTAAATGTCCTCTAAGTACGTGGTTCTAAAAGACCTCATATACGTAGTTCTAAATGACCTCTAAGTACGTGGGTTCTAAATGACCCCTAAGTTTGTAGTTCTAAATGACCTCTAAATACGTAGCTCAAAATGACCTCTAAGTACGTAGTTCTAAATGACCTCTATGTACGTGGTTCTATATGACCTCTAAGTACGTGGGCTCTAAATGACATCTGAGTACGTGGTTCTAAATGACCCCTAAGTACGTAGTTCTAAATGACCTCTAGGTACGTACTTCCAAATGACATCTAAGTAAGTGGTTCTAAATGACCTCTAAGTATGTGGTTCTAATAGACCTCTAAGTACGAAGTCCTAAATGACCTCCAAAAACGTAGTTCTATATTACCTTTAAGTACGTAGTTCTAATTGACCTCTAGGTACGTAGTTCTAAATGACCTCAAAGTAAGTAGTTCTAAATGACCTCTAAGTATGCGGTTCTAAATGACCTCTAAGTAAGTGGTTCTAAATGACCTCTAAGTACGTGGTTCTATATGATCTCTTAGTACGTGGTTCTAAATGACCTCTAAGTACGTGGGTTCTTCCAAATGACTTCTAAGTACGTGGTTCAAAATGTCCTCTAAGTACGTGGTTCTAAATGACCTTATATACGTAGTGCTAAATAACCTCTAAGTACGTGGTTCTAAATGCCCTCTAAGTACGTGGTTCTAAATGACCTTATATACGTAGTGCTAAATAACCTCTAAGTACGTGGTTCTAAATCACCTCTAAGTACGTGGTTCTGAATGACCTCTAAGTTCGTGGGTTCTAAATGACCTCTTATTTAGAACCCACAAAAGCGTAGCGAGTGGAGTCTATTTCACTTATATCCAGGTACAAAAACACAAAAAAACTGAATGAGAGGAGTCTTCTTCACTTATATCGAGGTACGAAAAACACACAAAAGCGTAGCGAGTGGAGTCTACTTCGCTTATGTCCAGGTACGAAAAACACACAAAAGCGTAGCGAGTGGAGTCTACTTCACTTATATCCAGATACGAAATAAACAAACAAGCGTATCGTGTGGAGTCATCTTCACTTATATCCGGATACGAAATAAATACACAAGTGTAGCGAGTGGAGTCTACTTCACTTATATCCAGATACGAAATAAACACACAAAAGCGTAGCGAGTGGAGTCTTTTTCACTTATATCCAGATACGAAAAACACACAAAAGCGTAGCGAGTGGAGTCTAACTCACTTATATCCAGGTACGAAAAAAACACAAAAGGGGAATGAGTGGAGTCTACTTCACTTATATCGAGGTACGAAATAAATACACAAGCGTAGCGAGTGGAGTCTACTTCACTTATATCCAGATACGAAATAAACACACAAAAGCGTAGCGAGTGGAGTCTACTTCACTTATATCCAGATACGAAATAAAAACACAAGATTAGTGAGTGGAGTCTACTTCACTTATACCAGATACGAAAAACACACAAAAGCGTAGCGAGTGGAGTCTATTTCACTTATATCCACGTACGAAAAACACACAAAAGCGTAGCGTGTGGAGTCTATTAAACTTATATCAAGGTACAAAATAAACACACAAGCGTAGAGTGTGGAGTCTACTTCACTTATATCCAGGTACGAAATAAAATCAAAAGCGTAGCGTGTGGAGTCATTTTCACTTATATCGAGATACGAAATAAACACACAAAAGCGTAGCTTGTGGAGTCTTCTTCACTTATATCCAGGTACGAAAAACACACAAAAGCGTAGCGTGTGGAGTCTACTTCACTTATATCCAGATACGAAATACACACACAAGCGTAGCGTGTGGAGTCTTCTTCCCTTATATCCAGGTACGAAAAAAACACAAAAGCGTAGCGAGTGGAGTCTACTTCACTTATATCCAGATACGAAATAAACACACAAAAGCGTAGCGAGTAGAGTCTACTTCACTTATATCCAGATACGAAATAAAAACACAAGAGTAGTGAGTGGAGTCTACTTCACTTATACCAGATACGAAAAACACACAAAAGCGTAGCGAGTGGAGTCTAATTCACTTATATCCAAGTACGAAAAACACACAAAAGCGTAGCGTGTGGAGTCTATTAAACTTATATCAAGGTACAAAATAAACACACAAGCGTAGAGTGTGGAGTCTATTTCACTTATATCCAGGTACGATATAAAATCAAAAGCGTAGCGTGTGGAGTCATCTTCACTTATATTGAGATACGAAATAAACACACAAAAGCGTAGCTTGTGGAGTCTTCTTCACTTATATCCAGGTACGAAAAACCCACAAAAGCGTAGCGTGTGGAGTCTACTTCACTTATATCCAGATACGAAATACACACACAAGCGTAGCGTGTGGAGTCTTCTTCCCTTATATCCAGGTACGAAAAACACACAAAAGCGTAGCGAGTGGAGTCTACTTCACTTATATCCAGATACGAAATAAACACACAAAAGCGTAGCTAATGGAGTCTACTTCACTTATATCCAGATACGAAATAAAAACACAAGAGTAGTGAGTGGAGTCTACTTCACTTATATCCAGATACGAAAAACACACAAAAGCGTAGCGAGTGGAGTCTACTTCACTTATATCCAGATACGAAAAACACACAAAAGCGTAGCGAGTGGAGTCTAAATCACTTATATCCACGTACGAAAAACACACAAAAGGGGAATGAGTGGAGTCTACTTCACTTATATCAAGGTACGAAATAAACACACAAGCGTAGATTGTGGAGTCTCTTCACATATATCCAGATACGAAATAAACACACAAGCGTAACGTGTGGAGTCTACTTCACTTATATCCAGGTACGAAATTAAATCACAAGCTTAGCGTGTGGAGTCTTCTTTACTTATATCCAGATACGAAATAAATACACAAGCGTAGCGAGTGGAGTCTACTT